>BDUI01000068.1:428763-469108 GCA_002335545.1 Apodemus speciosus
TTTCTGAGTTCGAGGCCAGCCTGGTCTACAGAGTGAGTTCCAGGACAGCCAGGACTTCACAGAGAAACCCTGTCTCGAAAAACCAAAAAAAAAAATAATAATAATAATAATCTTTAGACAAACCTGAGTTGTAGTGGGAATAAAGGCATGCACCACCAGCACCTGGCTTCATCTTGCTATCTTTTGACAATAATGTGGTTGTCACCCTGACCTGACCTAAGTTTATTATTAAATAAGCATATCATTAGTGACCACAATGAGTGAAATGGTGCAACCTGACAACATGGCTAGTGAAATAAATAAAGCATAGACTTTGTCTTCGAGAAATTCTCAAAAAAGAAGAGGAAAGACAGATGTGTAGCCAACTCATTAACATAATATAGGAGGTTGCACAGAAAAGGACTAAGCAACTGTCAAGAAGTTACTTCTGTGGGAACAGGAAAGATATTAGAAGGCAAAGGACTGGTTCTGGATGTTCCAGGAATTTATGAGGTAATTCAGGTAGAAGCAAAAACATAATCAAAGGCATAAGACATGAAACTATATGGCTGATTTCAGTGAATGGTCTGTAGTTCAGTGTAACTGGATTGGAGGAGATATCAGACATGACTAAATTTTGCTCTACAATTTTTGAAGAAAATTGCAGAGAATTATAAGGATGGTTGTAATAAGATTAGGTTTGCACTTTAGAAGGATCAGATAAATAGAGAAATTAAGCAAGGAGACCTCAATTTAATGGGCAGACAACTGAGTCAAGAACAAAACAAAAGGGTCCATGGCATGCCCTAGAGAGAACAACTGCAATGTCTGGAAAGACGGGATGGCAGGTTTCCCAGCATTTCTACATAGAGGTAGTGAAGGGGAGAGGGGAAAGTAGCACAGAACTTTCTAGTTTAGGTGTTCAGTGGTTGAGTGGGAGCAAGAGCCAGGCTTTCTAATGAAATATTTTATAAGAAGTTATCTTTAGGCCTATCAGTTGGAGCCATCCATCAGAAAGGCTTGTTTTCTGTTCCCTCAAAGCAACTCTGGAACCTAACCTCTTATATCCTCTTCCATTGATCCTATCTTAGTCTTGTCCACCAGCACATGGACCCTGAACTCTTAGAATAGCCTTCAAAGTAGTGCCCTTGCTTCTACTCTGGCCCACCTTCTAGCCCATTCTTTACAGTGCAGTCAGAATACCCTTTTAAAAATAATTGGATGCTAAAACACACGGACACACACACACACACACACACACACACATACACACACACACCTCCTCAAAATCTTCCAACAGTTTTTCATCTCATGTAGAATAAATCCAATCTGTTTAATCATGGCCTACAGACTCCGACCTGATTCTCTTCCTATATTCATTTTCTATCAGTCTTTTCACTCATTCAGCTTTAGCTATCCTGCCTTCCTTCTTTTGTGCTTTATGCAATCTAAACCTGTTTCTAGCTCAGTGTGCTGTTTCAGTGACTCCATGAGGGTCTCTGTGAGTGTTTAATTGCCATAAAATGAGGCTTAATTTTCATTGAGGCAGCTCTGGGAATTCCAGGATCCATTTGCATAAGCCCAGACAGGTCTCCAAAAAAAAATGCAATGTTAGGGGAGTATGACAAGCGCTGGAGACATGAGGGGTACATTATAATAAAAGAAAAATTAAAAGGTTGAATGTAGGTGACAAAAGTCCAGAAATGAGCAAGTAAACAACTTATCAAACAAGCCAGGATGGGTGCCAGGAAAGCTTACAGAAGGACATGTGAAATTATGGTATATGTTTATGGGTTTTACCATACCCTCACCTCTGATTTAATGTCATCTTCTATCTAGAGTTCTCCTTCCTAAGGATCTAGCTACCAATCCAACTGGAAGTTCTGGGGTCATGGTGGCCATTCTTTCTTTATATTGTCTACAGGGACACATGTGGAGCTATAAACATGAAGTATTTGTTACACATTCTCAGCACCACCTAAACTTAAATAAACTTTAACGGGATAAATTCAACCTGAGAAGGACAGGACAAGGGTGATTTGGACTAATAGAAGAAAAACTAAGTTTTTGTGATGCTTCCATTAGAATGGAAATGACACTATTCATCCTATTATATACCTCACAGCTCCAATAGGTGTTCAATAAGTACGTGTTGGAAGGGTAGATGCATGACTAAATACACTAATGCAAAAATAATACTCCAATAACAGAAAACAAACATTTTGTTTATTCTATCATGGTCATACTTCAGTAGTGCCTGGTTTATTTCTAAACACTCCAATTTAAAAAAAGACATCACAAATTCAAATGAGCTTATGGTTGAAAGAACAAAGTTCTGAGAATTTTGGAAACACTAAAAGCCAATACAACTTATCCTAATGGGATCAGGAAGGGACACAGTAAAGGCCTCGCAGTATTTGAGGGATCAACACGAGGAACAGCAGGCAGAATTATTTTCCGTGGCTCTGACAGGTAGGGCCAAGGAAAGAAGTTCTAGAGAGGAAAAAAAAAGATTGTCTCAAAACAAGGATGCACTTTCTTACCATAATGGACCTTCCATACCATTTTAATAACCTTTTTCAGGCAAATTCGGGGTAAACATACAGCAGGATATCTGGGGTGGGGGTTGGGGAGATTTCTTCATCTAGCAGAAAATCCAAATGAGAAAAGGCTTTTCAAAACCAAACTGTAACCGGTTAGTAGGGCTGTGAAACCAAGTTAGCTAGGCGTGACTAGATGTTTTAAGTGAATTTGAAAATAGCAGAGAGCATCACAAGGAGCAAGGATAAGCACAATTTGGAGAAATCTGTTTTAAAAACATGTCGACAGGTGTCTGAAAGGGTACGGACAGTCACAGTGTAGCTTGGCTTTTGGCCCGTGATGTTTACGGGCTGATAAAGAACATTTGCTATTCTTCCAAGGGACCAGACTTTGGTTCTCAGCATCCAGGTCAGACAGCACACAAGTGCCTGCAACTCCATCCCTAAGGGATCTGATATCCAGCCTCTTCCAGTATTTGAGGGTACCTGCATACTCCGACACACACAAATAAAACTTAAAATTTAAAAGACAAATATTTTTTTTTTAGTGCACAAATGTCTCTTTGCTATGTCCTATCTAGCCATCCAAAGAATTGTTATATTGTTTGTTGCAGAGATCCAAAATTGCTGTGTATGAGAAAATGTGGTCTTACATGAAATCTGCAGAGCCATCTGTGTTTACCAAAACAACAGCTGATGGGGTAGCCCGAGTTCGGAAGTCCAAGGGAAAGTTCGCCTTCCTGCTGGAGTCAACCATGAATGAGTACATTGAGCAGAGAAAGCCGTGTGATACGATGAAAGTTGGTGGAAATCTGGATTCCAAAGGCTATGGTGTGGCAACCCCTAAAGGCTCAGCATTAAGGTGGGTGGAATAATATAACAATATCCGTGTTGTTATAGTATTCCACCTACCCTGATGCATTTTGTTGTCGTTTTCTTTCTTGTGGATTTTGAGGTAACTTTTAAAAGTTTAAAATCTACAATATTCCATGGAGTTAAATAAGACGGTAAATTATGGTTTCATCTATTTAATGCATCCATTTTTTTTAATGTTCTCTCTCTCTGTGTTGTCCTCTCTGACTGTTTGTTGCTGTTTTAATTTTACAGTTCAACGGCTTTTTCAATTTAAATGGTAAAAGCCAAGTTATGGTGACGAATGTTAATTGCATGGATGTGGTGTTCTTGTTACTTTTTTTCTCAAAGACAATTTCCCCATCCCGCACACTTCAGTTTTGAGCAAATGTTATCCTCCATGCCACCTTCCAATATTTAACCCTGTATTTGCTGTACAGACATTTTTATAGCTCCACGTTCTGTGAAATTTAGCCAATTTGTCCTCTTGTGCTCCTTTTTTATACGTTAACGATTTCCTAAGCATTTGTGCATTTTCTTACAAGTTATGTTTTATCGTTTCAAGAAATGCTGTTAACCTGGCAGTATTAAAACTGAATGAGCAAGGCCTCTTGGACAAATTGAAAAACAAATGGTGGTACGACAAAGGAGAGTGCGGCAGCGGGGGCGGTGACTCCAAGGTCAGCCTCAATGTCACCACAACCGGGTACCCTTAGTGACGAGTAATCGGCAAGACTGTTATCTTATTATTGAGGAGAGAGCACGAGACACACACAGAAAGTAGAATGACCAGGTTATTCCCCTGCCTGGCAGCTTTGGGAACCAGAAAGACTTTAGGGCACTGCCCATATTTTTGATCTAACTTGGGTCCCTTCTTAAACTCCCAGACAGAGGCTCCCTGTCCACAACCTTTCCTTTCCCCACATGCCAGACTGGTTTCTATATGAAGACCATTATACAGGCTTTGGTGCCCTAGGCTTTCAAAAGCCCAAGGGTGTCCTGTGAGACTCCCCCATCTGCCTCAGTTGAATTGTGTAAGAAATCAGATCCATTCAGCCACTGAGATGACGGATATAATTTGTTTGGTTCTACTTTTTTCTAGGATGTGATGATTGCTCATAGAAGTTTCTTGAGTGAGTGGGAGTGACTTCTATTACTTGTATGGGTGATGAAATATTCTCTGTATGTGGTGGCTGATTTGACTAGGCCCCACTTAACTTGAAAAGCAAAGAGAAAGACCGATTTCAAGTTAAATGGGGTCTTTCTTTAATAGGTCACCACATACAGAGACTTTGCAAAAGGGCTTTTATGTATTTGAACATGAGCATCGCCTGTGATACTACTTTTGTGTGAACCCCCGATTTGGCTTCTCTTTAGCCATGTTTTTGGTTCAGGTAGGTCTAATTGTTATCCAGGTTGTCATCATGAGAAAACTCATCTTACTTGCCATTTCTTTGGTTCCTAATACTCTTCGAGGCTAGAATGGATGAGTAGCCATCACCCAAGCAACAGGAAATAGGGGCTTTCTCAGAGACCAAGGCAGCAGCAAGTCATGGAGGGGCACTTCGGGTAAGTACAAGAGAAGACCTGAAAACAGACTTCTCCATGGCCCAAGGGGCATGCAAATGAAACTGAAAGTCATGAGATCAGCTCTTGCACAACCAAGATACCGTGGGCATCTTAAGGCGAAGAACAGTGTTTCCCAACCACAGAGCAACAGACAGGCAAGCCAAAACTTTTTTTTCTTCAGAAACAATGCTTGTAATTCTGCTCTTCTCTTTCCTTCTCCATCCCTTGGGATCCTGGCAGAAAAGCTAGTTTGCTAGTCTGCAGTATAATAATGGGTTTGGAAACACTGATCCAGAGCACTTTCAAAGAAGCAAAATTTAAAACAACTTCTATTCATAATCTTACCAGGCATTGGCAAGGCCTTCTAGTGTAAAACCTTGATTAACAAGAATACACTGAACCGGTGGCCTGAATTGTCAGTCCCCGTTCCAAACTTCCATTGATGAGAAACTTTAATGATATCCAAAATGAGAAGACCTCGAGGAATCAGGTTTTTACATAGTTGCCAAGTGATAACTGCAGCTAGATCTTTCACCTGTCACTTCTCACCATCTGGATTGACCCTCAAACATTAGAGGCTGCTTCCCTGAGGCATGAGAGTGGATACAAGCATTTTAAAGCGGCATGTCAGTAGCCAAAAGTAAAGTATTCTTATTAACAATCCCATCCATCCCTATGGATGTCAATTAATCAAGGTTTTACTATGTGCCCAAAAGCAGTGACTTCCTTTCTCGCCAATGTAGACTGATGACACTGAAAATTTAGCCAATCATTTGCTTCATTTGATTTTCACAATGGCTACCCTGATGCCCAAAGTATTTAGCACCTTCCTCCAAGCACTTTTCTCACGTTTTAGCAGGCCACCAAGAACCTAATTCTATTATTCAAGTGAGTTACAGAATGAAAACGGAGCTGGATTGGATACTTAGTACTCATGAACTCATCATTCAGAGGAGCCACGGACTGAATCAAGATGCCTCTAAATTATCCACACAGTGCCCAGAAGTGCCCAGAAGTTTTATAGTAACCAGGTGTTGGATTTTTTTTACACACACATACACATACACACACTCATTCACTCACAGGCATGCATGCAAACACACCACACACACACACACACACACACACACACACACACACACACACACGGAAAAAAAAAACCTGGACGGATTTGACTGACCTTTACTTTTCATGAAACGCTGAGCGTCACGAAGATCCCAAATGGTTAAACTAGCTTTTTGCTAATTATAACCAACAATCACACTCTTTGCTCCTTTCTTAGTATTGTCTCTGAGTTTTATCTAGTAACTTTATTGCTAACTTACAATTTCCAGCTTTTTCTGAAATTTGGCATGCCACTTGAAAATATTTCAGTAGATCTTAATCGTTTCAAACTTCTTTGGCCATAGTGCTACCTGCCAGGAAACTTGCAAATTCCTTTTCTTGATCATCCCTTCAATTTACCTTTTGCAATAAGCCAACTCCATTCTCAAGTGTGGATAATAGTGGGAACAAAGCTGCGTATCCAACAACTGCTTCTTCTGCCTGGGAACTACCGAGGAGCCTGCCTTTAATTTCTTCCTTCTTGCCACCTGCTTTTTTTCTGAGAGGGAGCACAAGAAGGAGCAAGAAATGAACTTGACTGACTGTTCCACGACTACTTCGTGGGTACCATTCAACATGAATCCATTCAGAAGGTAGAAATGCGCTGAAACCTCCTTAACTCGGAGTGCTTTGATTAATAATATGGAATAAACTAGAGGAGGACCGGTCTACAAAGTAAATTTATATGACTATGGATGTGGACAGAGAGGTTTGTTAAGCAAATGAAGGGTTTAGACTAGACCATCAGTTGAATATTTTCTTGAGAGAACAAATCTTTTTGTTTCAAAGGTTGGAAGCACTCATCACATATAATCATATTCATTATAAATCTATTCACTAAGATAGTTCTTGTGGGGACCTCTGATAAAGCAATGTTTTATAGCCAGTCTGAATTGCAAAAATAGAACTAAAGGGAGAAAATGTCATGTTTCTGCCGTTTTTTTGTAATTCAGAATTTGCTTCCCTCATTCTGACAATTCTTTCTCTGTGCTAGTTCAGATCAAGGAAGTTTTATCCTATTAGGAAAACGGCTTGAGAATTACACTTCCATATTAACCCTTGTCCCCAGTTAATACAACAAAATGACCGCTGAATGTACCATCATTTCATAGAGAAAGTGAGATCCACAGGTGGTGCTGACTTTGAGAAGGTCACACAGCCAATGCAGTCACATGTCTCTTCTGACCTTCAGGTTCACCTCTTTTGATAATACCACAAAAAGCAAGTTATTGCACCTACCCATCCATGGATGGTGTGAATCTGATTGCATGTGCTATGTTTCTATAAGAATCAGGTTCATTCTCAATCACTTGGGTTACTAGGCAAATGGCATATTTAAGCCATTCTAGCCCTCAGTACTGATTACTAAAAATGACAATAATCACAAAACCTGGCATCTATAAGTGCCTCCACTACTTCAAAAACACTTTTACACCTATTATCTCTGAAACCAGGAAAGGGGGAAAAATACCTGTATTACTTATCTCTGTCTTGCTCCTATAACCTTTAAATTATGATAAATGGGCAATTATGTTAAATTGTTGACTTTCCCCTCTCTAACATGAGACAGCATGCATTCTGAGCATATTCTACAAATTTAACTATGCTATGGAAAGAACGGGAACTTTTCATGCTGTCAAAAATGAGCACACTCTTAAATTAATGTAATAGATACGCTATTTTCTTTTCTGACTACAGGGAATTAAGAAAGGGTTGTTAACTGGAGTAGCTCCTGAATAACACCCATAGGCTAGAGCCAGAACACTGCTTGTCTGGACCGATTTCTCGAGTTTATCCTAATAAATCCTGGCCAAATGATACCCAATCTGCCCTTGATGATCTATAAATGTACAGAGATAAAT
This sequence comes from Apodemus speciosus, assembly GCA_002335545.1. Classification (NCBI taxonomy): domain Eukaryota; kingdom Metazoa; phylum Chordata; class Mammalia; order Rodentia; family Muridae; genus Apodemus; species Apodemus speciosus. The sequence continues at coordinate 436,670 of BDUI01000068.1, forward strand.
CATGAAAACGAAGACTGTGGTTTGAGAGTTTTCAACCAACAAATCACCCTATTGTGCTGTTGCTTTGTTGTAATACTGCAAAATGCAGTAATTAAGAGGCTTGCATGTCGTTCCAGCTATAAACCTAGATCACTAGAGGTTTGAGAGACGGCTGATGAAAGTTTGTCACAGTAAAAGAGCAGATAGTGATTTTGCTGAGTTCCCATATAAGGACATTAACCTTCTTCCACAGCTTTCAGTCCTCTCACAGTTCCACACTCTAGTTCTTCCACCCACCTAACTTCATTCCCTTAATCTTAAGTAAACGATGGCAGCTGTTTTCCTATATATCTTTACTTAGTAGAGCAAACAATGTCAGTAAAAACAAACTATGTGTGCCTGGAGTGATAAGATTATACAAAACTTATCCCATCTCAGCCTAGATTTTCATCAGTGGATTTAAATAGACTTCTAGTATCTATACTTTTAAAGATGAAAAAAAGAACAGCACAGATTGTGTGCCTTTGAGAACAATGAAACAGAATGCTTAAATGGAACTATTCTGAACTCCTTGACTGCAATAAGAATTGTGCCAAATGTAGGTACCTTCACTTGTAAGGCATAGAAAATGGTATAGAATATCAATAAAGAAATGTACTTGAAATTGAAATATATAAAAACTAGAAGAAAATGACAAGAATATGCCACACACATTGAGAAAAATCATGGAATTTATTTTAATAGATTCAAAAGCTCCCCGAAATTAAAATTAGTTGTATCTACTTTCATCTATATGCTATTAACGGACATTTAAAGTTTGTTCTCTTAAGAAATTCAACAGTTTGCTTCCTCTTCCCTATCTCTATCAATCTCTTTTCTTTAAAAAAAAAACTTATACATTTGCTTAGCAAGTCTTCCATTCAGAGACAGTAAAAAATGGCACTTCGAGATAGCCTGTTTCCAAATATCCTCAGATCCAATAGTTGGTGCTACGTAAAGGAATGAGACTATAACTGTTTTTCCCACGTGTATAACATGAGATCTTCAGTTTTGTATGTATTTCTCCTCCTGTGTTTGTCTACAATTTTCCTCTCCTATGCCACCATCTCTTAATCACTTCTCTTCCACACCCAGAATTCTTTGACAATCTTGGGCCTTAGGGAATGGATATGAATCTGCATCTGCCTTTATCTGCAACAAAAGTGGATCTTTTACTGGCAGGAGCCATTCCTAAAGGTTGACACTTTGGATGCCCAGGGTTAAGATGGATCCCAATGACACTTTATTGACACTGTTATGTGTATAGGCAAGAACCATTACAGAACGATGACACTTCCTGGGTCTTAGCAGAAGTTCCTGTGAATCCCCAAGACTGGTTTGGGATCAAGGAGTAGGGTGAGTATACTGTACTCTTCATTGGTTTGCATGTTTCTGTGCTGGTACTGCCTCCTGGAAATATGAAGAACCTGACAATTTTTTTCTCATGGTAGTGACTAAATTTGCTACTTGAACTGATTCAGGTCTTCCTACCAAGAGCAAATCCTCATTTTCTCTCAAATGACTACTTTCAAGCAAGGGACCAGTTGTCTTAAGAACTGAACCAGTCCAGTACTGCCAAAACCAATGATTTTGCAAATGATGCTAAAAATAAATAAATAAATAAATTCTACCACTGGGAGAAAAACATGACCCACAAAGAAAAGACCGTTTAATTATTTCATTCTTTGACTTAAACACAAGTGACTGTGTAGTCTTAGCATAATTCCTATGATTAGGACATAATTGATTATATATGTTGCTATTCTGATAACATGAATATGTTTCTTATTGGCAAACAATAACCAAAATATCCAACACCAGAGCTACAGAAAGAACAGCAGGAGTGAAAAGGAAGAAGGTAAGAATGATTTTACACAGTTGTCAAGAGGAAAGACACTATTGCCGTGGTAAAGATTGAAATGATGCATATCTATGCCCTTTCTTCCCCTGGAGAAGAAAATAACTGGGTTTCATTTCATTTGAAGAGGTTGTAGAACCACACTGTCTGAAAGGTAGGACAGCCATGGAAAAGAAATATGAAATATTTAATGCACCTAAGTTATTTTTGTTAGGGTGGGAGTTGGGGTTGGTGGAACAGGGTGGGAGGAAATTTTATAGCGAACAGTTAAAATCCATGCTCTTGTGACTTTTTAGAGAGCGGTATAGCATTTGGCCCTTGGCACATGAGGCTGGTACCCATTAGTCTAAGGTGGCAAAAATGTGGTTTAAGTGTTGGATTAACATTTTTTATCCATTTTATCTAGCACTAAAATACATCTCAAATATGGATCTAAAGCAGCAGCATACTATATTTTAGTATATACATATTATATATACATATGTGTATATAAACATATATACACAGTGTCTATATGTATATCAATATACACAGACACTTATAGAAAGACTGCTAGTACTTCCTGTCTAACATCACTACTAGGAATGCAGGCGTGTTGTGTGGTTGCTAGAGTGTGTGTTGAAAGAGATCGGTATGTACCTTTGGTTTGGCAATCTGTACCAAGTTTGTAAGTCAGATATATAGCCACCATTTCTTTCAGTCTATATTTGAATATAAGCTAAGATTGATTATTTGTAGCCCGAAGAAATACATGTCTTCAGAAACGTTCATCATTTGAATTTCTGGCCTCTCTTCATACTTCTGGAATGAACTAAATAAAACATACTTATACATGATAAATACCAACCACATTTGATGACTTGAACTTATAATGGATGTTAAAATGGAATTTTTAAAGCTTTCTTAGGCAACAAGTGGGAGTCACGTTTACAATGGGTTTTTTCACTGAAATATGTCAATTATTCTGCAACCTTAGTATCTTCTCTGAATCCCTGATCTCTGTTGGGAATCATCCCACATAGTTAGGCTATGTGAAATAATTGTTTTGCTTTTTAGAGATGTTAACCAGAAAGAAGCCTAGGTTTTTGACAGAAATCCATCAGGGAAATCTATGATCTGTAGAATCAAAGTTTCTCTTGCTTTGAATATGAGAGGTTATCATATGGAAACACCGCTGGATTTAACTTCATATCTCGAATTTACTTCTGAGGCTGCTGTGTGAGCACAGATGGTCATCAATACATTTTAGTCATTAGCATTGTTAGGCCCTTAGAAAAATGGCTCACAGCTTTCAACTCCTAATGTTATATGCATGCATTATTGAATTTGCTCTTTGCACTTACATTAAATTATGATCCCATTAGCAAGGAGTTAAATAGGTTTGAGCTACATTTGTGAACTACGTGGTTATAAATACTCTCTCAGAGGTGGCTTCTAGCAGCTAAGCACTGCATAACTCTGCAAATCATTGCAGCTTCCTCTCTGAAGATGAGGGTCACTTGAACATTCAGAGTTTAGTAATGCCAATTGTCAAAGGGTATGAAGACAACTCTCAGCGATCCAAAGGCAAAAAAGTTTTAAATGACATAAATCTTATTCTGCACTTGTACATGCAGGAACTCCTGTGAAAAAAATGGGGAGATAGAATAGTTTAATGACTCCATAAACCTGTGCATTTTAGGGCATGTTTGGAACTGCCACAGCCTCCAATAGCTGGCACATAGACAAGTAAATTCTTTGCTTCAGATATCCAAATAAAAAAGAATACAAAAAGCCACATACTAAATCCTATCACTCAGCAAGGCTTCTTCTCTCTTTCTTAAACATCAATTGACTCCAACAAGCCTGTGCAGTGATAGCTGTGCCTGTCTGCACCTACTTCGTATGCAGAGTGATACTATGACTTCTCCGAGAGAGACTGGAATGAGACACTAGTGACTGATTACCATGACTACCTGAAGTAGTCTCAGTTAAAGATGGACAGGAAAATGGAGAATACCTTTCTCTTTCCTCTGGGCTGATGATATTCCAAAAGGCCTGTTCAGAAGGGTACCAAGAAGCAAGGATTAGTACATTTAAAACAAGAGTTTGGATGCAGTATCAGGTGGCAGAAAATTTTTCCAGCTTCATTTGTGACCATTTCCATTTTCATTGCCTAGATATTATGTTGTCAAAGCAGGCTTCAAATTACATTTATAAACTTACCATCCTTGTTCATATATTTCTTTTGCTTCTTTGGTGTGATCTTTTCTTTCTCTACAACCTAAATACTGACACATTTATCTATCCTTCCTAAGGACACCATTGAATATCTTCTGGAATCATTAATTGCCCAACCATTTGCTCTTTCAGTATCCCTATTCAGAAACAGAATGTGCAGTCTTTTAGACCAGAGTCTAACATCCAGTCTCTCAGATAGATACTCACACTACACCATGGCTTTCTATCCAGGATCAGAGTCACAGCCATAATTTAAATTCCTTTCTTATCCCTTCTAGGGTCAACCAGATACCTGGGGATATCACCTTGGTAATGAATTTACTAGAATCAAATTCTCTTTTTCCCCCATAAGGAGCCTCAGCACCCCCACTTAACTCCATTGAACACAACATGGCTCCAAGCTGCTTCGTTTATTATTCTAAGTACTTGAGGACATCAAAGTTTTAAAACAGACTTGGCAGTTGTTTTAATTAAAAGGCTTAGTATTTGGGTTTTACAAGAGAGATTCTACATTCACAGAAAAAAAAAAAAACAATGGTATTCTTATCCTTAAGCTGTGTCCATGTATAAAGTTTACCATTACAAAGACAACACTGATTCTTTAAAATGGCTGGATGAACCAGACCCTGAACTTTGACAACTACCTCCTGGAGGGACTTGAGCTGGACCGTGTGTACAGTGAGTCCCGTGTAGCTGAGTTAGTGCCAGGTGTGGAGGGCTGAAACCAGCAGATTTATTTTATCATCTAATCATATTTTCTTTGAAAATACAATTCGTGCCAGGCTTGCTGGCACAGATCTACAGCCTCAGTTCTCGGGAGGTAAAACAGAAAGATGACGAACTCAAGGTCAGCCTCAGCTAAATATGAAAGCACTTGCTTTGGAGTCTAACGACCAGAGTTCAGTCTCCAGAACCCACGTGAAAGTAGAAGGACCTGACCATGTGTGTCAAGGTACGCATGTGCACATGCATGCACATGTGCGTGTGTGCGCGCACACACACACACACACACACACACACAAACACACACACTTTCAAAAATAAACATTTTTAAAGAAAAAATTGATTATCAATGCATTATGCATTATTCCCCCTATATTAAAAGATAATAAACAAATGGCAGTTCCTGTCTGTCCTCCACACTCAGGAATGAATATCCTGATACAGGTCAGCGTTATTTTCATGTATGTTTAGAGACTCTGTGATTCACATATGCCCATGCACCCACTCCACGTCTTCTTGGTAATCTGCTTTCATAATCATTTTTATGACTTCTGTGCCACAAAACATTATCTTCCCAGGAGAACTTTACATTCTTGCCCCAAGCCCCCAAACATTTTTTTTAAAGGAAAATAGCAAGTTGCTTTCTAAATAGTCTTTATTTCATCATTTCCATGTCTCAGGAAGATTCATATTTAAAAAAAAAAAGACAAAATGAAACAAGAACACTAACTTGTTGCTCAAACTGAACAGTGTGAAATTTTTAAGATGGAATTTTAGAAATAGGGAAGAAAAACGTGGGGCTTGGGGATAATTCCCGGATCCCATCAAACTTCATCAGAGAGCCCTCCAGCTTTCTCCTTTGGCTTGCTGGCCAATGCCTCTACCTTATGATGGTTCTGCTGAGCACAAAGCTCATAGCAAGCCCTTCAGAGAGCGACTGCTTAGTTAATTTCCACGATAGAAATCTGACCTACTTTGTCTAATTCTTTCGGTTCTCTATTGAGGTGAACACAATAAATATTTCTGACTTCTAATTCTCTCAGGTACTCAGTCAAGGGCCTGCAGTAATTGCTCCAGACATTTCCCATGTGAAGCATTGCTGCAACAGGATAAAAGGCCTCAGCTGGAATATACGCCCTTGGTAGATTGATAGTCATTTGGAGAATTGGGGTTCCTGAAAAAAATCATTATGGATATTTAAGCCAAAAGAGAAAAAAATGAGGAGAGCTACCGACTCTTGTCTAGGTTTCAGTGGGCAATGCATAGTAGGGAGTTCAATGTATATTCATTTGCCTTTTGACCTGCTCTATGATATGTGGAGGCTTAAGCAAATTGCTTGACCTACATGTGCTGCAGTCTCATAATTTATAAAGAGAAGACCATAAATCTGCCTTCTTGGTGTAGCCACTAAACTTAACCAATAATAAAATTGACTAGTGTAATTATGTAAAGGAACTAGGTTGAAAACGAAAAGCTAAGAGTTATCTTTAAAGCGGTTATCTACTGAGGGGGGAAATGTCATAAATGAAGCTACAAAAGCATCAGCACATGGTTTAGAAAGAGTCACAAGACATGCACAGAAATAAGGCAAGATGTAGGGTGATGGAGAAAAGAGAGAAAACATTTGAGCTAGGAGAAAAAAAAAATACCATCCTGACAAAACCATCTAAAATGACCAAATGAATATCTAATTCTCCTTTCTTCAAAACACCAGGTGTGTGTGTGTGTGTGTGTGTGTGTGTGTGTGTGTGTGTGTGTGTGTGTGAATGTTTGCATTTGTGTGGGTGAGTGTTTGTATTTGTAAATGTTAGTGTGTGTTCATATACACATGTGTGCATGCATGTGCATATGCATTTGTGTGTGTATGCGTATGCATGGACATATTTAGTTGATATGAGTTATGCTTCACAATACATCTAGTAAGGCAGAGGAATGGAAAAACCTGTTTTAATCAAAGCATGTTTAATCTACCATTTTGGGAACATAGTCTATCTCACAGCAACACAGAATAGCAAGAGTTTTCTTCTCTTAGTACCTCTCCTCACCTTGTTAAGTGGTATTATCTGTGATTTCTGATTGCAATTTTTATGTTCATTGGGTCTGCTACTGCTTGAAATGTTCATTCCCCAACCCCCTGGTTTCTATTTTGAAGTTCCCAAGAGCACATTGGTTCCCTCCCAAATTTCATTAACACTATTTCTTCCTTCCTTCCTTCCTTCCTTCCTTCCTTCCTTCCTTCCTTCCTTCCTTTCTTCCTTCCTTCCTTCCTTTCTTCCTCTCTAATCAAAGACTAACCTTCTAGAGGTGTATCGTCTGTCCTGAGTATCTCAGAGGAAGTCTGAATACTCTAAAGCCAGCTTTCTCAGCCTCAGCACTCTCAGGCTGGAGCCAGATGATGCATTATTGTGGAGGCTGTCCTATAATTATAGGATGTTTATCAGCATGCATTGCCTCTACCTATTGAATGCCTAGATCATTCCCCAGCCCGTTTATGACAACAAAAATGACACCAGGCATTACCAAATGTCCTCTAGAGGACAAAAGTCCCTGCCCCAGGCCCCCTGCTTGAAAGCTATTACACTAAGATAACCTGCACTGTGAACTAGCTGTTCTGTGAAAGCTACTGGATAGCCCAAGGCAGACATAGACCATTTGTCAGAAGGAGAACATTAAGATGCTGAGATCCTAAGTCTGGGCTTAGACAAGTGTCTATGGTTGACAGCCCAGAATAAGCATCTATATCACAACAAAATTCATTCATTCTCCTATAAAATATTTTGTTGCAGGACTCTTCATATTCTTAAAAACTATTGCAAAAATCTAAAAAAATATATTTTGTTTCTATGTTGTATCTATTAATATTCATTATGCCATAAATAGAATTTAAAGGAATATATTCACTGATTTATTTTCAAATTAACATAGCACGTGTTAAGATAAACAATATCCTTATATGAAAACAATTCTGTTTTTCAAAACAAAGTTAGAAAAGTGAAACCAGCCTATCTTTTTGCAGATGTCTTAATATGTAGCTTATATTAAAGGACGGGATTATCATTTCCACTTCTTCATTGAATTTGCTATGATTTCACAATCAGGTAGCTTCTGAGCAATTTGTATGAGATAAAGGAGTAATAGTGGAAAAAGGCAGTTGTTATCTTCCTATAAAAAAGACTTTGACTCCACGGACCCTCGAATGAAAGGGTTTCAATGATTCCCCCCGGGGTCCCAGGGACACACTTTGAGAAATGCTGCTCTAAACCCACACATTTTACTTTTATCGATCTATGTCACTTAAATGTTTATGGATATCTTCTAAACCCAGGGTCTCTAGAGACTGGAACCTTCTATTAACCCTAGTGTGCTAACTTTAATCAGGCTGTTCTGTTCCTAAGACCTAAGAAGAGCAGCAATACTGAACAAATTGAATGAGGTATTTTTAAGAATGCAGAACCTTAGAAGAGAATGAGGGCTGGTAAGGACACAGTCGGGGAGCAATGAGAAGCTACTAGACCTTTTACAAGAAAAAGGGAAGAAGTACAGGAAGGGTGGATAGGCCCATTGAGCCCAGGTCACCTCTTATGTTATTGGGAAGCATCTTGCCCTGTATCTCAAGGCAACTTCCACAATGCTGTGTCTCACACCAGAACCTGGCTCAGAACACAGCCCTGGGAGAGCAGTGATGGTGATGTCATAACAAATAATGAAGAAAGAAAGAGATAGACAGTGGGGGTAGAGGAAAAGGCAACGCTGCATTGCTTTCAGGGTCATAGATGGTCTTGCTGACCTTTGCAATAATCTAAGACAACTTCCACTGCCAATACTAGCTTAAGGAGGCTAGAAGTTTTGTGTATGCTTTGTTGCAATTCTGGTTAGCACTTGAGAAGCCTAGGCTTTTGAGTACTGATGGAAAAACTCGTTTAAAGTATAAAAGGAACTCAATTTCCTTGTAAGACACAGAATGAAGATATTCTGAATGTTATGCTCTACACTAACGAGAGTGGCACCTCCTTGCTACTAAAGGTTTACAGCTTTTCAAATCCCAAGTACCCTGAAATTGTATATTATTTTTAAAGGATGATGCATATCTCAGAACATCTCAAACTAAAATGGTCCCTTTGCTCTCAACTGCAAACGGCAAAAGAAAGAAGTGTTTTGGGAGCTGGTTTGACAGAGGTCAGATCGTTGTGATTATAGCAGATATGTTAACAGGTCCAACTTATCTAAAATAAGCTGACATGTTATAGCATGTCCATAGTTAGATACATTTGTGTGACTTCCTTCTTTAAAGCCAGTAGCACTAGACCAACACACTGGCAATACTGAAAGCGAGCACAGTTTAGTGCCTCATTATAAGCTTAGGTCACCCAGTTGATACAACACATTTTTGCCCAAAGTTATTAAAGAGACTTTGTTTCAAATTCAGTAGCTATAGGAAGAAAGGAGGGTAGCGGTCACTATTTCTATTTGATAGCTAAAGAATTCTCTCAAAGTCAAAAGTCTTTGTCTTAGGACCAGTAGGGTTTCATACATTGTGCCCAATGGTTCCAAATATAATCAATATATATTAAGTAATAGACAACAAAGAAGCAAGTAGTAACATAGCCTCCTGAAGATGTATTAGTCGCTCACTTAAAGAGTTTTTATTTTACCAAACTATTTTTCTACAGTCCTACTCAACAATGGCAATATTAGTTTTCCATTTCACACAATGCTGTACTAACATTCTACTTCGAAAAACTTTGGTCCACTTTCTGAGCATCTGACTTGACTGCAGACACATCCGAGATAGAGATGCCATCAGCAACTCAGAAACATCCCATAGGCCTGTTTTTCTGCTGTTAAAAATGCTCCTCATCAAAACTGTCAAGGTCTACATTGAACTTTTAATATGAAGAGTAGTGTGTGCATAGAAATTAGAATGTATGACTGTCGCATGAGAATATGTGTATAGTTCAGTTTTTCCGGTGATCATTTTCAGCTGGGCAACAGATTTGTGTAATAGGGGACAATTAATCCAAAGGCATGCTGTTTATACAGGAGCTGTTTTCTGTCCAGATTCATCCATTTGTCTTGGTCCACAATAATACAAATGTTCCCCTTGCTGGCCCCATCCCCTTCCCAACCCCTTCCCACACCCATAACTTGCTTTCTGTCTGGAAGTACAACAAGACACCCGGTTAGATCAAACCTAACACGCCTCTGTCACAAAGTTACTGCAAGCTGCCGCCGGACCAGTATCACTTGAGGGGAAACCCTCCTCACTACACACAGCCTATCTGAGGAGTGCCTTTTTTTCTATCCTCATTATTTAACAGTGTGTGCCGATTACTCAAAGCGATATGGGCAGGCCCTGGTAAATATAGCGTTGCTGTAGTGTTAACTTTTTATAAGGTAATGCTCAGGTTGCCTGCAGTGTCTAAAATTACTCTGTGGCCAGGGCCCCCTGCTTTATCGCTTTCTATAGTTTTAAAGTAGTTTGAAGCTTGAATAACATAAAATAACATAATATAATGTTATTTATGTTATTTCCCACGTGAAGAACGCCTGTAAACCTTGCAGTATTGAAACTCAGTGAACAAGGCATCTTAGACAAGCTGAAAAACAAATGGTGGTACGATAAGGGGGAATGTGGAGCCAAGGACTCCGGGAGTAAGGTCAGTCGCTGAAGGTCTTTTTGTACTGATTAGCAATCACATTTTGACCCATTGTTTATTTTCTACCCCCAAACGGCTTTCCTTCCCAACACACACACCCTGCCACAGTGGGACCCCTTCATAACACCAGCACTATAGGAATAAGGCAAACAGCAGCCTCACAGGCCTGTCATGGCACATCAACCCACTGTGATAGAGATCCATTATGATTAGGGACTCGATCTGGCTCAATGCATTTCCAATGCTGTAAAAGAATGAGCTGTGTTATAAAGGGGTTTTACTGTAGTTCACATTTCGAAAGTTCAAAGAGAAAATATAACAACCAACCTCAACTCAAAAAAAAAAAAAAATATATATATATATAAGATCCAGTTGTGACAGTACTTTATCTTAATCTCTTGCAGTGTCAGAGACTGTAGTTGTAAATACCATTGGTTATTAATATATTATGTCTTTGCCATCAGAAAACAAACAAACAACAAAGACTAGTCTCTGTAAGCAGAATGATTAGCTCCCTCCCAGCTGCTGTCATATTAAATTCAGCATCTGTTTGGATCTCAAATCTCATTAAGGCTGTCACACTTTTCTCTTATAAAGGTGTCATTTGAATCTCTATATGTAATACTTTGAAAATTTAGTCGCATGCTCCTTAAGGGTACGCATTGTCAGGATTAACATCACATTGATAAGCATGAAACACTCTTCCCCGCCTCCTTCCTGCCCCCCTTTGCTCCCCTAAGAAAGTTCTTTTTAGTTTCAAATTTTTTGCCTTTTCCTTTTTCTAAACTAATATTGTGGTATCAGTTAATTCATTTCATGAAACGCCACTCATTTTCTCCATGCAATGAACCATTTTGCTCCTGGGTTTCTACATCCCTTATCAGGGAATTTGGTAAAACTTCCACACATGGAACTTAAAACGTTTAATGCTGCTACAGAACACACAGGTTATGATAAAGGACCTTTTGCCCCATTCAGTGCCATGCATATATACATATATGGTGGCAGAAGGAGGGTTCTAGAAATTAGCCCATTTCTTGATTGACTATGGACTACCTTGCATATAGCCTAGTGGGCTACCTGAAATGGCCACTGTCCAATAAGTGAAAGAAGTTCTTACTGTCACCTACCTGTCATTTATTCTAGAAAAGTGACTATATGTAAGACTGTCATGGACATGAGGCACCCACCCCCCCCCACACACACACACATCCTTCCCTAAATACAATTCAAGTTGGCCTTTTTATTATAGGTATAGGGTTGGCTCCTATGAAAATAGAATCAGAAGAATGGAATGTGGCCATTTAAATATAGCAGGACTAGCTGAACCATCGTACTGATGGTCAGCAATGGCCATCATCTTTCCACCATGTCGATATTTAACTAAGATGATCAAAATTCACAGGCTTAAAAACTTGGGGCTTCTCTTCAACTCCTTTCAGCAGCAAAATGGTTACATTCCCTCTAAAAAGACTACAAAATGCTATTTTATTTTTTTTTCCAAAGAAAGACTCCTGGCCCTTGGTGTATCCTACCTCAAGGTAGGGCTCAAGACACCAATTTTTTTCTTTCCATTGTTCAGCAGTTCAGTTTTTGCTTTTTCATACAGGCAGATAGCTTAGCCAGGTTTACTATTTGACCTGAAAGTCACTGACCGCCTTCCTCAATTTTTCCTCCATCTTAAATAGAAAGCAGATAGGTATAGCATTTTTTAATTAGTCCTATACTCCCTGGAGTAAATTTTTGAAATAAGCTGAACACTTTTTTGTTTGTTTGTTTTTTTTGGGTTTTTTTTTTTTTTTTGGATTTTGGTTTTTGGTTTTTGCCTCTTTTTTTTTTTTTCTTCAATGGTCTAGAAAATCTTTCTGATTTGTGTGGAGCCAATCTGGGGCACAATGGACCCTCCTGATGCTCCCTTAAACTTTCAGGAAGATGGAGTGAAGCCAAGTCTTTGTATTTTCTTGTTCTAGCAGCATGAAGACTTGCTGCCCTGATTTTGAGCTTAGCAACCAATACTCCATGGGGGCAATTTATCAGTCACTGAGAGGAAAGAAGAGTTAACTCTTTTTACACAACCTCCCCCCAAAGTAAATCCCCACACAAGAATATAAGGGACCTCACCTAGTATGTTAAAGATGAATTATTAAGAAAGTTTGTCACAGGGAAAACAAGGGAGAAGGGGTACTGTGGGGCAGAGAGGGGAAAGAGTGCTTCAGTTCCCAAATGAAAAAAAAAAAAAAAAAAAAGGTCCATTTATAGAGATTCTGCCACAGCTCAACTCTGGAAACTGGTGTGTGTTCGGGCTGGCAGAGGGATACATTCTGCTTCTGTTCACTCTTTTGTTCCCCTGGACAAACAATGTCTTAATTTGGTGGCTGAATACAATTAAACATTTGGAGATACAAAGAATGGGAGAAAAAAGGATGTTGAGGTGCGAGATTCAAAACAGTCAACAGAAGCACAATCTACCATCTTGCTGGTCATTGCAAAACCTCAGCCAGTTGCCAGAGTTGAGTCCTAACACTTACACAAATGTTTAGTTACTTTTACAACTTAGAATTGCCCTATGCTGTTGTGATGTTATGATGTCCTCTTGCCTTTGTTTTCCTCAAGAACTAATCGCCTTGTTCATTTTTCTTAGGACAAGACCAGTGCTCTAAGCCTGAGCAATGTGGCAGGCGTGTTCTATATACTTGTCGGAGGTCTGGGGCTGGCCATGATGGTGGCTTTGATAGAATTCTGTTACAAATCACGGGCAGAGTCCAAACGCATGAAACTCACAAAGAACACCCAAAACTTTAAGCCTGCTCCTGCCACCAACACTCAGAATTACGCTACATACAGAGAAGGCTACAACGTGTATGGAACAGAAAGTGTTAAGATCTAGGGGTACGGTTAAGGTCTAGTAAACTAATCAGCCTTACGTTTGTGTGTGTTAACCTTTTTTGTTGTTATTCTTTCCTGTTTCTTTGGTTGGTTTCTAGCATTGTCTCTGCTCCTAGTTAGTTATCTTTAAACAATGATTGTGTTCTCATGTCAGTCGTTGGTGCTTTTCTAAAAGCATAACTGGAATTAAGTTTTGGTCTGTGACATGAAAGGGAAAAAACATTCTTAAACAGTACTGAACAATACAAATATATGTGAGTAACATGTGTTACCCGCATGAATAACATTTAACTGTTATAGTAGTTACAGTGTTAAAGTAAAACAAATGAAGTTAATCTTAATCATGCATTTCACTGAGGTCAAGATACCCAAGATATCATTTCAATTTGTCAATTACACAATAATATTGAAAATGAATGAGGTATTTTATGTTCTTTTATTTATAATCTTTGAAATTTGGGGTGCTTTTATACTTAGGGGATACCCAAGTGATACTAGCAACATGCCAAATATTCAGTAGACACAAGTGCCCATGGCTGCCATATTAGATAGTATAACTAGAGAAATCAGATAGTCTGAAATGAGGTTTAAACTAGGAAAAAGAAGGAAGGTCCTGCCACCTCATGTAGGGAAGTCCTTCCATGAAGTGGTTCATTAATTAAGCAGTGGAAGTATGAAACAAATTTCTTAATTTTGAGTCCCTTTGATATCCCTCCCTTGGAACTGATGGTACTCAGGTAAGTAAGGGTCTAGGTTACTTGCTGCTGACCAAATCAAAATTAATACTTAGGAAAACCTGACTACCAATAACACATCTAAATTTAAAGGCAAGCATGGATTAGAATAATGTTTCCATTCTATAAGTATGTAAAAGGATAAAGTCTTACCACCTTCCAAGTACATTTGCCTTACTGACATGCCTATCAAAAGTAGAACAGAATAATTAGCAACTTCCTATACCTTATTTTAGATGGCTAACTTTAACCCATCAGTAAATGCCAATGTATCCCAATTTCTGTATGTTGACCTTCTTATATATAACCTAACAAATCTAAATTTAGTCAATTTTTAAACATTTTATCCAAATAAATCATTTGCTATTACTATGGAAAGCATGATCTTATTTGACGAAGTTGCTCGTTGTCCTGTTGTCCTGTAAATTGCAGCCTTTGGCTACTATACACTCAGTACAATGAACTAACCTGTTAACAAACTGTTTCCACTATTGAATGTTCAACCCATAAATTCATTTGTCATTAGCACTATTAGCATGCAATCATTCAATGTTCTCTCGTGCTAGTGCTTTGAGTTGATATAATTCAGTTGGGGACACATTATTTACATTTTCCATAGGACAGTACAGGAGCAGTTTCAACCTAGCATAATTACTGCAAACCCCAAGGAGTTGAAGTCCAACTATTTAATACATCTTAAGAATATATAGCACTTTTCCGTGTTCTGTCACATCTATTCCCTGGCTTGTAATAAAATCAATCAAGCAGTATTTTCCCTCTGGTACCTAAAACTCAGTCACACCAAGTAGCTTGTCCAAGGCTTGTCCAACTAGGTAGTGGCAGATTCAGGTGTAAAGTGCAACCTTCCTTCCTCTTTACAAAACCAGACCTACCTCCTCCTGCCTTCTCCATCTATAGACTGGTAGTCTCCAGGAAATTTGAAACCTTAGATTTTGTCAATTTGACAAGAGATGATTAGTTTATGACACAGCTGTCCATGCAGGCCATCAGATGACTCAATAGTTTAGAGCACAGGTCTTGCAGAGGACCTGTGTTCAGTTCCCAGCACCCACATGGCAGCTTACAACCATCCAACTCCAGTTTCAGGGGAGCAAATACCCTCTTCTGCATCCATGAGCACTGCATATACATGGTGCACTTACATTCACACAGACAAAACATGTACCAGAAATAATTAATATATGTTGTTAAAAAGCCATCTTGAAAAGGTTCATAGACCCTCCATGCCCTACTTTTTATGCACTCCACTCCATACAAACTAATATATATATATATATATATATGTGTGTGTGTGTGTGTACATATACATACACATACACATAGTGTACATACACATAGTGTACATATACATATGTATACATATACATAGTCCTAGTTTCTTTAGAAAGATTTTTTTTTAAAACAGATGAGGGGTCACAATCATACAGCCTCCAAATTCTATTCTTCAGATATTCTGTCTAATAATTGTGGCCCTACTCCCCAGTTACTATAGCCTCATGGTTTCTTGTTAAATCCACCACAGAAAACTGTTTTTCAATCACAATTACATGATGATCTTATGAAAATGTGGATCCTAAAGCAGATTCTAGAGAAAATATCAGAGGACTAAAAGGAAGGAAAAGGTGAAATAGCAGGGGAAAAAAGGAAGGAGAAGAGTGGAGAGAGGGGGCCAGAGAGAAGAAGGAAAAAAGAGAAGGAAAGAGTGGTTTAATTAGGTTATTAATCCTTTAAACAGGTCATTGAAGCCTTAGATTGGAGGCCATATTGGATGGGGAAGCCGCAAAACTTAGTTTGCTATAGAAACCTACTGTTTTCTGGCTTTTCTCTAGTCAACGTGAGTGTGCCATTATGGAACAAAATTATGGTTACTTGAGATAAAGTTGCATTGTAATAGAAACCAATACCAACATGGTTATAGGCCAGTAACCCAGTTTCCTACAATATCTCTGAGTACCTTCTGGTCTCTTATCTAGTTTCTAGTTTTCTGTGTTGGCCTAGGTGGTCATGGTCTATTCAGGGGCATGCAAGTGCAAAGGTACTCTGAATTTTTGCCTTCTGAGTTCATAGAACCAGTAATTGACCATGAAGTGTGACTCATTTTAAATCACCCAAAAGTATAAAATCCAATAAAATGTCGAATGAATGTAAAGACACCTCAGAAAGAATATAGAATCTCTTCTCATTTTCTGTGGGTCATAGTTATGCCATGATTACTGGCCTCAGGAGAACATATGCCTCAGTTTCAGATTCTGTTTACCATTGACTAGGGAGCAGAAGTTCTTTTGACAACTTGATATCTCTTTAAGTTACTGAGTAGGCATTAGATATAACCCCATCTCCATGCATTCCTTGACAAGTGGTCCAAACTCATTCTCCCTGAGGTTGACATTTTTTTTGTTTTGTTTTGGTTTTTTTTGGTTTTTTTCGAGACAGGGTTTCTCTGTGTAGCCCTGGCTGTCCTGGAACTCACTCTGTAGACCAGGCTGGCCTCGAACTCAGAAATCCGCCTGCCTCTGCTTCCCAAGTGCTGGGATTACAGGCATGTGCCACCACCGCCTGGCTGAGGTTGACATTCTTAACTGTGTTTAGAAATCTTCAAGTTTCCTCAAGGCTAGTGAAAACTACAGTTAGCTTCTTTGGCTTCATCAGGAAGTTTTTGATATCTATCTCATATGCAAGACCTCAACAAGCCTGTAATTGAAGAAAGTTCCATTTTTCCTCTAAGTCTATACTATTATATGCCATGAAATACTAGTATTTTCCAAGTTATCAACATTCCTTAGGCAGCCTATATGTAGGTATTCTTTGAGTGGGTGAGAGGTTGAGACAGGAGCTTACATTATAACCTAAAATGAGCTAAAATCCACAGCGATCCTCCTGTCTCAGCTTGAGTAGTGGGATCACAGATGTGAGTCATCAGGCCCAGATTGCATAGACATTCCTGCTGGAGATTTTTTTCCTGCTTAAAGGATTTTGAAGAAGGAACAAAAACTAATTTTATGTCAAGTGGGAACAAATTTTTGAATAACTGAGGGAGTGAAGTTCTTTTTCCTCAGAGGGCTTTTATCAGAGTACTGATGCTATTTCCCTTCCTGCCATTTAAAAGCAGAAAATAGTCACTGAGAGGTCAAGTCATTTTCTTAGAGTTATGAGACCAGACAAGAATATCCCATTGGCAGGAAGGAAGGAAGGAAGGAAGGAAGGAAGGAAGGAAGGAAAGAGGGAGGAAGGGAGGGAGGGACGGAGGGAAGGAGAGAGAGAGAGAGAGAGAGAGAGCTCTGGCCTTGGGGGTACCAAAGAAGAGCTCTTCCTACTTTCATGTTAATCTTTTGGCTCTTTGCACGCATCTTTAACATTCTCATAGTATGTTGATTCTAGGACCAATGGTAGATAATGTAATTCAACCTAAATTCCAGGCTCACTCAAGAGAAAACATGAGTGTTCTATTAGTGTACAGAGAAAGGTTGTTGAGAAAGGGTGTGAGCCAACAGGAGACAAGAAAGTGATCTTGAGGTTACAGACTCAGGAGCAAGGAATCCCGTGCATCTAGTCTAGGCCATGAAAATGAAGGCATTATCAGCATCCTCTCAATTGGGCGCCTAATTTCAAGGCAAAGCACCTATAGATGTCAAGCTGTTTCATGGGTATCACTGCTTTTGCCTGTTTTCTAGAATGTGCTATCCCTTTAAACTCCTTGTGTTACTTTCAGACTTTAAACACTAAGGTTGGAGGTATTAAGAGAAATGAGCAGTCCCCAGTCAAAGAACAAATAATATTTTTTTCTTCATAGTCAAAATGGATTTGAATCCAGTAAGCCAGAACATTGTGTACCCTCTGTCCTAGATAAACAATCCTTGTTACATCTGCAATCAGAATATATGCTGCAGTGCATTTGTCCTGACTATATTAAAATGCCACTAAACCTTTCTAATATACCTACACCCTAAGTGATTAAAGTCTTGAGTTAGACTTCCTGCATGTTAGTATAATCCATGCATATGTTAGACTACCACCCTAATTAATCTATTCCAAAGTATCTGCATACAGTTGAAAATTTTAACCAGACCTATTTCCAATCAAACTGGGGGTGGAGGATAGCCCCAGTAATGGCAGTTTAAGAAAGCAGTCACATTTTTTGTCCAGTGTCAACAGAGCCATTAATAAATGTCTTGGTTCCCAATAAAAGTCCATTCACATTGCAATGTCCCCTTGCCTTTGCAGATCCCTTCCCACCGGAAGCATGCAATGAGAGGAAATCACTGAAAACGTGGCTGCTTCAAGGATCCTGAGCCAGATTTCACTCTCCTTGGTGTCGGGAATGACACGAATATTGCTGATGGTGCAATGACCTTTCAATAGGAAAAACTGATTTTTTTTTTCCTTCAGTGCCTTATGGAACACTCTGAGACTTGCGACAATGCAAACCATCATTGAAATCTTTTTGCTTTGCTTGAAAAAAATTAAAATAAAACCAACAAAAAATGGACATGCAAGATTCCAGTATTCGGAAAAAAATCTTATTAAAAACATCAATTCAACAAAAGCCATTCTTTGATACCACTGCACAGTATACAAAACCATGTTCGTTAACACACACACATACACACACACACACACACACACACACGTAAACACACTCACGCATACAAATTTATTCTAATTCAGCAAATAGACCCATCTTAGCTAAAAGAAGTAATTCCTCCTGATTTAAAAAAAAGAAAAAGAAAAAGAAAAAGAAAAGAAATCTGTCTCCCAGTGTTCGGGCAGACAGACTGGCATTTCTTCTAGGATCTGCTGATCAGATGTTTTTGGTATTTCCTGTTGGTGGTGATGTTCTGTGCACCCTATTTCCTTTTGATGTTGCTGAATTGTGTAAATCTTTAGAATGTAAATGTGACACTTAAGAAAATTCAAATGCTTTGGGAAAGAGACTGAATGGTGACTTAGTGTTCTTGCAATGGTTTTGTGGAAAAAAAAAAGTTGGAGAACTCCCCATAGTGGAGGTGAAGGGATTGATAGAGCTTTGGAAATTGACTTCTGTGTGGAGCACGGGGGCAGGGCACTATCAGGCATACCTCTTGGTGCTTTCCTAAAACGGATCCTGGAGCATTCCAAGAAGCCTGGAATTACAGCTCACAGATCTGTTTTTCTTGCTTCAGTGTGCATTTTAAGTCAATATAGCTGAGTAGTTGAATAGTAAGCATTGAGGTGAGGAAAGTGCTGCCTATTCTCCCAGACGTGTTTGGAATATCTTTCTCAGAAACAACACTGTGTTTAGCTCTGCTTTCTCTGCTAAGTATGCCTTTTAAGTGTACAACACGGGAGACAGGACCCGTGTTGCAAGGCAGGCCAGTGGGTTCAGACCACAGTTCTCAATCTGACTTTACTCTTGCTAGGTCTGTTTTACCAGCTGTTGCCTGTTACCGCCTGCCTGTGGCTCTCCGTCAGACTGCATGTGTCCTTTTCTAGTTTGCAAAGACTAAGATGCATTCCTAAACCTATTGCTAACCTGAGGGACCTAAGCATCACTCCCAGGTCCTTGCTTGGAGCAGTCTCTCTACTGACTCACCGAAGATCGCCCCACTGCTCCATGGGCTCTCAAGTAACTAATTGCAAACCTGCTGTTGGCATCATCAGACCAGTCAGAGGAAATAGTCTCCGCTCACTAATTACCTCCTATATAACGACGTATGCTTTACGTAGTTCAGTAGTATGCTCTCATCAGTAACATGCATTGGAAAGTTTCCAGACTGTACAAATTAGGAGCCCACCTTCATTTCCCAAGTGTGACCCTTAGATGCTTAGTTGACTCGCTGCATATTTGCTCTCGTCTTTAGAAAAGAAAGGAAGAGGTCTCGTTCCAATGAAACATTTCCAGAAAGGTGTAATATAAACTTTCATTCCAGAAAGTGTGTCATAAGCAAATAACTCACCTGTCAGATTTTAAATGGTATTGAACACAAAGGAAAGCTGTTGTGTTTTGTTTTGTTTTGTTTTCATGAAACTGTGATTTTTCAACTTATGAATGCTATAATGTCCCAGTGTGGGAAGCTAACGCTGTGTGAATATCAACTTGTATAAAACAAACCAACTGACCTATACACAAACATTTTTCATAGGCACTGTATAAAGAGAAATGTATGTTTATTGACTCAAATCAGTTTTTCAGAGAGGAAACTTTACTGAGATTAAGAAGCGGGTAAATTGGTTTGTTATTTAAAAAAAACTTGCATGTTTAAAAAATGTTGATTGCTTCAAATTTCTGCTATTAACTTCAAGCTATGGGAGTTTGGCGGTAGTCAATTGAGGATTTTTTTCCAATTCTTTTCTTTTTGTTGTTAAAGCTGTACTTCAGTGAACAGAAAAATTGCCAAGCAAACTAATGGCCGTAAAAGTGTAAATTGCATGTGTGGGCATAATTACCCAACCTCATTGCCATGGGGTACTGTACAAAGTTTTAATACATTTTGTAAATAAAATTGTAAAGAAAGCATTCTGTCTGTGCACTTTGACTAGCTGGTTGATGTATACTTGACACAGATGCCAAGAAGTCATTATTCACTAATTAACTTCTCATCTGAAGCTCAGCCAGTACTCTAACAGTTCCCTCACTATGAGAGGATTGCATCTCTTCCCATGCCAACTGCAAATCAGTCAGGCCTCAGACTCAAGGTCCCTCAGTCAAACTGAGCCCTCCTCCCACGTTTTCCATTAGTTTGACTTGAAGGCCTTCTTTGCCCTCAGCCAGCATCCATTAGGAGTCTTTCCTCTCCCCCAGTAGAAAACCTTTGAATTGAATTGAATTGAATATAATTGAATAATCAAGAGTCGCCAATTTAGTATTGGTGGGTAAAGAAAGAATGCAGTGGACTCTACTGATCAAGCCTGGTTTGTAGTTTCTGAACATGGACTAAACTTCATGTAACAAATGAAGCCAGTTAAATACAGAGCAGGTCCTATCCGCTGTCAGCCTAGAAAACAGGGGCTGCTGGTAGAAGGAAAAGAGGGTTTGTTTGTTTTGTTTTGTTTTGTTTTGTTTTGTTTTGTTTTGTTTTTAAGAGAGAACAGTCCAAGAAAGATGCTAAAGAGATAAAGGTAGAGAGAATTAGGGAACAGGTAATACAAATTCTTGCAAAGGAAGAAAAATAGAAATGGGAAAAGGAGACTCTCCAAAAAGGCTAGTCTAATCATACTGTGGACAACTTGGCCTATAGACTCCAGAATAATTACTACTGCTTTCCTTCTTTTCTGAAATGCTGATTATCTGTTATATGACTAATGTTTTTTTTTTAAAGATTCACTTATTTGTATTTTGTGCGTATGAATTTTTTTTAACTTTTTTTTTTTTTTTCTGAGACAGGGTTTCTCTGTGTAGCCCCGGCTGTCCTGGAACTCACTCTGTAGACCAGGCTGGCCTCGAACTCAGAAATCCGCCTGCCTCTGATTTCTTTTTTCCCTGCATATGCTCACCATGTACATGCCTGGTACCTCCAAGACCAGAAGAGGTGTCGGACCCCCTAGAACTGGATTTATAAACAATTATGATCCACCAGGTAGGTGGTGACAACTGAATCTGGGTCCTCTGAAAAAGCAGCAAGTGCTCTGAACAACTTGAACCATCTCCCCAGTGCCCTAAAGCTAACATAGTCTTTATACTAAACCCTCAGCTGCTTTCTCTTTCTTCCTTAATTAAAACACATGCAACAGTCGCACCAGTAAAAGATTGATTATTTGGGGAGCAGATTCAGTGACAAGAATAGATGATGGTCACCTTGGGTGCTGATAAAACCAGATCAAGTATTAAATGATGGCCCCATTTTTTTTAATAATAGATTTCTATTTTAACAGGACTTCTAATTACTTCTCTCTAAGGAGAAGCTAATCTCAGGTGTTGTGCCAGATGACAATGATGCATCATTTTCTGAGATGGGGGAAAAGGAAGGTAAAAGCCCTTACTTTTCGTGATTCTCAGCTCGGACCCTATGTAGCTTTAAAATGCGTACACTTACCATACATGTCTGTCAAAAAGACACTGTGTTTCAAGTGTCTCTTTTCCCCTGAGCACAAATGTAAAATAATTTTTTGAGCTCTGCTTCATTTTCATGTCTTATTAAGACTTACATATAGGAGCAGAAGAGATGACTCAGAGGTTAAGAGTACTGGTTGCTCTTCCAGAGGACCTGGGTTTGATCCCCAGTACCAACAAGGTAATTCATGACCATAAGTTCAGTCCTGGGGGATCTAATGCCCTCTTCTGGTCACTATGAGCACCAGGTATGAATGTCGTGCATAGACAAAACACACAAAAAATGACTCATGCCCAGTCATGCTCTATCAACAGAATAATCTTAAAATGGGAAAGGCAAGTTATTTAAAGGATCTCTTGGTGAAGTCATGTGCAAAAGATAATATATAAACTGACAGCCACTGGACGGGGAAAAGAGTCGTTTATGACCCACAGAGATGGGCATGGAGAATGAAATAAGAAGCAAACATGCCTCAGAACTCAAATTCAATCAAAAGATGCATTACCATGCTAATTCACAAGGACTGCTTATAACCTAGGTACAACCAAAATCTATTACTAATAGAAGTTAATCTCAAAACTTGAGCCAACTTTTCAGCTACACTGAGCTATTCTTCTATCTTGTCCTTACCCTGTTGGACTGAGCTTTGGGTGGTGGGGGGCAACAGTTTAGTAACATATCAATCAGTCGACAAGAAGCTCAACAGTCATCCACCTGCATACAATTCCAGGGAAACAGAATGCAGCATTGCATCAGGTACTTTCTCCTGACCCTAAAGGCAATAGAAGACCTTATATATTTCACCTCTTTCATTTCATCTCGAAGAAAGTGTTCATTCTTGGGTTAGAGTGGTGGGGGACACTAAATATTAGTGACACCTGCCTCCAGATCTAAAAATGCAAGGACACACCATGCCTATCAAGACTAGCCACCATTTGCCCTCTGCGAAGGGAGAGGTCAATTAGAATTCTCCAAAGGTGTTTTCAGGTGGGGACAGAGGGAGGCAATAAAGGATCAGTCAGTGTCCCAAACCTACTGTCACATCCTGAAACACCTACTAGAGGATTTCAGGGCTTATTTAAATGAGGGAAGAATCCCAAGCTTTCTGATAGCCATTGTCATTACAATCAATGTCAGGAGCATGGTGATGAGAAGAGATAAGCTGTCTTTCTCTCATCACAGGATGAGGAGCTGGCGGGTGCGGGGGTGGGGAATGATTCTTACCCTTGAAAGGTCTGCAGTCTTGGTGACAAAGTAGATAATCAAAAAGGATCCTCATCAATTCATGTCCAATTCTCTGCTCATAGCAAATGCCATAAAGAAATCCAGAATGAAGACCTCTCCTCTGCCCTTTCCTTTGCCCTTGCTCTTCCTAAGATGGCTGAAGGAGGAAAATTAAATACCCTTTGGCTTCTGGGAGGCTATGAGTCTTAGCACCAAGCACCTGTAAGCATCCAGCTCCTGAGAACCTCAGAAAGACCACTGTCCTGCCAACCTGACCACCCACTGAGCAAAAGGGATGTTATTCTAGCCACAGAAGCATAAAAGAACCTCTAATGACAGCCTAAGAAATAATCCTTGCCCCCACGCCAACAGCTTTGGCAAAATTACCCCTGCAGAGGGTTTATTGAGCTTCCRTCCCTTAGTTGAACTGTCGATTCATAATTTTCTTAATAAATATTCATTAAGCCTGAATAAGTCAGTTAAACTCTAGTGGCAGCTCACAAAAAGCTTAAATATAGGCAATTTTGCAGCCTTCTTTCTTGACCATGCAAGAATTTCCCTGAGAGACCTCAATCCCTCTCCAAATCTCTCCCAGCCTTCCAGGTTTTACATTTGTCCACACTTACTGCAAAACTTCACAAAAGCTTGTTGCACTCTCCAGTTCTACTTCCTCAACTATGACTGTATGACTTCTGCCTCCCCGTTCTACAGAAATGTCCCTCACCAAGGTCATCAATAAATTATGATCTGTATTAAATAACAAGACATGGCGAACTTTAGTCTATGGGTTAAATCCAGGTCCCTGCCTCAATGGTTCACAAAGTTTTACTGAACACACTCATGTGTGTGTTACTTATGACAGCTTTTATCATCATACAAGACAGAGATGACTACATGCAACACTACTTTTCACAAAGTCTAAAATACATTTATTTATTTATTTATTTATTTATTTATTTATTTATTTATTTTTTGAGACAAGGTTTCTCTGTGTAGTCCTGGCTGTACTGGAACTCACTCTGTAGACCAGGCTGGCCTCAAACTCGGAAATCTGCCTGCCTCTTATTTATTTTTTTTAATTTATTTACATTTCAGGTGTTATTCCTTACCCAGTTCCCCCCTCTCAGAAACCCCCCTATCCCATCCCCTCTTCCCCCTGCTTCTATGAGGGTGTTCCTCTACTCACCCCACTCCCACCTCCCCACCCCCAATTCCCCTACACTGGGGCATCTATCAAGCCTTCATAGGACCAAGGACCCCTCCTCCCATTGATGCCTGACAAGGCTGTCCTCTGGTTCACAAGCAGCCAGAGCCATGTGTACTCCTTGGTTGGTGGCTTAGTCCCTGGGAGCTCTGTGGGGGGCAGTGTCTGGTTGGTTGATATTGTTGTTCTTTCTATGGGGTTGCAAACTCCTTCAACTCCTTCAGTTCTTTCTCTAACTCCTCCATTGGGGACCCCACACTTAGTGCAATAGTTGGCTGCAAGCATTCGACTCTATATTTGTAAGGCTCTGGCCAGGCCTCTCAGGAGACAGCTATATCAGGCTCCTTTTAGCAAACCTTTCTTAGCATCCACAATAGTATCGGAGTTTGGTGACTGTATTTTTGCCAAAACAAGCACTTTATCCACTGAGCCATCTACTCAGCTCTGGTCTTCTAGCTCTAATGTCAATGTTCTTGGGACTTTACAACAGTCCTCCTTCCTACTTTGCACATTCTTTCTGGGAAATACTGCACAGTTTCTATTTCCATCTATCTTATGATGCCTCACAAATCTTTATTTCAAGTCTCCCCTAAGCTTCAACACAGTCTATACAAATGTCCAAGACCTCATTACTTAATTAGCTCATAAACTTATCAAACTCAATAATGCCTATGCAGACAGTATTGTGTGTTGGTATCTTCACCCCACTGTGATTGGCGATCCTTCTAAAAGTGTTGATCTTGACTAAAGTCCTGTTTATGGGAGCCTAAATACAAGGAAAGAAAATCTTTGGGACTTTAAAATTAGTAGATGTGACAATCTGAGGGAAACAGCCTTTCCCCCAAAAGCAGAAGCTACAGGGCAATGACAAGAGAAACCAAATGGCTCAGTTTAACAACAAATTGGACAGCTGGGGGGGGATGAAAAGGAAGCACCCAAGTTTTGAATTGTTTGAAAGAATTCCAGATCCATAATGTGGTTAATGGTTAACATTGATTGCCAAAGTAGATCTGCAATTAGCTAGGAGACAAGTCTCCAGGCATGCCTATAAGGGATCATCTAGATTAGGATGGCTGAGGTGGAAAGACCCACCCTAACCTCCAAAACAACAACAAAAAGAAGCAAGTGAGCTAAGCACAAGTATTCATCACACCCCTCTTTCTGATGGCAGACATGTGTATGTCCAAGACATGTGTATAATCACTGTCTCAAATTTCTGACACCATGACTTTGCCACCATGAGGGACCATACCTTCCAACCGTGGGAGGAAAAAGAAAACTTCTCACTTTAAGTTTCTTCGTTCAGGTATATTGGCACAGCAACAATCAGCTAATACAAGATGGCTGCATTCCTGTAGACCAAAACTAAGGGGGGCTACTATAAAGAAAAGACGTGCAAGCCCCAAGAAACAAGAACCACAAACCATTTTAACAAGGTCTCCAAACTATTAATGAAAGCATAGTAATTCATAAATATTGTGCCCTTTTCAGGGAGATGTTAGGTTAAAACTGGAAAGAATCACAAAACAAGAAATAATAGGTAAAGAGAGTTACTTTATCTGTATTCATTTTATAGGTAACTTAAGTATGTGTGCTTGTTATATATGTTCAGAGTGACTTTATATAACCCTTTCTTGACAAATCTTTCCTGATACTTTGCTATTTGTGTTCTGTCCAAAATTCCAATGTTAATCCTGGACTTCTACTGTAACTGGATTTTGAGGTTCAACTTTAGTGTCTTAGGGTTTCATTGCTGTGAAAAGACACTATGACCAAGGAAAGTCTTATAAAGGACAACACTTCGTTAAGGCTGGCTTACAGTTTCAGGGGTTCAGTCTGTTATCATCATGGTAAGAAGCATGGCAGCATCCAGACAGACATGATTCTCTAAAAGGAGCTGAATGCTCTAGATCTTGATTCAAAGGCATCCAGGAAACTGTTCCACAGGCAGCTAGGAGGAGGCTCCCTTCTGCATTGGATGGAGCTTGAGCATAGGACCTCAAAGCCCACCCCCACAGTGACACACTTCCTCCAAGGCCACACCTATTCCAACAAGGTTATACCTCCTAACAGTGCCACTTGGGTGCCAAGAATATTCAAACCGCCATAGGAAGCAAAGTTGAAGGAGGTTATAATACTGAGGTGGAAATCTGATAGAATTGGTGTGTCTGTATGTATGTATGGAAGAAAGGCCATAAACACACTGTGGGGAGGTAGGCATTTACAGGCCAAAAAAAAAAAAATAGGCCTTACAAGAACCCAGCCATGCTAGCGAACAGTTCCAGTTCAGTAAGAAAATGTATTTCTGTTGTTTAAGCTCTGAGCCTTTAGTATTTTATGGCATCCCAAGATTTTTTGTTGTTGTTGTTTTTCTTTTAAATTTTAATGATGGGAACAAAAATATACCAAAAAAAATGAAGCTTCTGAAAAAAAAAACATTTGTTATTCCCTGTCTTCAATGGCTCCTCAAAGTTGACCTTGGCCTCCTGCCTGGCGTAGGTCTCTAGGTCTCTAACCACATCCTTGTTGACAACAGTTCTGTCCAAGGAGGTATCCACAGAGTACCTTTTGGGCATGAGGTTGTTGCTGACCTTGGATCTCTTGGCAATTTTCTTCTTGCCCATGGCAGCTGTCACCTTTCAGGGATAGCAGTCAATTCCAGCCACCAGGGCATGGCTGTAAGGGCAGTCTGAGGTGCCATCATCAATGTTCTTCATGATGACAGCTTTGTGTCTAAAGTAGCGTCCAGCCAGGACCAGAACCACTTTCCTGGGTTTCTTAAATTTGCCCATTTTGACAGCAAGCAGTCAGCATCCAGCAGAAAAGACAAGAGCAGCATCCCAAGATTCGATTTGGATGTTCTCATGCTTCCTTGTTTTTGCACGTCTCTCTATTCACTTGTTGCAGTTGTTCATTTTGGTAGTCGACTTGATTGCATTTGGAATCAACTAAAACCTGAGCTGCTGGGTTCTCTTGTGGTATATTTTCTTAATCAGATTATTTGAAGTAGGAAGACCCGATCTAAAAATCTAGGTCAAACCTCCTGGTGTCAACCCAGATCAAGGGACATAGAAGAAACTGCTTTTTCTCTCTTTATCCTCACTCTTGCTGGCAAGTTTGTCTGTCTTGTTTACTGTGGCCAGTATTAAATTCAATTTTCGTGAGGATTCTGATACAGACTGAAGGCCAGCAGCTCTCCAAGAGTTGTCTAGGACTTCAGCAGCAGATTCATACCACTGAGACATCCAGCCTTGTACACTTAACAACTACCAGATTCTTGGCTTTCCCCTTGTAAGACTGTACCATGGTTTAAGTACTCAGGCTACAACCTGTAAGCCAGGCTAATCATCCCCATATATATTGAATTATATAGCTGTCATCCCATTCCCCTCCTTTATGCCTAACCCATGCTTAGAGACCGGCATGGTGTCATTCCCTATGGGCAGCCTTTCCTTGTGAGACACAAGTGGCATATCTTTGGGCACCAGTCACTGTTACCACTCTATGAGCACCCTCCCTAAATGATGGCCCAAGCTATTGCACTGTATCTCAGTTACAAACTGAATCACCCAACACTAAGATTTGAAAACCCAAACGCATTTAGAGGATTGACCTACAGCACCATGGATGAGAAATATAAATTCCATTATAAACAAATAAATTAAGCTCTTACAGAGTGGTACTAGGTTCAGTCCATAGAAGGGACATAGTTACATCCCCTTCATAACCCTCTTCTAGAATTATCATTCAGATATAAAGAGTGTAGTAGCTGACAGACTCTGTCAGTTAGCACCTCCATAATCTGCTTTAACATTTGAACCCAGGCCACATTTCATGAGTCAGCTCACTAAGAAAAATTGCAGTGATCAAAGTCACACTCTCAGAGATGCTTCGGAGGTAGGTTGATCCCAGCTAATGACTTAACAACGCAGTAGTTCAAGATCCTGGGCCTTTCCATTCAACATGGGACTTCTCTAATGAGCAAGCTCTGCTTCACTTAGGAGAGACTTTGGCAAGTCTATCTATATCACAATCCTATGGCTTCCCCTGCTCCATCCTGCTTGTCCTTCTGTGTGTATTCATGTCTTGTCCCTAATAATCCTTTTTCTCTCCTTGTACTTCTTTCTCAGACTGACAGCTGGGATGAGAAACAGTCCAAGAAAGGAGAGCACAAGATGGGTCTTCAAGACTTGATTTGTCTGCATACCACTGGGAATGATGACCCGGTTCCAGTTGGAAGGTTGTGTATGCATAGGCAATCCCTGGCATGTGACAGCAGCCCTAACGTGAAGACTTTTTTATTTGTCATGTTTCAGATAAAATATTCTAGTAAGAAGAGTACATTCTGGTAGAATAATTCAAATATTTTAAGTCCCTATAAAAGACATTATAAATATAAAGAAAATGGAATTTCATGTTTATAATTTTATTCAGTTATGCTGACACCATACAGAAAATTAAAAGTAGACTACAAATAGCAACTAAAAACCAAGTATAGCCAGGCATGGCAGCTCATGCCTTTGAGCCCAGTGCTCGGGAGGCAAACGCAGGCAGATCTCTGTGAGCTGGAGGCCAGCCTGGTCTTCAAAGCAAGTCCAAGACAGCCAGCTCTATTACACAGAGAAACCCCATCTTGGAAAAGAAAAGTATAAGACATAAAAATCTCTTTAATAGTTCACAAAGAAGCCTGCACTTAATGCAATGCTGAAGAACAAATATAAGGTTGGGTCATTAGACATTAGAGTGACTAAACCCCAGTGCCCAACTGAAGGAGGTAAATTACCCCAAAGCTGAGGTCCTACTATAAAAATAAGAAAAAAGAAAGCCTACAGGATGCTGACATGTGCGATGGTGACACATACTCCCCAAATTCTGACTCCTTTGTCTTTTATAAGACTTCTGAACCTATAAAAATGGTTCCTCCTCCATTTAAGCCAGTTCTTCCTCCATAGAAGGAGACAGAACAAAGATTTTTCTCCTACAAAGCAACAATGCCTATAACCACTATAAATCTTTCCAAAAGCGCACATTAAAATCCTCAAAGAACTTGATGGTCTTAGAGGAATATTCCAGCAGAAGTCACAGATGCGCCGGTGGGGCAAGGTTCTGAAGGTACTCGCAAATGGTGAGCTTTAGCATAAGACTAAGTTAGAGGGACACAGTACTTCAGCATAGAGCTCAAAGGTCAGTGTAATACAATGCTAGGGTGGCTCCTATTCCTGTGGGAAGCCAGTGGCCCACTCTAAGAGGTATTGAAATTCTTTGGTTGCAGGGGTGGGGGTGGAGCTCTACCCTCTCAGAGGAGGAGGGGAGAGGGAGGGACTGTGTGCGGGAGGCACCGGTAGGAGGAGGGGCCCTGATCAAGATGTGAAGTGAATAAAGGAAAAAAGAAATTCCTGGGTTGCTTTGGAAGATGAAAAGGGGATTAAAAAGCTAAGGGAAACATGTATGCTAGAGCTAATATTTTAGTAAATCCAGAAGGTCCACTAGAGGATATGTTGCATAAGAGGATCCAGAGAGCCAGAAGTCACCTGGAACATCAGGAACACTGAGAAACATGCCATTAGAGTCACCACCACGTTTAGCAGTGACTATCCTCTACAAGCCAAAGTTGATGATAGGAGAAATGGCTCTTTGGTCGGTTAGTAGATATGGCAAGGAATCCCAGTGCTTTCCACCACTAACAATAAGAGACACGTTGATAACATGTCACAACAGGATGCCAGGGGTTATATTTAAAAAAATAAATAAATAAATAAAAGAAAGAAAAGGTTCAATTAGCATGTTCACCAAGTAGACCTGATCTGTGGAGAATTAGAGATGCTTAATAGTACCCAATAACCAAAATAGTGGCCCCAAGGCATATTGCGGGAGATACTGCCTCAGCCTAAGCAATAGATAAAACTAAGTAGACCCCAAAGGAAGAAAAGGCTATGCAGCAGATCCCAACTGGGCTGCAAATAGCCAGTAGTTCACTGCTTCCGGAAGCCATGTTAAGGTCTGCTTTTGTTGCTCTGCCTAGAACAAATACACATTTGCTCATGTCTTCACAGGAAAAGTCACATAACACAGTATGTGAAACTCAGATGGCCCCCTGGGTGGCCACTGCTTCTCTCATGTATATCAAGCCCATTCTGATAAAGCTTTGGTCACCAGAAATGACAGAAATGACAGCATAGGTCAAAAAAAAAAAAAAAAGCCACCCAAACCTTCTGCAATGGTTAATTTCAACTGGCACCTTGATGGAATGAAGAAGTACTTAGAAAAAGAGAAAAGACCCTGGGCATGTATGTGAGGGATTATCTAGATTAGGTTAGTTGAAGTGGGGTTTGGGGAGGGGGGACCAGGAAAGGGAATAGCATTTGAAATGTAAATAAAGAAAACATCTAATAAATTTTTTTCAAAAAAAAAAAAAAAAAAGGAAGCCTCACCCAATGCAAGTGACACCATTCCTCGGTCGAAGGTCCAAGACTGAACATAAAACAGAGGAAGCAGGCTGAGTACAGCATTCACTACTCACTAGCTCCCAGCTTCTTAACTTTGGCTGCGGAGGAACTGGCGTGGCCCTGGTGGAGACAGAGTGACTTGGTTCCTGCCCCAGGGCAAGTGTGAGCCTCCGGGAACATCGAAGGCTGCTGTGGGTGTAAGGCTTGTTTGTTTAATAATGTACATAGTTCACATTCCTCCAAGAAATGCCCTCCCCGTTAATGTTAATGACTCCTTGAGAATTAGAAACTGCCAGAGTCCTGGAACTGAGGGTTGTCTCTGTCTCCACAGAATGGTAAGTGGTGGGACCTTCAGGACAAACCGTAAAGCTATGGAAAGAGCTGTAAACACATGAATTCAATACACACATATATTATACATATATACATATGTATGTATGTATGTATGTATGTATGTATGTATATGTATGTAATTTCTCTGAGGGACTTCAGAAATCTAAAGGAACAGAGGCAGCTGCACTAATAAGCCAGCTTGGCAGAAAGATACAAAGGCAGGCAGATTCCTGAGTTCAGGTCAACCTGGGACACAGCAAGGTTAGGCCCATGTGTGGTAGAAATGGTAATTTCAGGACACTGTCCCACCCAGCTAGCTTTTTCTGTGTAAAAGAGGCAGGCAGAACTCTGAATTCTTTTGCAAAGTTAAAAGAAAATGTGTGCTTCAGGTCTCCAAAGAATTAAAGGGTCGTAGACCAATTCATAGGATAATCAAAAGGGAACCTGCAATAAATAACTGAATTGATATGCAAATAAAATACCAGCCTTCTGGTATTTTATTAAACTCAATAGGTTTAAAGTCCYGGTAAAACAGTTGCACCCTTTGGTGTGGAGATCAGTCTTAGGTCATTAGACTTCTAATCCTTCTGCTACAGCCTCACTGAGAACAGAGCTCCTTTGTTCACCTGGAACTGGTGGCCAAGCCTGATCAATTAGGATCTCCCGGGCCAGTGCTAACTCCAGTAGCAGTTCCCAAAGCACAATACTCCCACTTCTGGGCATTTTTGCTGGTGTCTAGAGATGGAGCCTACAACCGGAATTGCAGGCAGACCATGTACCTTTCAGCTGGCTCACAACCTGCCCCTTTTCCATGGTGATTCTATCTCAGTAGACTCTTACAGGGGCTATGAACCCACTCCATAACAGTTTCCTATAACCTTCTTCTGGTCTTGCTCCAGGAACAGGGTTATTTTCTCCCTGCCATGGTGAGTCACTCTTGCAGTTTCAGCATCCAGAATCTTGCTATCTAGGGAGTCTGAGAAAATGTCCAAGCCCATGGATCCACACTGCACAAAAGCCAAGGGCAGAAGTGAAGAGCTAAACTCTCTCTCTCTCTCTCTCTCTCTCTCTCTCTCTCTCTCTCTCTC
>BDUI01000068.1:469135-480842 GCA_002335545.1 Apodemus speciosus
TCTCTCTCTCTCTCTCTCTCTCTCTTCTCTCTCTTCTCTCTTTTTCTGAAAAACCATTCTTGTTTACCAATCTGGTTTTTGTAGCCCTCATTTCATTTTCCTTCTGGAACCCTAATTGTGAAAAAAATAAAACTAACAAACAAAAAACACTTTATTCTAGAACTTTTAGTCCCCAATAAAGAGCACTTGCTATATCCTTGACCATATCTCCTATCCCTTTTTTTTTTTCACTATACTTTTCCTACCGTGTAAAAGATCCACAGCAGAAGCCTTTATAATCCCTCTGCATCTCCTTTTCAGTGCAAAGGGTCCTTAGGTTAAACTCCATGATTAGCTTAGGCCAGGTCTTCTTTATAAGATAAAGAACAGGATAAAGGAATTTAGAAAATCTCTTTCTGTCTTAATAAAGTCAGCCTTTCAGACTTATTTTCTTGCTTTGAACCTAAAAATCCTATTTTAGAAACCAGAAATGCAATACTCCTTCTTTCCCTTCCAGGGCTTGCTAAAGTCCTGCAAATCCTAGTACTACCCTCCTCCCGCCACCCTTGGGTGCACAGATACCTTGAATCCACTAGAAAGAAGGTCATATATCTGGAAAGGAAAAAGGCAAAAGTGCATTAATACATCTTAGAAAGAAAAATGAWTATGTCTACTACAGAACTTCCCTTCACCTAAACTTGGTAAGTCCTGAAACCTGCTTCTTTTAATATCCTATAAGGAAGAGATTTGATTTGATGGATAAGTAAGCCATGCCTTCAGTTAAGGCAACTTACAAATTTAATTATCACAAGCCTGTGATACTCTTCCAAATTGAGAAACTGAGGCACAGACAAGTGAAGAAATATTCTAAGAGCAACTCATAAGTGTCAGGGCACTTTAGTATGGCCATCTTGCTGAGGTCATACTATAAATGACAGGGATTCATGACTAATAGCAACTCTCTGAACCTGCTAACAGGCTCATTTCCAGAAGTGATGGAGCCAACAGCATAACACTATGTTTTGGAAGATTCTTTACTAAACTCTAAAATTGACAGAGATTTTAGTGAAAAGCATGGGTACACAGAAATAGATTAAGAACTAAGGATAGTCCATTCTCAAAACTCCTGGGTTTTACCCAACATCTCATATTAGGAGCCACAACTCAGTGCTGAACATTTCATTGTACAAATACAATATTCCAAAATGGCACCAGGAAAGCAATATGAAAATCCTTCTTTATGCTTTGAGGCATCTCTTGCAGTACAAGTTGACGTCGAACTCCAGATCCTCCTTCTTCTATCTCCCAAATGCTGTATAAAAATAAGCACTATGACATCCAGCTCAGTTTGCAAGTCTTAA
Organism: Apodemus speciosus; assembly: GCA_002335545.1. Taxonomy (NCBI): domain Eukaryota; kingdom Metazoa; phylum Chordata; class Mammalia; order Rodentia; family Muridae; genus Apodemus; species Apodemus speciosus. The sequence goes on from BDUI01000068.1 coordinate 470,476, forward strand.
TGTGACTTTGCCCTCTTCTGTTTTCTTTGGTGGGATTTATACTTCAGGTGTAAGTATGAAAAATACATATCACATATGGTGATTTACAATTATTAAAATTAAATAAGACAAAATCTTGGGCATTCACATTCATTTTATTTGGAAGAGGCATCCCATTCCACTGATTACAATATAAATAAGTTTGGAATAATGATTGTGATATTCCATTAAACTAATGGATGCAATCTCATAAGTCATTTTTATGGATACAATATAAAATACTGTATTAATTCCAAACAGAATACATTTGCAGTTTATTCCGGGAAAACAGAATACTACATGTAATGCCAACAGTCATTACTCCCTGGTGTTATTTACCTGAACCCAATTTCCCAGCTAATACCACCACCAGGTACATGATGAATAATGCACTATGTGAAATGCACACCATGCAAAAACACTACTTATTCATATGTATGTGCCTAATCAGATTATTTGTATTTCTTCCCTGACCCTATCTCCTTCCTATTACTTTTAATTTAATATACACCTGGAGGAAGTATGTCACAGGTGGAGAAAGGAAGTCCAAATTGAGCAACCTATTTTTTAAATTATTTCTTGTAGAGATGTAAATGAGCACACACATAATCACCATCCATATCAATGCATGAAATTTCTGCCAGCCAGAAATTTTCCCATCCACATGCAGAAGGGACCCACTCTTCTGCTGTGTATTCCCCACAGATTAGCTTTAAAATAAGCCAGTAGTTTTCATGTAAATCAGTGCTTTGAAAGGCCCTAAATTGAGAATTGGAGGGATTTGTCAGTAATGCTAAAAGTCCTCAGTCAAAACACAGGCAGTCCTAAGAGGGAGGTGTAAAAATAATAGCATCCCATTTTTCAAGAGGCTAATTATGTCATCAAACATTGGCCAAAGCTGGAGAGATGACTTAGTACTTAAGACCACTTGCCTCTCTTGTAGAGGACGTAGGTTTGCTTCCTGGCAACCACTTTGGATGGATCATATCTGTCTGTAACTCCAAGTCCATGGGATCCAATGCCCTCTGGCCTCCTGGGACACATGCATGTAAGAGGTGCTCATAAACTCACGTAGGCACACACACACATAAGTATAAAGAAGAAAATGAACAAAAAAATAWTAAGTCGATCCTTTACAAACTATCCAAATACCTGAACTTGCTTCCTTCAGAGTTCCCGGGCTTTCTTTGACTTACTATTCTCCCTCATACCTTATTTGGCCTCCGCAGATGCTGTCTCTCATGCCAAATGATGAGCTAAAGCCTGTTTACAGGGCTTTTTGTGAGCCCATAGTTTACAACCCTCCCTAAGTATATAAGCAATGATACTCAATTGGCAGCTTAAAGGGCGCCACCGTAAAAGTATTCCGTGGAGCCAAGTGTGGCAACACATACCTTTAGTCCCAGCACTCGGGATTTTAAGGTTTTGTTTTGGGTCAGTTTTTTTTTATTTGTTTGATTTTAATCTTGTGGGCATTTGTATATATGTATGTGCACACATGTGGGTGTATATGAGCCATGGGGCTTCTGTGGAAGTCAGAAGACCGGAAAAAAAAAAAAAAAAAAACAGTCAGAGTGTAAGTCCTCATCTTTCTTCCACCCCGTTTGATTCAGTCTTGTTGTTCACAGTTAAGTACACCAGGTTAGTGGCCCACAGCTTCTGGGTATTGACCTATCTCTACCTCCCATCTCACTGTAAGAGCACTTGGATTATGAATGTGTGTTACTGTCTGCCTTTACATGAGTTCTGGCAGTCTGCACCCAGGTCCTCATAGTTGCCTGAGAGACAGAATACTTCCCGAAAGGGTAAGAATTTGGTGGATCTGGGAAGAGTTAGGAGGGGTCAATATAAAGAAGATTAAATTTTATTTTGCATATGTATTAATGTCTCATAAAGATAATTTAAAAGTTTTGAAAGGTGTTTTTTTTCTTTATTATGTTTTAGCTTTTTTTTAAACCTCTGGTTTGATTTTGTTTTCTTTTTGTTTGACTGTTTGCTTTCTTCAGAGACATAGAGTTGGGCAAGTGGGTGATGGAGAATATCCAGGAGGAGCTGAAGATGGGATACATTGCATGAAAAATTATTTCTGGCTAGGCGATGGTGGCACAAGCCTTTGGGCCCATCACCTGGGAGGCAGAAACAGGTGAATTTCTGAGTTCAAGGCCAGCCTGGTCTATAGAGTGACAGCCAAGACTACACAGTAAAACCCTGTCTTGAAAAATCTTTGTTTCCAATAAAAAGTATGTAAAAAAGAAAAAAATTATTTACTTCATAAATAATTGAAGAGTCGCCTTGTCTAACAGGTTTCTTAGGAGCTTGAGTCTACAGACAAATTCCATGCTTCGTGCATGTGACGCTTTTTTTCCAAACTGGAGAGTAAGGCAGCTGAGGTCTTAAATGGATCTAATTTCCATAAATTCCTCACAGTACCTAGCACAGGGTTAGGTTTAGAGCATGTGTCATGGTAACAGTTTGTTAGCTTTGTTGTTTCTTCCTATATTTTCTTCTCCCCACACCCTGAAGAGTTACACTACACTCTCTATAAACTATCCACACCACCTCTATCAGCTACACAGTCAAAGAAAACAAACTCTATCAGAAAAATTGACAGTTAATTCAATATACAGTATTTCTGGAATAGAGTGTAGTCATTTGACAAATACTTGAACATGAATATGAGAGACATTAAATTTTGCAAGCACATAGAAAAATTATTTCTAAAGCAAATCCTTACTTGAAGGAGGTTCTAGACAATAAACTTAAATTAGATAAATATATAATGTTATGCTCTGTCACCCTCCTTACCCCCTGAGAATAGCTGTAGCCATTTTGTTCCATGCCAGCGGTTTCATATTGTTGCTGTAATATGCCTGCTAGTCATTGAGTTGACTCACAGCAGTGTCATGCTAACCACATCCTCTGTTATGCTAGGTATGTTCTGAGGTTTGTTAATCTTAAGAAATTCCACAAAGTTTTACATAGGACCCATCAAATCAAAGGTCAATATGAACTGTTATGTCTAATTATCTTGAGTCAGAGCTGATCTCCAGGCAGCCCTTCCTGCACCTGAGTACAAGTTCATGGTGGTCTTTGTGGGTTTTTTTTTCCTTCGTAAAGTGACAAAGATGTTCATTGTCATAGTTGTAACCCCCAATCTAAACTATGTCCCTGATCTGACCCAGTATCAGGGTGTGTGATCAACCATCCCTGTCTGACTGATATTAGTGTTCCTGTAGTTTGTGGAGCGACTCCTAGCCCACAACATATTAAAAAAAAAAAAAAAAACTCGGATACAAATAGAACAGTGGTACCAAAGAAAAGCTACAATAGATTAAGGAGGGAGGAACTCCTTCCCACTCAGAGTATTTGAGGTACAGGAGCAAACAAAGTGGAAAAGCACAGCTACTAGGAATAGCAGGTGGGTGTGGGAAGAGGAATAATTTCAAATGAAGTGGAAAAGTACAGGTCACATGAAAGGTTATCAACATTTTGCTTAGGAGTTTGAGTTTTACCTTCATCACTGAATTATGCAAAGTGTGCTCAGAATATTCTGCAATAAAACTTGCAAAATAAGTAGCTCAGAGAAAGATTCATTTTGGATTCATGTTATAGTGCCATGGTGAATAGTTTGGGAATCCCTTATTCTTGGACCCTGACCACCAAAGTGGCCGCCATCTAGAGCCGAGAGACAGATACTGTGGCAACTTTTACATTAATCATTAAGGTTTATCTCATTGGTTCTCAACCTTCCTAATGCTATAACCTTTTATCGTGTTGTGGCAACCCCCAACCATAAAATTATTTTTGATGCTACTTTATAACTTTTCTACTGTGATTAATGATGATGTAAATATCTGTGTTTTCTGATGATCTTAGGTGGTCTTTGTGAAAAGGATGTTCGATCCCAGGGTTGAAACCCACAGGTGGAGAACCGCTGCTCTATCTCAAGAATCACATATCCCTTCAGCCTACAGTTCACTAGCTATAGCATGTCATATGACCACACCTAATTTCTTCAAATAGGAGAGAAGTATGATTCTGTCATATTCCTAGAAGAGTAGAGAACCACATATGTGTATATTTTTGAGATTATAATGAAATTATAATCCCTTCCCTTTCCTTCCTTCTCACTTTTCCATATACCCCTGTCCAATCTTCTTCAAATTAATGCTCTCTTTTTTCATTATTACTGTATGCATGCATATATGTGTATACATTTAATAGACTACACTGGTGACTACCAGACCCTCCAGGAACACAATATGTATGCTCACATATAAAATTCAGAAGGATCACCTTACTAGCATACATAGGATAGACTGAATAGGGAGGGGCCTTCCTGGAAGAAGAAATGATACCTGGTCAAACTGAAACAATATTCTGGAAGAGAGGTGGTCATGAATTAGAGATAAAGTAACTTATAGAGGAAATCCTTAAGAATCAAACAGATTAAATCAGCAAGTTGTAAAAGTCAGAGTAAAGGTAAGGAGAGCTGCTACAATCACACATAGGCAATGGGCTGAAACTGTGATGGGACCCTGAGCTACCAGAGTGAGACTGAGGACACAGAAGGGCCAATGGACTTCCTTGCTTAAGCATAACTGGAAACTGAGTTTAGTTATTGGGTATTGAATATTGATGGTTAGTGAAGGCTAGTAAGCAGCAGGCATGTCCTAGTTAGGGTTTTCATCACTGTGAAAAGACACCACAACCAATGCAACTCTTACAAAGGACAACACTTAGTTGGGGCTGGCTTATAGTTTTAGAGGTTCTGTCCATTATCTTCATGGTGGGAAGCATGGCAGTGTGCAGGCAGACATGGTGCTAGAGGAGCTGAGAGTTCTGTGCCTTGATTCAAAGGCAGGAGACTCTCTTTTGCACTGGGCAGACCTTGAGCATAGGACCACAAAGCCCACCCCCACAGTGATACACTTCCTCCAACAAGGCCTCAACAACAAGGCCATGCCTACTCCAGCAAGGCCACACCTCCTAATAGTGGTACTTCCCATGGGCCAAGCATATTTAAACCACTACAGTTTGCATGCTGAAATTCAGTAACAGATAAGGTAGGGAGTTGTGCAATTTTAGCCAGAATCATAAAGGTAATAGAAATCATTTTTACTGAGACAGGGTCTCTCAGTCAAAGGTGTTCTTAAAGTTGCTACATAGCTTACAATAATCTTGAACTTGTGATCTGCCCACTTCTACCTCCTTCATACTAGAATCACGGATATGCACTACCATGTCTGATGTTACATGGTATTAGAGGTGGAGCCCCAAGGGCTTCCTGCATGCTTGGCAAACACTGTACCAACTGAACTACATCCCTACTCTGTAATTAATTTAAATATCTTCCAGGTGATGCTTCAAGCACGTGGGCAAGTACAAATTGAGAAAACCATGTTTTCTAAAGGCAGCTGACCAACCAATATGTGTCTATATTTTAGGAAAAACAAGAGCAGAGGGATAGTCTTGCCAATAAAAATTTCCATTGCCATAATTTGTGATTTATTTCTGACATTTCAAAACTGGTTAAATAAAGTCAAACTGGGATACTCTCTGGTTTCTCAAACAGTTTTCATTTTCAAATTCCACTTTTACTTTTCTGATTCACTCCCTGCCACTTAGTGGCATTGTTCTACCATTAACCATGACCAAATTTAAAGAAGGCCCCACAAATCAGAAATACAGTAACCAAACCCAGACACTATTATAGATGCCAACAAGTGCTTGCTGACAGGAGCCTGATATAGCTGTCTCCTGAGAGGCTCTGCTAGTGCCTGAAAAACACAGAGCAGGATGCTCTCAGCCAACCAGTGGACTGAACACAGGGTACCCAATGTAGGAGCTAGAGAAAGGACCCAAGGAGCTGAAGGGGTTTGCAGCACCATTGGAGGAACAACAATATGAACCACACAGTACTCCCAGAGCYCCCAGGGACAAAACCATCAACCAAAGAGTACACATGGARGRACCCATGGCTCCAGCTGCATATGAAGCAGAGGATGGCCTTGTTGGACATCAAAGGGAGGAGAGGCCCTTGGTCCTGTGAAGGCTCAATGTCCCAGTATAGGTAGATGCCAGGACAGGGAAGTGGGAATGGGTGGGATAGTGAGCAGGGGGAGGGGGATAGGGTAGGGGGTTTTCGGAGGGGAAACCAGGGAAGGGGATAACATTTGAAATGTAAATAAAGAAAATATCTAATAAAAAAAGAAACTGCCTTTGTGGGTTGACTTCAAAATCTAGCTTTAGTTACATGATATTAGAAAACTGGAAGTCTATTTCAACGGTTGCCTCATCCAGCATGCCTCCAGAACCTTAGACCTGAATGGGTTGGTGAGGAAATGAAGAAAAGACAGACTAACAAACACAGTGACAGAAAGCTGAGGGGTTTCCTCTCTCAGCTGGAGAAAATGGAGCACGCTGGAAGCTTGATGTGTTTATTMCATAGAGCTGAACAAGGAAGCAGGTTATTGCACACAGATGGACAAGGAGGCGGGGGTATTACATAGGGATGAATAATAATACAGGGTTTACAATATACAACTGGACCAAGGAGACACACTTAGCTCCTCTCTTTCAATCACTCTCTGTGAGGTAACAGTCTTCAGGCCATAGATATTCAGGAGAAGAAAGCTAAGGTGGATATTTTCTGCACACCATTAGCATTCATGTTCAGATCCAAGGAACCTTTGTCATTTCCCTCTGAGCCTCCCACACATATTCTGCCCTTGTGAAAATCTTTGTTATTTTCTTCATGGGTCTGAGGTTCTAAGGTCTTGACATGGCCATGCCCAGTCACACATCCTCTTGGGACTACACTTGGGTCTTCCTCTGCTCTCTACAGATGGCTACACTGACATTTATTCACTTGGGGCACAAGAGTTTCAAATTTTATTTGTGCTGTAAAATACTTTGCAATGAATAAATAAATAAATAAATAAATAAATAAATAAATAAATAAGAGAATCTTCTACATGTTGCTCCTGACATTAGAGAAGGTGGTGGAAACAGGAAGAGGAAAACATTATCAAAGATGAGAAACTTTACTATAACTGATAGTAAGGTTATGATATGTGCATTGAGAGTCAGAAATACACTCAACACTGTAACCAAACTTTTGAGGGTTTGCTAGGAGCTAAGAACCACATTATGCAATTTGCATGCATCATATCGTTAATCCTTCAACTTCCTCTGAAGTAGATTTATAGAACTTGGCTTGGGTGCTTAGGTGTATATGTGACCTTCCGTGTCCCTGAATTGCTGGAGTTGGAAGCTAGAAATCTCATGGCTCCCGTTTCCCTTCCCAGCTACTTTCTAACTTTAGCCAATAGGATATCATTGCCTGTGATAAAGAAGTATGAGATAAGGAAGCCAGCCATTCTGTGCTTGACTTCTGCAGTGGCACCAGGTAACTTTATGTGTTTATGGCTCCAGGAGTATTATAGGCATTCAGCAACTCCAGCAACAATGTCTATGCATGCTCACAGACTAAGTATATCAACTTTCCTTATTTTTGCTCCTCTAGCCTTGAAGATGTATGCCTTCCAGGAGTTACTCAAAATAGCAACCTCCTACTTCTGCACCTCTAGCCCATCCAAAACGTTTGTAATTCATTTCCTATATTAAATGTCCATCTGCTATAAACCATGTGATTTCTGGGATTTCTTCAATAGGAGAAAACATTACAGCAATCTTTTTCAAAAACCATTTATGATAGGTGCTCTCATAATCCAATTTCAGGTATAATATAATATAATATAATATAATATAATATAATATAATATAATATAATATAAATATCCCTGTCTTAACCAGCTTCCTAGATGAAGATAAATTCACAGTAACATCTATTACCCCACAAATCCAACGTTTCATCTTCCTTCCCTTTTCCTGGATCTCCAAGATGTCCACAACCACTTTGAAAATGTCTCCCCAGTATTTTTGGGAATCTCTAAGGAGAAGTTTCATGCCTTTCAACTCAAGATTCTAATATGCTTATAACAGAGATCTGCCTCCAAATAGCTTAGGGGGAGATACAATGATTTGGTGAAGAAATATGTATGTTTATAGCAGAGACTAGAAGAAAGTGATACAGAGCCAGAGGCATGGAGGAATGAAACTCAGCACCATCAGGAATTTTTCTTCCATCTTTGATAGCAGCCTTACTCTTATTCATTCTTTCCTACTGCAGGTCTTCTCCACCTGAGAGGTGAAGACAGCCAACGTTGGCAATGCCAACATCACACCCAAGCTTAGAGCATAGCCACAGACCTGAATGTCTTCCAGTGAAAAGAGAAAGCATTTTGACAGGCCACTTCAAATCATGATCCATGCTCTGAGTCTTACCTTGTTTTGCTGGAGGGTTTGAGCCTTTGGTGTTCTATTCAGGAAACTCTCTCCTGAACTAATGAGTTCAAGTCTATTCCTCACTTTCTCATCTACTAGATTTAGTGTATCCAGTTTTATGTTGAGGTCTTTCGACAACTAGATTTGRGTTCTATGTAGGGTGATAGATGCGACCTACTTGAATTTTCTACATGCAGACATCCACTCAGATCAGAAACATTTGTTGAAAATGCTTTCTTCTTTCCATTGTACACCTTTGCCTTCTTTGTCAAAAATAAAGTTTCCATTTGAGTGTGGGTTTATTTCTGGGTCTTCAATTAGAGTCTATTGTCCAATCCGTTTGCTCCTATACCAATACCATGCAGTTTTAATGAATATTGCTTCGTAGTACAGCTTGAGGTGAAGGATAGTGACACCTCCAGTTCTTTTATCATTCAGGATTGTTTCAGTTACCCTCTGTTTTTTGGTTTTCCATATGATGCTGAGAATTGTTCCTTCAAAGTCCATAAAGAACTTTGTTGAAATTCTGATGGAAATTCTGATGAAAATCTGATAGATTGCTTTTGGTAGGATTGCCAGTTTTACTATTTTAATCCTACCAATCAATAAGCATGGGAGATCTTTCCATTTTCTGATATCGTCTTCAGTTTCTTTCTTCAAATACTTGAAGTTCTTTTTTAATTGTATTTTATTATTAATTTATTAATTTATTTTTACACTCCATATTTTATTTCCCCCACCCCCTTCATCCATCCTCTGACTGTTCCACATCCTCTTCAACCCTGCCTCCATGTGGACATCCCCACCCCTCACCCCCCTGACCTTTAAACTCCCTGGGACCTCCAGTTTCTTGAGGATTAGGTGCATCATCTCTGGATGGACACAGACCCGGCAGTCCTCTACTGTATGTGTGTTGGGGACCTCATATCAGCTGGTGTATGCCTTTTTGGTGGTCCAGTGTTTGAGAGATCTTGGGGGTCCTGATTAAATGAGACTTCTGGTCCTCCTACAGGATTTCCCTTTTCATCAGCGTCTTTCAGCCTTCCCTAATTCAACCACAAGGGTCAACAGCTTCTGTCCATTTGTTGGGTGCAAATATCTGCATCTGACCCTTTCAGCTGCTTGTTGGTTCTTCCAGAGTACAGTCATGCTTGGTCCCTTTTTGTGAGTGCTCTGTAGCCTCAGTAATAGTGTCAGGACTTGGGACCTCCCCTTGAGCTGGATCCTACTTTGGATCTGTCTCTGGACCTTCTTTTACTCAGGCTTCTCTCCATTTCCATCCCTTTAATTCTTTCAGAGAAACACAATTATGGGTCAGAGTTGTGATTGTGGGATCGCCCCCCTCTCCCTCATTTGATGCCCTGTCTTCCTGCTGGAGATTGTCTGTATAAGTTCCCTCTCCCTACTATTGGTCATTTAATCTCAGGTCCCTCCCTTTGAGTCCTGAGACTCTCTTACCTCCCAGGTCTCTGGTGTATTCTGGAGGGTCCCCCCACCTCCTATCTCCCAAGGTTGCCTGTTTCCATTCTTTCTGCTGGCYCTCAGGGCTTCAGTCCTTTTTCCCTCACCCAATACATTTCTGGGACTTTCTGGAGGCTACCTTCAGTTCCCCAGCCCCATTGCTACATACCTCTGTTTATTTTCCTGACAACTCCTCCATCTCCTCCCATACCTGATTCTTCCCGTCGTTTTCCCCTCCCCCTCTCCAATGCTCATGGATTTGCAGGATTAATATAGTAAAAATGGCCATCTTACCAAAAGCAATCTATAGATCCAATGCAATCCCCATCAAAATCCCAACTCAATTCTTCACAGAGTTAGAAAAAGCAATTATCAAATTCATTTGGAATAACAAAAAAATAGGATATCAAAAACTATTCTCCCCCACATCTGACAGAGGGATAATATCCAATGTATACAAAGAACTCAAGAAGTTAGACCYCAGAAAGCCAAATAACCCTATCAAAAAATGGGGTACAGAGCTAAAGAAAGACTTCTCA
>BDUI01000068.1:505149-521631 GCA_002335545.1 Apodemus speciosus
CATGAACAAATACACACACACACACACACACACACACACACACACCATAAGAACACAAAATTGGAAACCATAATATATAAGCAAAGAAACAGTAATATTTTTTTTAAATAGCCAAACAAAGCATTATAAAACAAAAACTTCAAAAATGCCATCAAGTTAGTTCTGTATTGCTTATCCACTGCTGGGCATGGGACCTGCCCTAAGTGTGGTTGGTGCACTCAGTGAGACTCCATTGGAGAAGACTAATTTTGTTTGGGTTTTTTTTTTGAGGGGTTGTCAATTGGGTATCATTTCGGGTTTAAGGATGGAGAATCATGCCCACTTCCCTTCTCAGCACTGGGACTCTGTGTGACTTGGACTTGTCTTTTAGTTTATATGTACATCAGTACTTCTGTGTCTGCAAGGCAGTTTTCTTGGTGTATTCCATCCCATCTGATACATTTGTGATTCTGAACTCTGGTGTTATTAACCTTTGAGGCTGGGTAAGTCTTTTTTTGTGACAGGGCTCCGCTGTGTTTCCTGGCTGTTTAGAAGCTTAGCTGGAGTCTACCCTCTATGTGCCAATGTTACATCAGTACAACCAAAAATATCTCTTGACATTGCCAAATAGCTCCCTAGGGGAAGGTAAACAAAACCATCCAGTGTTGAGAGCTGTGCTTCTAATCCAATTAAGTGGGAACTACTCTGAGTGCACCACAATGTTCTTTAAAAAATACCCCTGCCCCCGGGATGATTCCAACTTACAACCAAGGTTAAAAGCTACTACTTTATAGAGATCATTGAGCCTTGACATTCTCAACTCTCAAATGGGGATGATGAGAATATTTGATTCATAAATTGTTCTCAATATCAAAGAAAATATGTCTGAAATTAAAGGTGGTATGGTATGATTTCTCCCATCTTCTGTGAAATACTTATCCTGGGCTTGTGAAATTGTGGCCAACAGTCTACCTATTTTTTGTATAACCTGTGGGCAAGGTAATTTCATGAAACTCATGTTAAATCCAAATTTTGTATTCATATGAAATGGTTTGAATATGGCTTGAGTATTTCTCCAAGAATCCCTGTCTTAGAAGCTTTGTTCCCAGCATGGTGATATTGAGAAGCGACAGAAAGTTTAAGAAAGAAGCCATGGAACTTGCCATGGGAAGAGTCATGCTAGAACATGTAGACCATGTGGTGGACATAAATGAAAGGGTCATTGGCAGCAAAAATACCTACTTTTCCAGAGTTGAAGGCAGCCCTGGCAACCTGGCACCCAATCCATTCAAATTTGTTCACTCTGACTTTCACCCTAATGTCTCAGGGAGGAGGCTGACACTGTACAAGATGGAGCTGTCTCTGGAAAGGGATTGGCATAGGAGACTATATTTTTAAAATTAAACTTTAGATTTATTTCTATTATTTTAACTATGTCGACCTACAACTCTCAAAGTCCTAAAATACAGAACATGATAGATTTTAAATTTTTACTCATTTTTTAATGTTATGAGTATTTTTCCTGGATGCATATATATGTACCACGAGCCTGACTGATGGATGTGGAGAGCAGAAGAGGGCATTGTGGGTGCTAGGAAAGGAATCCATGTTCTCTGGAAGAGCAGCTAGTGCTCTTAACTACAGAACCATCACTCCAGCTCCTCCACTTTTTCTCTAGCAAGATTTTCCCAGACCCAAGATAGTTTGAAAAAGACTAATAGAACTAAGGAGAATTCAAATATGAAGAACTGGGATCAGGAATAGAAATGGGCTTAAAAATGAAAAGGGAATCCCAAACCATCTGTACTTAAGAGTATTGGGAAATTTTTGAGGTATTTCCATTAATGTTAGGAAGAAGGCAAAAATAAACTTGTTTAGGATATCATCTTGCCACAGCATACATTATTATATTGAAGGTCATAGACAAGGCAAAGTAGAGGAAATAACTAAATATGTTAAAATTGAAAAGGACTGTATAATTATGATGATGAATCTTCCCGGACAACTTGACTAGATTTAGAACCACCGGTCAAGAGAACAGCAAGAGGCTCTCTGTGAGTTTGAAGTCAGTCTCATCTGCATAATGAGTTCCAGGATGGCCAAGGCTACATAGCAAGACCTTGTCTCAGGAAGAAAACAAATAGAATCACATGTAGACATACATCTGTGTATAAGTATAGAAGTTTTTTTCAGAAAGTTTTTTACTAAAGATGGAAAACACACCCTGAATGTGAATAGCACCAACCAGTGTCCAGGGATGAGCAAAACGGAAAAAAGTTAACTAAGCATTCATATCTCTCTCCTTCCCTGGCTCACACTTCAGACGTGCGTGGGAGGATTATAGTGCTCTACCCTGAAAATATTCAATTATGTTAGGAAAAAAGAAACTTTTTCAGGTGTCAAAGAGATTATCTTAGTTATAAAGATCGTTCACCCACATGAAGTGGGGGCAGGGAATTGTGTTTATATCTTCAGGCACTTATTGGCCAGCCTGCCCTAGGGAAATTGGTGAGCTTTGGGTTCTGTGAGAAAACTTGTCTTAAAAACTAAGGTTGAGGGCAAAAGAGGCGAACACTCTATGTAGACCTCTCAAATCTGTGTACACATGCACACACAAACATACAAACGTGTATACACACATTCAATTTCTGTTTGTTTGTTCATTGCTTTTTGATATAGTCTTGCTGACTATCTCAGGATTGCCTTGACTGGCATGGAACTCACTATATAGACTGCTGTGTGACAAAAATTTTCTTGGAATGACACAACATGAACATCTATTCACCCCAGATTGGGAGCCCACAATGGAACAATGTACAGATCCCACTCATATCCGACACAATTACCACTATTACCTTTGTAGCTTTCATAACACAGGTGTCTTTCTGATAATATCTGGTAAACATACGATGCTTATTCTATATCATAAACATATGTCAACATTTGGGGGGCCCGGTGAAAAAGGCCCAGTGAAGTAACATTTTTAAAATATTGATCCACAATGTCCCAAAGCGTGCATGAATAAAAACTGCATCTTAAATAAGGACTAACTACAGGTTTCTTTTTTTGCTGCATGAGGATTCAAAATGTTTAGTATACAGTCTTAGGCTCTACATTGGAACTAGCCTCAAAGAAATATCACTTGTCCAATTTTGGAATGGTATGAAACAATATCCTCCAGTTTCCTAAACAGGTTACTGAAATGTTTCTGTCCTTCAAGCATAAGGCTGCAGCACGCTGACACCAAAGTAGATAAAACAATTGGACTCTTGTCTATTACATTAAAGGGATTTGGGATAACATGAGTCAATGCTATTTCTCCCACTAAATGTTCCTTTTGTTTTGGACATCATTTTCTTTATACCATTTAAACTTAATTTTAAAGTTGCATACAAACACATTGCTTCATATATATATACATATACATATACATATACACATACACATACACATACACATACACATACACATACACATACATATACATATATACATATATACATATATATACATACACACATACACACACAATATATATCAATACAACATATGTTTCTCTGTTTTTATTGAACCTGACAAAAATCTTTATTTAAAGCACTGTTATTGCCTCCGAAAGTACTGGCTGCTTTCCTAAGCAATTTTTGTCCCTTCCTGTGTAATTGGGAGTATAGGAGTTATCCTGGGCTTGGAAGCAGGGGACTGGAGGGAAGATGGTTTCCATCTCGAATGGTCAAGTGTTGGACAGCTGGAATCAGTCCCCATGGAGATTGTCTTTCATAACAGATTTCTTCTGGGGAATAGCAGAATTAGTAGTTTTGTTTTGTCTTGTCTTGTCTTGTCTTGTCTTGTCTTGTCTTGTTTTGTTTTGTTTTGTTTCAAAACTCTGCTTCAGCAGAGACGGGAGCTCCTCTGATTCCAGATGGAGGAGGGCCGCCAGGAAACCTGCCACAAGGAATGGGTCAGATCAGTCACCTCCGTGGCCCCAGCCCTCCTCCAATGGTTGGCGGATGAGGAAGGTAAAGGTCTGCTCTGAGAAGCAGACAGCTAGACATGCACACGTAGATGGAAGCCATCAGGAGGTGAGGAGCAGCTCAGGCGGGAGAAGATGGTGTGTGTCCAAACAAGGACTGCTCTGTGTCCTCACAGACGAATGACGTCCTGCTGGGAATTCCCTCTGCAGGATCTGGCCTGACTGATGTGCAGTTCTATAAATGTACATTAAAGGGATTTGGGATAACACGAGTCAATGCTATTTCTCCCACTAAATGTTCCTTTTGTTTTGGACATCATTTTCTTTATACCATTTAAACTTAATTTTAAAGTTGCATATAAACACATTGCTTCATATATATATATATATATATATATATATATATACACACACACACACATATATACATATATATACATATATATACATACACACACATACACACACAATATATATCAATACAACATATGTTTCTCTGTTTTTATTGAAACTGACAAAAATCTTTATTTAAATGTACATGTTTGTCTCCTTATCTTTTTTGTATAGTTTACTGAAGTATTAATATAGTTTTAAGGAGTAAATATTTTTTGGTTGCAAAACTTGATTCTTCATCTTTATATGGTCATATCCAAAATCTTTGATCGAAAAGAAATAAAGGAGTATTTAGTCCTGGAAAAAAAAAAAAAAAGGAGTTATCCTGAGTGGCAGCTCTATAGTTTACGGTATTAGCCAATTATGGCCGAGGAATAGGTCCTACAGAGGAGAAAAAACAGATAAATAAAGCACTGCTACTCATGCTTCTGCTTTTCACACTCACACACAAGTACAATAGAGAGCAACCGGAGAACAACAGCCTTTGGAGCAAGATTATTATTAAAAGATACTGGAAGAAAACCAAATTCCCTTGTGGAGAACTGCTTTCCAGAGGAGACCTCACTCACTTTTTCCAGGTTTTCATCTATTTTTCACTTGAACTCCTCATGCTATCCGTCTCCTTGGCAAGTCTGTTCTCCTCCAAAGCCTTAGATAATGATCTCTTCCTGGCTTTCTTCACTTTTTGGATCTCTCTCTCTCTGTCTGTCTCTCTGTCTCTCTGTGTGTCTCTCTCTCTGTATTTGGCTCTCTCTCTCTCTTGTTCTCTCTTGCTCTCCCTCCCTCTCCCCCACTCTCTCTCTCCCCCACTTCCCTTCTCTCCCCCTCCCTCTGCTACCCCACTACACGCCCTTACTCCTTCTCTGGGCATCTATGGAAGCTATCCCCTAGCTGTGATAGACGGAGGTAGATAAACACCTACTGGAATCCAACTTGGGGTGTGGCCAGAAGCAGGCATGTGTGCAGATTGTTAGCACCTCTTTGACCCAGATTCACCCAGCACCCCCCCCCCAAAGTCATCCTTTCTACAGTATCTGTAAGATCCTGTGAACTTAAAAGTCCTCCTTCACTGGGGTTTCTCCCGTTTCTGTTTCCCTAGCCTGTACCTGACCTTGTTGCCATGCTGAGAAGTTATTCTAGTCTCTGTTCCTGGAAAGACACCACCCATCATCCTCACAGTCAGTGCTTGCCCACAGCAACCTGGACTTCTCTCTACTTTGGTAGACTCTAGGGTCTGTTTCTTTGAATCTTCCCTCACCCTTGAACACAAAATGTGAAATCTGAACAACATGGAGGATGATTTTCCACTGATTATGGAGAAGTTTCTCAGTTCATGTGGACTTTCCCCCAAAGAAATGGGTCACATCTTGTAGTGTCACAGTCATCTGTCTAAGCTGCCATAACTCAGATTTCTGGAAACCAAGTGCATATGGGGTGGAGGCCAGAGGTGCCCTCTTTCTGATTCCTAGATGTTGCTGCTTATGCACCCTTAGTGCCCCAGGCTGCTGTGACACAGTCCACTTCTAGCAAAGGTTTCCATTCAGAAATCTGAAGGTTTCTCCATGACTGTGGCGCTTGTTCTGAAGACTTCACACTTGAGACAGAGGCGAAGCTAGGGTTGCTTGTGAAGGCGGAGGTTTGTCTTATATGTCTCCCTTGCCCAATGTACTGTCCCCATCTCTCCTGCTCTTCTGCCTGTCTCTCTTCTTACCACACAACACGTAGGGTTCTCTGGAAGAACAGAGCTAACATAATGAATATATATTCAAAGAGGATTTATTAGATTGACTTATGTAGTATGATCTAAGTAGTTGATGTCACATCTGAGAGGCTGAGAATATGGTAGTTGCTAGATCCACAAGGGTATGTGTCTCCATAGTCCCGACCTGGCAGAGTCCTGGCCTGGAAGATTCCTGTAGAGCAGTGGTTCTTAGCCTGTGCATCTCACAGGGGTTCAAACTACCCTTTCACAGGGGTCACCTAAGACCATAGGAAAATACAGATATTTACATTATAATTCATAATAGTAACACAATTACAGTTATGAAGTAGCACTGCCCATAAACTTTTGTTGGGGGGGGAGGAGGGAGAGATCACTACAACATGAGGTATTAAAAGGTCACAGCATTAGGAAGGTTGAGAACCACCACACCTTAGTGCATGTCGGAAGCCTGAAGAAGCTGGCTCTAATAGTATTGAAGGATCAACAGTGGCAGCCACAGAGTAGATGGACTCAGCAGACTCAGCAAACCCCAAGCCAGAAAACAAGCAGTGAGCTTTCAGTCTTCCACAGCCTTTCATCTGGGCCACCAACAGAAGGTGCCACTCAACTAAAGGGTAGGCCTTCCCACATCAGTTAAGACAATCAAGACAACCTCCCACAAACATCCCACAGGCCAACCTGATGTAATCCCTCATTAAATCTCTTTTCCCAGGTGATTCTAGGTTGTGTCATGTTGACATTTAAGATTAACTAGCTGAGTACTCGTCTGCTTCCACTACACCTGAATTCCATTGCTCACTCTCGCCCTGCTCAAGATCTGTCTCATAGTCCCATTTCTCGTTTGATCTACTTTAACACACACACACACACACACACACACACACACACACACACACACACATAAACACAAGCAAGCACACGACACACGAATCTAAAATATGTGATGAGTTTTTCTGAGTCTGGCTTGTTCTACCTGATCATTTCATTTTCCAGAAAATGTTAAGAGAATCAGTACACTAACCTATATCCCCATCAGTAACATTTAAGACCCCTGTTTCCCCATGCCCTCACCCACATTTATCCTTTATTTTCTTGGTACAGTCCATCCTGACTGGGGTGACATGGAATTTCAGTATAATCTTAAATTGCACTTCTATGAGGGCTAAGGATGTCAAACACCTTTTCAAGGGTTAAATGGTCACTTATATATCTCCTTTTGAGGACAATCTATTCAGATCATTTATCTATTATTTGAATACTCTGATTTTTGTGCTTAGTTTTGTAGAAACTTTACATAGTCGAGATATCAACCACCTATCTGATGGTGTTTCTTTCACATTCTGTATTTATTAATACCAGTGAAGAGATGAACTTGCCAATAAGATTAAGGGCAAGCAGGCAAAGTGCAAGAATCTTCTCAAATGTCACCAGAAGGAATGGCCCWGAGGAAATGTGGACCTTTCCACTTCAAAAGATCCAGATTTAAGGAGGGTCTTCCCACTTTAAATTACCTAAGAAAAAGTTCCTCACAGGTGTTGCTTGGCCTGTCCTCCCATGTGGCCCGCTTGCCTAGCAACCAGAGGACATAGCGTGTGGGCAGAGCTGATTGAAGTTACTCTTGGCTGCTCCCCTCAGAACAGGGTGGGGTGGACAGCAAGATTGCTGCTGTCTAATCTGAGCATTAGTGGCACCAAGAGTTTGTGCGACAGGCGAGTCCTGTAGAAGTGAAGCAATACGTGTTGGTGAAATGTGCACACCTTTTCCTCAGTCTCAGATATTCTGCAATTTAGAGCCCACACAAAATCACTGGCAACTGCTCCTCCCACTCCCAGAGCTCCTGCTTGCTGAAGGCGAGGGGGGAGATCTGAACAGGAATTGGCTATCTTTTGTACTCTAGAGCACCATCTTAACATAGTCTTACTACCTGGAGCTCTCAGAGGCCATATAAGCAGACAGGACCAATGCAAGATGGTGCCCAATCATTGCACCTTAACTAAATGCTGGCCTGGAAGAGACTATTTTCTGCACCAATGAGCTCTGCAGATCCCAGGTCCTGCCTGCTTAGGCTGCTCTTCTGCACAGTGCTAAGGTCTGTCTTGGTTGTTTTCTGAATCTCTCTTTTTGTTGTTTTGTTTTGATTTGATTTAGTTTTTTTTATATTTTCTTCTATTTATTTGTTCGTTCATTCATTCATTCATTCATTCACTTTTCATCCTGATTGCAGGCCCCACTCTCCTCCCAGATCCACCTTTACAATTTGTAGCAGATGTGCAGCTTGGCCTTCATGTGGGTCCCCTAAAGTAGAGTCTGTCTCTGACTTGGATCCCCTTCCCCTAACTGGACTGCAGCTAGATGTCCCAGGGCAGGGTGGTACGCAAGGGGGACCAGAGAAGGAAAGAGGTAATGGGGGAGGAATCTCTCATCCTTTCTCATCCTCTGCCAATCTATTACTGAGCCTCTCCACTCAGGCAGGAAAACTTCTCGCTCACCCTCTGTTCCACTCACCAATATTCCTAGGTGATGTATTCAATTACTCTTAAAAGTTTATCTCATTGCCAGGCGGTGGTGGCGCACGCATGCCTGTAATCCCAGCACTTGGGAGGCAGAGGCAGGTGGATTTCTGAGTTTGAGGCCAGCCTGGTCTACAAAGTGAGTTCCAGGACAGCCARGGCTACACAGAGAAACCCTGTCTCAAAAAACCAAAAACAAAACAACAAAAAAAGTTCATCTCATCAACCTCCTCACATTATTATATCATAGACAAAGACATTGAGATTCACCAGCACACAGCTATAAAGTACCCTCTATCCCTCCCGTATCCACCTTCGCTTCCTCTTGAATTCATGAACTCTTTTCTCATTGTTATTGTCTCAGAAATATAAATGCACAAACATATAACTACAGTGCGCTGGGTCCATTTAGTGCTACTTGTATGCATATGATTTCAAGGCTGACTAGTAGATGCTGATAACCAATTGGGGGGCCTCGCCCCTAGGAAAGATTATTTCTCCTGTTCTCAGGGTTTTTGTTTGTTTGTTTGTTTGTTTGTTTGTTTGTTTTTGGTTACCTATAGTTCTTTGCTAGGACTAAGGCCCTGTGAGAATTCCCTCTTCCATGTTAACATGTGTATTGGTGTTGTGCTTGCCCAAGGCTTGTTTTTACAACCATGTTGTTGAGGTGTTGCTTCTCAGAGACTCAATCACACAGAAGATTCTTTTTAAGACTGTTGCCAACCAAAACTTCAGCACATTCCTAAAAGTCACTCACCTCGCCCAGTAGATAGCCGCTCTCCAACTGATTTGCTTCTCGTGTAATTAGTGGATGCTAGTAAATTCTGCTGTCTTTGACTGCCCTTTTTCTGGTTTTGTGTTTCTTTTGATAAGTTTACTCCTAAATCCTCTCGTAATTTTTGATGTTGTTGAATTATTTTCTTACTTTTACTCTACAGAAATAAGATTTCCTTCTGTATGCTAATCCTGGACCTTCTAACACTGCTCCATGTATCCTCTTACTTTATTTATTAGTCCCAATAATTCTTAGTATATTTCTTCAAATTTTCTACATACAAAATCATATGATCTGCAGTGTATCTTCTTTCATTACTTTTTAGATGTCTTATATCTCACTATTTTGTCTTCTTCCCTAAGTAGAATTTCAGTGTGTGATCACCTAGAAGTAGTCAGGATAGAAATGGTAGTAATGGGGCTGGGGACATTACTCAGTGGTTAAGAGCACTGGGTGCTMTTACAGAGGACCGAGGCTCAATTCTCAGCATCCCTGTGGTTACTCATAAACGTCTGTAACTCTGGTCCCAGTGGACGTAAGACCCTCTTCTAGCCTCCTTGGGCACTGCACACATGATGCAGTGTAAGCCATGCAGGCAAAATACCACACATATACATAAAAATAAAGAAGTGATAGTAGCATTCCTGTGCTTTGTGGGAAATCTCAGGTGTTTATGATTTCTGTAGACTCTCRTGTCACATGTAAACTACATATAACTATAGATCAGTTGTAGCTATGCTATTTCTTCTTCACATCAGTCTATAGTCATGGATCTTTTCTCACTTTAGGATTAAATAGGAAGATGCTTTAACTTAGCTGGAATGTCCTACTCTCTTGGTAGGTATCAAAACCAAGAAGTCATATATTGAATAGACATAAAAAACTGTGGCATATACACACCATGGTATATTATTCTGCTCTAAAGAAGAAAATTATGCCACTTTCAGGAAAATGGAACATGAGGTTATCATGCTAAGAGAAATAAAACAAACACRAAAGACAAATATCATATGTTTTCTTGTATATGTTTTTATTATTATTATAAAGAAAGGAACAGAGGGAGAAGTTGTGATGAAATAGAGTAATAGAGGAAAATATGATCGATATATTATATGCATATAAGAATATCACAATGAAACTCATTTTGTACAATGAATATATACTAATAAAAATCATAAGGATGAGGATTCGGTTCCCAGAACCCACATGGTGGCTCACAATCATCTGTAACTCCAGTTCTAGAATATCCAGTGTTCTCTCTGGGCACTATGGGCACTGCATAGATGTGGTGAACAGACATACGGGCAGGCAAAATGCCCATACATATAAAATAAAAATAAGCCTTCAAAAACCAAGAAAACAAAACAAGAAAAATATCCAAACAATCCACATAATCACATAAAATTTCTGCTCAGATGTACCTACCACCTGTTACACAGGTTCCCCAGTCTAACCAGACCAGGAAACTGAAATATCTATAACACAGAAGCACTGGAAGGTTCCTTTCAACATTTTTGTATTACCGTGGCAAGAAGCCACCTGAAATGGGTACAGTCTGAGTTTATGTCTCTGAGAACCTGGATTTTCCTATCTTCAAGAAATTAAAATCAATAAGATTATCTGCCTCAGTTCCTCCCACAAGAAGGCACAGAAAGTCCACTAGGAATGACCAGTCATATACAGCCATCTTTGTATTTGTTTCTGGGACAAGGTCTCACTAGGTAGCCCTGGCTCGCCCCAAACTCGAGATCCTCAGGCCTCAGTCCCATAGTGCTATTATTTAGGAAAGATGGGGAGCAAATTTCATCAATCCCATGACTTCTAATTTCTACTACTTCTAAGAAGTGTAGAAAAAAATCTTAACTAAACAATAAGTTCAATTAAATATATTATTATAAAAATGCTTTGAGATCAGATTTCTTTGTGATCAAAATGAGTTGACTCTTTAGAAGTTGTCCAGGGTCAAAGAGAGGATTGCCCCTGAGAAAACACCCAGAATTTGAAAGTAAGGGAACATGATGACCCCGTGACTTGATAAGTATAATGGTAGCACACTTTCTTCCAAGCTTCAGCCAGCAGACTGACTCAATGTTTTTAATTTTCACTATCGACAACTAATTTGAATCCAGAAGATGTTAGTCTCATAAAATTAAATGTTAACTTCCAGATACTACTGATATGCTTTGGCTTGCAGTCAGCTCAAAAAGCCTCAGTATATTGCAGAATAAAACATTAGCCAGAATTGAATGTTAATTAGTACTCTTAGTTTGGTGTTTTCCCCGCCCCCAAACTGATGACATCAGTTTGTATTCCTCAAATGTTCTTTGCAGCATTCTTGTTTATCTATAGGGTTTTTTCCTTCCATTAACTGAATAAAAGTGTGAGGCCGGATATGGTGAAAGATTTCCAGTTTAAGGACAAGAGAGGACTGAGATCACAGAGCCTTGGAGTCAGTCTGTCAAACAAAGGACAAAATGACACTGTCCCATGCATATAATACCCAGGAGCCATTTCTTGTGCTCCAAGTCTTCTCAACTCAGGGTCTACAGTGAAGAACAGAGCTGGTTTTGTGACACCTTCATGAATGCCCCCAAATATTATGTAGCCTCTTGCAGACTTGTGATCAAAGTGAAAGATTTCTCCTCTGTCATTTGTAAGTTTCACCATGCCTAAAATAAAGTCTCTAGAACAAATGCCCAGCCCCCAAAAATTAAGACCATTTTTATTCAAATATGACATTACCAAATGCCCTTGCGTTTCTATTGACATCTACTCCAAAGAGTTTGACCTGAATTCCTCTCCATCCAATAATTTTTTTTTAAAAACAGTTATATGTTGCACATCTACTTGCTATGGGAACAAAGAATTTAGAGCCTATTTGAGCCAGTAAGTATTTCAAATTCACCTGGACACATTTCATAGAGATATTTATTCCCATTTGGGCTCCGTCATTTGAGAATTGTATGTTCACTTAGTCCCTTAATTGATCTTTTTAAAAATTTCTTCCTGTTTTGCTTTTTTAGGTTCTTGTATATTCTATATCGGAGGTTCTCACCACAGGGGTGGAACAACCCTTTCACAGAAGTTGCCTAAGACCTTGAAAAAACACAGATATTTACATAGCAGTAGCAAAATTACAGTTATGAAGTAGCAATGAAAATAATGTTATGGTTGGGGGTCACTCAACATAAGGAACTATATTAAAGGGTCTCAGCCTTAGGAAGGTTGGGAACAACTGCTCTATATATTAAATTTCTGCCTAATGTTATAGCAGTTTCCTTTTCCTGTTTCTGTGATTTAAAAAAAAAACTGACAAAAATCAACTTAAGGGCTAAAGGATTTGTTTTGGCTCACGGTTTTAGGGAAGTCATGGCAGCAGGAGATAAAGGCAGTTGGTAACATTGCATCTAAACTAAGAAGACAGAGTGGTGAATACAGGTGCTTGTCTCACTTTCTCCTTCTAATACAGACTAGGATCCCAGCCCAGGAAATGCTACTACTCACATTTAAATGGGTCTTCCCATGTCATTTAACCTAGACAATCCCTCACAGCCATGCCCAGAGATTTATCTCCAAGGAGATTAGACCCTGTCTGGTAGACAATCAATTTAAACCACTACAGATGTACTTAGCAAAGATTTTCTAAATCTATAGGCATTCCATTCATATACTTAAGTGTTTCTTTTGCTGTGCAAAAGTTTTTCAATTTCATGAGGTCCCAGCTGTCAAATGTTGGTGTTAATTCTTGAACAATCAATCCGTTTTCGGAAGGATTTGCCTGTGCCTATATCTTAACATAGTTTTCCCTATGTTTATATCCATTAGTTTTAGAATTTAGGATCTTTACATCAATGTCTTTTATATATTTAGAGTTGATTTTTATACAACGTTAGAACTAGGGATCTAGCTTCATTATTTGACATATGTTTACCTGATTTTCCCAGAACCATTTATTGAATAGGTTGTGTTTTCTCCAATGTATAGTTTTGGACATCTTCACCAAAAACAGTTGGCTGTATTGGCACAGGCTTATATTTGGATCCTATATTTTATTCTATTGATCTCTTTTATTTATGTGCCAGTACCAGGATGATTTTGTTACTAGAGCTCTCCAAGATAACTTGAGACCTTCAGCATTATTCACTTGCTAAGGATTGCTTTCGCTATTCTGAGTCTATTTGTGACTCCATTTGAATTTTAATCATTGGGTTTTTTGTTTTGTTTTATTTTTTTGTATTTCTGTGAAAAATGGTTTTGGAAATTTGGTTGTGATTGCATTGAATCTGAAAATTGGATATGAAAACCTTCTCCAGTGGGTGGGAGCCAGGAGGACACTGTGACGTAAGATGGGAAAGTTCTCCAGTCACAGGCGTTGGAAGAGTGCACCCAAGCTGGCTGAGGTAAGCTGATGGTGCCCACTTCGCAGCTCTCAGCAACAGAGGAAACAAAAGATCTAGGGAAAGGACAATGGGAAAAGGCAGTTTAGCAATGTGATGGATGGGTAAGCCCAGCCTTATGTAGGTTCTGTGCTGCAGTGAGTTCACAAGTGCAAAGGTCACGTCATAGCCAGAATAAGTCTTTACAATGTACCTCCTTGTCTCTTAGCAACTGTGAAGGCAACTCCTGAATGGAGTTGTTTTCCCAGTTTGTGTTTGTTTGTTTGTTTTTTTATGTTACTAATGTGTCCTGGCACTTTGCTTATCAGCAAAGACTCTGGGTGAGTCTTTAGGATCTCTTATATAAAGAATCATATGAGATGCAAATAAGAATATCTTGACTTCTTTTCCTGTTTGAATCCCTTTTACTTCTCTCTCCTGTCTTTTTTTGTTTTTGTTTTCCCCCGATAGGGTTTCTCTTTGTAGCCCTGGCTGTCCTGGAACCCACTCTATAGACCAGGCTGGCCTCGAACTCGGAAATCCACCTGCCTCTGCCTCCCAAGTGCTGGGATTACAGGTGTGTGCCACTACTGCCCCCACAGCTTTTCTCTTGTCTTAATGCTCAAGATAAAATTATCTTTTCAAAGAACCAGCTAGCACTTTATTTCATAGATTCTGGGTTTTTGTTTTATTTTGTTTCACTTAGTTTTGCACGGGTGTGCTTTATATTGATATTTTTCATTTATTTGTTTTATTTCTTTTGAGAAACAAATGGTCTCCAGCCTATGTAGGCCTCAACCTTCCTAGGTAGCTGAGGATGTTCTTCAATTTCTGGTCATTCTGCTTCCATTTTCCAAATGATGTAATTACTATCACAGCTTCGTTATGCTCTTCTGAGAATAGACGCTGTTGTATCATCCTAGACAAGCACTCTGCCAACTGAGCTCTAGTCCTGGTTTCACTGATTCTTGGGTTTTGATACTGATTCTCACTTCCGTTTTGTGTATTTCTGGCCTAGTCTTATTTCTTTTGATCTATTAGTTAGGAGTTTTCCCTGTTCTTGTTTTACCAAAGCCCTAACATATATCATTTATTTAATTAATATCTCATTTTTATTGGATATATTCTTTGTTTATATTTCAAATGTTATCCCCTTTCCCTTCCTCCCCCATTCCCGGATGGCCCCTATCCCATCCTCCCTCCCCCTGCTTCTATGGGGGGTGTTCCTCCACCCACCCACTCCCACCTCCCCACCCTCAATGCCTGTATATTGGGGCATAAGATCTCATTTTTAATGCAGGCCCATATTGCTATGAATTCGTCTCTTAGGATTACTTTCCTTTTATCCCATAGGCTTTTGTATTTTGTGTTTTCCTTTTCATTTAATTCTTAGATTCCTTCTTGGTTTTTTTTTTTAATAAATAAATGATGCCTTCATGGTTCAATAATATGTTGTTCAGACTCCATGAGCTTGTGCATGTTGTGTTTTGCTCTTGCTGTGAGTTTCTAGCTTTATTCCACTGTGGTCAGAGAAAATTATAAGTATTTATTTCAATTTTCCTATATTTGTTCACATTTGCTTTATGTCCTATTATATAATCTATGTTAGCGATAGTTCTATGAGATGCCGAAAATAACGTGTATTAGTTGGTGTTTGGATAAAATAGTCTGTAGAATGTCAAATAGGTCCATTTGAAAAATTATGCCTTTTAACTTACACATTTTTCTGTGTATGTTTTGTTCTGGGGACCAGGTTCAATCATTACTACTACTCTGAGACTAGAATATTGTCTGCAAACTGTAAAAAAAAAATGTCACTATGAAAGGATACCCCTTAAATAGTAATAATCAAATAAATAATCATGTCTTGAACCAGAGGGGGAAGGGGAGAAAAGAAAAGAGAGAATGAGAACACAGCAGGGTGGGGGGGGCCGGGAAGCAGGCCTCTAACTAGGCACTGGGTAGTCTACAATATGAATAGTATTCCTTGCCTGTTTCCTGGTTCAGGCCTCAACTCTAGGCAATCCTTCAGGGCTCCCAGCTGTTAGTCACAGCCTTGGCAGTTCTTCACAAAGTTAGATCACATGCTAGTCCCGTCTCCAAGGCTCAAGTTGTGAAGGCTCTCTCAGACCTGAGTGCTCTTTTGTGATGTCACAGTGGCTGAGCTAGTTTTCATTGGTCAGGTTTTGACTGTGGGCTTGAGTTCTTACATGTCACCTTAAACCTGTGTCTATGTTCCCCTGCAGATTCTGGCTCCTACCAGGTTTCCACTTCATTGACTAGTGCATGGTTCTGATGTACTATTACTTCACACAGTTTAGAAGTCAGGTTTCAGCATATAGACGGTTCCATGTGTTTTGATTTTGGTTTCCTAAGACTGTGGATTCATGGGGGGGGGGGGCGCCGCAGGTTGAAGTGCTCATCTCTTCTCTTCTTCTGCTACTCCTCTTCCTTTCTTCCTCCTTCGTCTTTTATTGCCAGATAACATTTTACTGCATGGCCTTGACTGGCCTGGAATTCCTTATATAGACCAGGCTAGCCTTGAGTTCACAGAGATGTGCCTGCCACTGCACCCCAAGCATTGGTGTTAAAAAAACGTGCATCCCTATACCTGGACAGCCAAGGTCTTTTAAAAATGGAATTTCTGGAAGGCATGCAAGGACATCATGGGTAAAGACACTTGCAGTCAAGCTGGTACAGCCACTCTGGAAATCAGTCTGGCGGTTCCTCAGAAAACTGGACACAATACTTCCGGA
>BDUI01000068.1:540257-559282 GCA_002335545.1 Apodemus speciosus
ATTTTTTAATGAGAAATACAAATTTAAAAGATTAAGCCAATTTTTATTTTGTAGCATTCTATTATTTTATATAGAAAGCAGAATATTATTCATGCAATGTATTAGAAAAGCAAGAGGAAACAACTTTTTAGCTCTCTTTAAAGCAGTAGCAGCAAACTTTTGGCATAAACTTGGGTTATTTGTCATTTTTTTATCCTTTTTCCTTTGTTGAATGACTGCCTACAGTTGAGGACTACAGCCAGAGTTACTCCTAGAGTATATGAAGGCATGTGAGTGTATCATCATAGAGGCAGATGAAATTATTAATATCACCTTCCTTTTGAAAGGGATGAATGGTAGTTTGGCTTGCAGCATTAGGATCCTAATATGCCAGTTGTTTAGCAATAATCATTCCTGCCTCCCCATCAACCATCAGGCAATTGACTACCTACAAAAGACAAAAAACAAAATCTGATATGGCTCAAAAGACCCCTGTCCAATTTTAGAAAGTTCTTCTGTCTTTTTTTTCCCTCAGAATCTGGTAACTTATGCAGTGCCTGTAAAGTCAAAGCACTGGTTTATTCATAAGCCTCAGGAGGCTATGGAATCTGTCCTTGAGCATTACCATACATGCCTTCTCCTGTTAACATTTCAAAATTTAAGGGCACATTATTTTGTTGATTTCTAGGAGCTTGGTACTGATATCTTTTTGAATAAACAGTCTTTCACAGTAAATATTTACAAGTCTTACATAGAGTAAGACAAGCTTTTGTTAAGATCTGGCAGTCAAAAAAAAAAAAAAAGGTAAGTTTCCCCAGAAATAGAAACAAGGAGAGACAATGCAAAAGGAGCACTTGGTTCATACTGAGCACAAGCCTGCTTAAGATCATTGAAAGTCTTAAATGAAATGGGTACATAGTTTCTACCTCTTTGCCCTAGGTTATTAGGATTGGGCATTTCACACCCTAGGAAAAGAGAAAATCCTTCCATGCCTTTTCCCATCTCCAGGGCTCAATACAAAGTCTCTTATCTGGGAGACCCTTACCATGACTTAAAAGGAAGCAATTCTCTTATGAAAGGCAAGAAACTTCCCAACAACTTCAGAAAAAAAAAAAAAAAAAGAAGCAAAGCATCGAACAGAGGTTTCTATACAATCATAAACTGCACTGGATGGATAGCACTTAAGAACACAGGAAATTGTAGGGGGCAGCAAAGTCAACACGAGGAGGAGAATAGCCTTATCAAGACAGGGACATTAGATAATATATCTTCAGGGTCTAATTTCCTTCTCTTCCCAGCACTAGTTCTACCTTTTTCTGATCACTTTCACTTTAAATTGTGTCATTTTTATCTATTGTTTTTCTTTCCAAAACTGAAAGGTATCACCAGGAATTATTTCTGGTTTTCTTACATCAAATTCTCCCTAAATTGCTCTTCCTAACTAAGATCAAGTTCTGGGATCCAGAGATCCCCGTTCAGGGAAAAAAGGCTGAAGTTTGCTAGTGAATGCCAGGAACTTCATCAACTGGTGTGTCCCGTTTTCGCTCCCTCTTCCAGCAACAAAGCTCACAGAACTTCTGCAAGTAAATGTTGCTCCTTTGACTCTGTCTGTCCCATCTCATTACCTCTAGCGAATGCTCCTGACTCATTAGACTGGTGTGCACGGTATTCCCAGGAGATCCTCACCGCTTAACTTTTTTTTTTCTTTTTTCTTAAATTCCCATATTTTAGGTCCTCCCTCCTGGTGCCACCTGTAAACTCCCCAGCTTACTTACAGAGCCAAGGTCATCTGATATGACCACATGGAATAAAACCAGGCTCTTGTTGGAGGGACCACATCAAGACTGAGTCTGGGACAGTTTTATTGAAAGAAATCAGACTTTTTATATCTTTATCAGAAACAGAATATAATGGCAATTGCCAGGTTCAATATATATGTACTGGCCAAGAAAGATACAGTGAAGTTTTGCAAACTATTCAGGGTACTTAAGACTAATGTCCTGTTAAGCTTCCATGCTTCCTTGACTTCTGAGTGAACACATAGAGAAACACAAGGCAGCCTGGATGTTTTATTTACTGCCTGAGGGAGTGTATCAGTCTCTCAGGAAGTGGAGAAACACATTGTGCTCCAGGATCCATGGACTCTAACCTCAACAGCCAGACACATGCCTCTCAGGGCACTTAGTCAGACCAACTCCACGGTTTCCTTCATCATCCCATGAGATGGAACCCATGTATCTTCTATTGCTGTGAACAGACACCATGACCAGGGTAACTCTTCTAAAGGACATCATTTAATTGCGGCTGGCTTATTGGTTCTGAGGTTCAGTTCGTTATCATCATTGCAGGAAGCATGGCGGCAAGCAGGTAGACATGGTGCTGGAGAAGGAGCTGAGAGCTCTATATCTTGGTCTGAAGGCAGCCAGGAGGAGGTTCTGACATTCCACACTGGTCGGAGCTTGAGCACATAGACCTCAAAGCCCACCCCCACAGTGACACACTTCCTTCAACAAGGCCAATCCCCATGGGCCGAGTATTCAAACAAATGGATCTATCTATAGGGGCCAAACCTATTGAAACCACTGTACTATGCCTGACACTGGTTGGGTGGCTAAGTAGGTAGGCCAGGGACCTAGGGAAAAACCAAATACTACTGCACTGCTAAAGAAATGTAACAGCAAAATGACTTGTAATGACATTCTGCTATACTCATAGTTGAATGTCTTGCTCAGCTATCATTAGAGAAGCTTCCTTCTGCAGTAGATAAGAACAGACACAGCTGGACAAGGTGCAGAAAATGATATTGGAATACTTGGTCTTAAATTGGATGTCTCCACCAATCCCCTACCCTACCCCATCTAGGAAACAAGGTCTTATAAATACAGCAGGACTAATGGCCATAAGAACTCACAGACTGTGGCAGCATGCATGAGACCTGCACAGGTCTACACCAGATGGGCTCTCAACACTGCCAAGAAGTGGACACAATGTCTCATCCCTAACCCCAAAGTGATCTCCAAATGTTGATTTTTTTTGGTTTGTTTGTTTGTTTGTTTGTTTGTTTTTTTGTGACAGGGTTTCTCTGTGTAGCCCTGGCTGTCCTGGAACTCACTCTGTAGACCAGGCTGGTTTCGAACTCAGAAATCCACCTGCCTCTGCCTCCCAAGTGCTGGGATNTTTGGTTTGTTTGTTTGTTTGTTTGTTTGTTTTTTTGTGACAGGGTTTCTCTGTGTAGCCCTGGCTGTCCTGGAACTCACTCTGTAGACCAGGCTGGTTTCGAACTCAGAAATCCACCTGCCTCTGCCTCCCAAGTGCTGGGATTAAAGGCATGCACCACCACCGCCTGGCAGTGATCTCCAAATGATAACCACTCACCAATGAAAAATTTCTTTTCTCCAACAGAGTTTCACTGGAGATAAAAATTACTCTCTTAAGACCAGGACCGTGTCCAGCAGGAAATGGATAACACAAAAGAACTCAATGATATTTTTGAGGTGTCTTGGTCTTTATTTTACCCTTAGTGTTTTGTCTGGGCTTTCCCCACTCCCCTCCCCGCTTATTACCCTGTAGGTCTTTTATTTACGTATTATGGCTTCCAATTTTGTGTTTTTAAGGGATTTATGTTGATGCTAGTGTGTGTGTGTGTGTGTGTGTGTGTGTGTGTGTGCATGCATGTCTAGCCATATTTGTTTAAGTTTTTACCTCATCTCTTCTGTTCATTTTGTCCTGTTATTTTATCATATTTTATTATTATCTTTAAATGCCTGCTTTCTAATGAAAATGAGCAAGAAAGGATGCAGATTTGGGTGGTTGAAGAGGATCTGGAAAGAGTTGAGGGAGACCAACCACAATCATATATGAAAAAAGCTAATTTCAGTAACAAAAAAGAAAGGAATGCTATCATAAATTTCAGGCTATATACCCTCTTGTAAATCTTCAAAATTGTTTTCCTGGACCAAACTAAACCATCAAAACTCTGTATGTCTGGACCACTTCTGCTATGAAATGAGTTGGGGGAGGGGCAATCATAATCACCCAGCCACTAACATTCAGGGCCATTCAGAAATACTTCCATTTTGTTTTGTTTACTTTTGAAATGTTACACTACACAGTCCTGGCTGACCTGGAATTCACTAGGTAGATCGAGACTTTGAACTCACAGAGATCCACCTGTTTGTCTTCCAAGTGTCACACTAAAGGTGTGTACCACCAAGCCTGGTACTTCCTGCTGTTTTATTTCCAGGAAAAAAAAATCTTGACTTCTTGTGTGAATGCAAATAAATTTCTTTCCATCTTCAGTGACAACAAAATGCTCTGAGGAGGCTGGGATCTTATCTGAAATATAAATATACCCAAGCCTACTAATACATCTAAGATTAAGACCTTTACATATAAGTGACAAACCTCAAAGCCACTCATTAAAACTCAGATTCTGCATATTGCATGACTTTTATGGGTATCAGTAGTATGTCATGTCATCCTACATCGCCTGTAAATAAATAATCGATTCAAACTGGGTGTGGTGGCACACACTGTAATCTTAGTACTCGGGAGGCAGAGGCAGGCAAGTTTGTCAAGGCCAGAAAGGACAATGCAGAAGGCTATCAAAAATATACACAGAGCAGCAGAGCATAAAACTCGTTACATGACCAGGAGTGGTGGCACACACATAAAATGTCAGCATTGGGCAGGTGAGTCAGAAATATAAGGGGCCTCCCTCAGGTAGATGGTGTGAGGCCAGCCTGAGATAAAATATTTATTATGCTAACTACCATTAAATGTCCCGTTTCATTCACCTTCACTCGATAATTATGCTGTATTAAAGGTAGTAAGCAGTGAGCCCTGGCTCACGGAGCCTCCACAGAGCATCTTCCTCTACTTAACATTATGTATTGTCTGAATCCACTAATGAAAATGGATGGTCCGTAAGGGCAGACACTTCTACTCTACTTCTAGGATAGAAGAGGCACTTAAAACATCCCGAAGGAATCTCCAAAAGGAGAAATACTCTAGATCAGGCCTGAGATAACTAGAGCCTGCACACCAAAAGAGGCTATGTTGTACTTGCAGACAGGAGCCTTGCATAGCAGCCATCTGAGGCTCTACCCAGCAGCTGACTGAGATATAGACACCCACAAACYTTGGACAGAGGTTGGGATTCCTATAGAAGAGTTACAGGGAGGATAGAAGGCCCTCAAGGAGACTGCAACCCCCTAAAGACCGTGTCAACTAACCTGGATCCCTGGGAGCTTCCAGAGACTGAGCCACCAACCAAAGAACATACCTGGGCTGGTCCGAGCCACCCCACCCTCCAAGACAACTATTTAGCAGATGGCTGCCTTGTCTGCTTGTCTGGCCTCAGTGAGAGAGGATGCACCTAATCCTGCAGAGACTTAAACGGACCAGGCTGGAGGATTCAGAAGGGGGACACCCTCTCAGTGGTAAAGGGGACGGGTTGGAGAACTCTGCGAGCGGGGACTGAGGGCAACATTTGGGATATAAAGTATTTTTTAAAAAATAAAAAACCCTTGATGCTAGGTCAAAAAAAAAAAAAGCAGCAGCTTATCTTTTAACACATTTCATACATACGATTTAAAAGTAAATCATACTTATTTTCTCACAGTCAACTTACAAATCACTTTACTCAAGTTTTTTTTTTTCCCTTGAAATATTTTTTTTGCCAGGTTTCTAACAGGTGTTCAAAAGCCAACATGCAAACTCCACTCCCATAAATAACTGCTCTGCTCATGTTCTGAAAATTATAACTGCCCAAAAAGGAACATTCGAACATATATTCTTTTATCAGTTCTAAGACAAGGTCATCACTTCATATTCCTCTTTTTAAAAAACCATATCCTTTTCCAACTCTGAAAATTCTGATTTATGTAGATATAGTCTTGAAGACATTCATTGAGAAAATAGATGCTAGGTATATTTTCAGTCCAGAGCTTACCCTAAGTGCAAAAAATAATTAACAGTGGTGGCATATTACTAGGTGTTATTTGACAACGCAGCCCATGCAGAAAAAAAAATGAGGGCCAAGAGATAATTAACTTTTAAGGTATGCTAAATAAGTAACAATGTACACAATGATATAGTCATTTGAGAAAACTATTGTTTATTTAGAAAAAATGGTTACACTGGTAGAATTCAGTAGATAAAAAATTCTCTTAAAAATGTCACGTGAAACTTTTCCAGATGTAAGTTTAGCAATACAAAGCTCCGGTAGCTGTAAAATTAAAACACAATTAATTTTTTATTCCCTCTACCCCCAAGATTTCGTAATTACAAGAAAAAAAATGGCAAGGGACAAGTGAGCGCTGGTCTATTTTTCTTTGTAGAACATGTTTTAATGTTGTATACATACTATATAAAACGATTCTTAGGCGTTGCATAAGACAGTGCTTCACTTTATTTTTAGTGACTAATATTAAAAACAGGCCAAATAAATTAAAACTGAGTTCTAAGATGAGGTAAATTCAAAATCATTCAGTAACTGTTTATTTTCAGTTTCAACATTAAAAAGGAAGCATTTCAAATGGGGGAAGGGACTTGAAACTCAGGCAGTATTTAATCAAAAGTGAAATTCTGTACACATGTAACCTTATTTGCTTATTGGGAAGTATATGCAGCACATTGTGCTAAAATATGGAATAATTAACACTTTCAGCCATTACTGAAAATAAACATGTAGAAATTAAGCAACAAGTTAAAGTACAATAACATACAACACAACATTTTTAGGTTTTCTGCATGGAGCAATAAAGCAGGTAACTGAAAATGGGCCCGCTTCATTCACAATTCTCAGAAATCTACTCAGGAAAATACAATTCTGGTCACAGCTGTATGATTTCATTTCATTTTTTCCACCTAAAAGAAAGAAACTGGTTATACAGATAGACGAGGAGGAGTGGCTGAGGGAATGAGGAGGAAAGCCAAAACAAGGCAAGAAGAGGCCAAAGAAAGAAGGCCAGGGAGTGATCTAGGGGAAAGGAGGAGGGGGGAAACCATTTAGAAGAAATGACAGTGAATTCTATCAATAACAAAGACCTGGAGGAAGTTCCCAGAAAAATGAGGAAATATTTGTCTCTGTCTATTCTTAGAAACCATTAAGACACTATGAATTTTACAAAACATTGAAACATTTTCTGTGTGTGAGACGGTGAAAGGATTCTGGGGTAGAGAAAAAGATTAAAGAGTAACAGGTACATTCTATAGGCGCAAGGAATAATGTATCAAAAATAAACAGAACATTTAACAAAGGAAAAGAACCTATTTTACATGATCAATCAAAAGAAATAGAGAGAAAATGACATCAATTTTTTTCACAAGGACACAATTTTAATAGTGAATTATATTAAGATGCAATGTTTGCTAACTTATAAAAATTGCTTTAAAAATATATTGACTCAATTATACTCATTTCCTTTCCTTTATGTAGACATTTTTCAAATACTGCATAATGAAATAAATTCAAAATGTGATCATTACAGCACATGGCAAATAATTCATCTGCCTAACATTGTTCTCAAATTTTAAATTAATGCTTAATGCATTAAACTTTATTAATGAATATACTACATTCACACAGTTCCAAAAAAAATCATAGCTAGAAGGGGCCTTAGAAAATAATTACACTTGCATGAAATGCTGACAAATAACTTATATATCATCTCTACACAGCATTCTGTGCATACCACATATAATCTTGACATCATCAATTACAAGTTTTGGATACACTGATGTTGACCTTCTAATTTTATTACTTAGAAAGTGAAATTGTTTCTGTCCCTCAATGAATAAATGGGTAAACAAAACATGATACATATTCATTCTATGGAATATTTAACCTTGAAGAAGGAATGGATTATTGACACATGCTACACCATGGATAAATCTTGATAACATGATGGTAGTTGAAAGAACCCTGGCTCCCAGGACATGATATTGCACAATTCCATTTATATGAAATGTCCCAAAACAGGCAAATTCATAGGCAGAAAATGTGTCAGTAGCTTCCAGTGGCTGAAGAAAGAAGAGGGATAAAAATGACTGCTAACCTGCATGTTCTGAGATTAGACTGCTGTGGTGACTGCACCACACAGTCAATGTACTAAAGACCACTGAATTGTCCACTTTAAAATGTTGACTACATCTCAGGGTTTTAAACTGAAAATGGATAATGTTCCAATAAAGAACTTCATGGTATTCAGATGACCATGTTGGTAAGAATAAGAAATGGGTTACAATTATGTCTATTAATGTTCCAATAAAGAAAAAGAACATCATGGTATCTATATGACAATAAACAGAATAAGAAATGAGGTCTCAATTATGATCATGCCACACTATGAGAAAAAGAAAACTTTTGATGACATATTTAAGGGTATATATTAAATGATAAAAATGTTTTTGCCATTAAAACACAAAGATCTTTCCCATGAATTGGAATTACAATTTTATAAGAAGCCAAAATCCTCCAAGCAACATAATCATCCCAATGTTTTCACACTTACAGAATTCACACACAAAGGCAGCCTATCTACATCATTAAGGAATTGGTTCCAGGAGGCAATTTCCTCTCCTTTCTGAGAAAGAAAGATGAACTAAAAGTCAGTTAGTGAATTCTCCTTTAGATGTTGCTTCTGGATGGCATATCCCACATAAAAATTGTATGCACGGGGACCTCACTCCAAGAAATTGCCTGCAGGTGAAAATAATGTTCTGAAAATCAGTGACTTTGGAATGTCTTGTCAAAAGGATGGTGGTGTGTCTGCATCTTCTGACTTAAAGCAGATTCCCATCAAATGGACAGCACCAGAAGCTCTTAATTCTGGGAGATGTCATTCTGAGAGTGACTTGTGGAGCTTTGGCATCCTCCTCAGGGAGACGGTCAGCTTAGGGGTCTGTCCACACCCTGGAATGACAAATCAGCAAGTCCAAGAGCAAGTGGAAAGAAGATACTCAATGTTAGTCACGCCAGCTCAACAGTGTCCACAGAGTCTTATTCAATAACACTGAGGTTTGGGGGTTATAAGTGGAAATCCATTCTAAAGCTCAATGAACTTTGAGAAGAGGTAGTTGCTACCAAACATACTTATAACCCTAGAAATTTGAGAGTATGAGACAGGAGGATCACAATGGGTTAGATGCCAGCCTGTGCTATATAGAATTCTAGGACAGCCTGAGCTCCAGAGTCCTTGTGCACTGAACTCACAGTTCAGATTTTGTTCTCCACACATTTACAATATTATTGTCATTAACACTGAACTTAAATAAACTTGAATCATACATAAGCAAGATTAGCTTATAAAGCTAAGGTGTCACAGAACCCTATCTTTTTCCCAGTTAGGATTTTGTTGATAGTGCTCAGTTCAGTCTGCTGTCCGTCATACAACATATACTCTTTTGAAGCTATCAACTGTATTCTTGATGCCACACAGAGCACAGTCAAACAAGTGTCCTATTCTGCTGAGAGAAGATTACATGTATAAACATCATTTTATATTATATTAGTAACTATCTCAATGTTCTAATTCTTTTTATCTGATTCACTAGTTCAGATGTCTCTTAAAATAACCTTTTTGATGATATTTAAAAAAATAAGAGAAACTTTAAAATACAAACCTATTCCAAAAGTAACTCATGGTTAAGTGTCATTTGACGATTTTGTGACTCACCCCTTCAATGTTTACCCCTCTACCTCTCCAAAGCTGAAGCACATAGAAGGGGGAGGTTGACATTTAGAATATCAAAGGAACATTCACAAGGAAGAAGTTATGAGGAGAAAAAATATAGGGACAGGCATCCTAATCCAGCATTCCATCTGCAGGTACCCTTACAAACTTTTACAGCAAACAGTCCCTGGGATGTTCTGTGTCAGTGAAATGTAACACAAAGTTAAAGTTGAGAATCTTTTAGGCTGAAACTTAATTGCATACAGGGTTGCCTGTCAGAATGAAAAATGTACAATGAGGATAGTCACACACATGGGCAAGTGTGGGAGAAGAACTGTTTATAAGCCCTTATCCCAATAAGACCTTGAAAACGCAAAACAAAAGAGCACCTTAATGACTATTTATCTACCTGAAGAGGAAAAGTAAGGAAGTACAGAATTCTTTCTAGCTTCAACAATTAGTGCCTGTGAGTATTGGTTTACATAACCTACAACTAGTACTTTTAAAGAGTAGAAATGGTAATGAAGAGAAAATAATTGGGCCTATCACTTCAATCTCAAACAAGAGCTTTAAATATATTAAATGATTGCTGCATGTAAACCAAAATAAAAAAAAATAAATATCCTCAAGGATATAAAACAATGGTTAGTCGGTATGGTTTCCCTTCTATCAAACAGTTTAAGTAAAGCGAGCTTGTTTGATAGCAGGAGAAAAAAAACTTTTCTTCTAACATCGTTCCTCACCAAAATTTCATTTTCATTGATTAAATCATTTTACATTGCAGTAACTACTTCTGTATACAGATTTCCATGTACAGCTAACATACTATCTAAACATCACAGATAACAAAAATAACTGCTTATTTGATTAGAAGAATGAGTAAGATCATTTGTTCAACAAAAATCACAAGGGAAGCATGTGGATATGTAGCATGCTCATACAAATGTGGGAACCAGTAACGAGTACAAGGTCACATATGAGCAATAATAACTAGCTCCTGAGAATAAATTCATCAAATATTCTATTTCCTAATAGGAGTTGCTACCATATTCAGACAAGCCTTGGAATGGCAATGCATTCCTGAAGTTAGGAATCTGTGAGAACTTAGGAAGCCAGTTTCCCAAGTACAAAACAGGAAGGGGGGAGGGAAGGCTAGACTAGGAATTATAAAATCAATGTCTACAGGGGATAAGCTATAATGGAAACAAAATTAACCATGTATGGAATACTGGAATAAACAGCCTGTTTCTTCCTCCCCTAACCACTTTGTCTGCAAAATCCTTTTTCTATGGGGAAAGCACATAGGTCAAATTTTGATTGCTACCATGCAAAAATCAAAACACAATGTCAAATGTTTCAAGTCATGAAATGAAATTGAAATTCTGAGTAGTCGATTCTTCTGAATTGCTAAAGGATATAGTGTTTTTTTTGCAGAATGGTACATGCATATAATTCCAGCACAAGTGTGTGTGTATGGGGGTGGCATTAGGCTACACAGTGAGTTATGGACCAGCCTGGAATACAGAGTAAGAGCCTACTTAAACCCAACAAACAAACAAATAAATAAATAAAAACAATGCTTTCTAAATGTAAACCTTGAATAGACTAAGTAAGGCCTTGCCTGACACGACAATTTTTTTTCAAGGACTAGATACTTTTGGTATTAGACTTACAGGATAAAAGAATTAGGTTACATATATGAGACTAGAAGTCAAAAAGAAATTGGGGCTTGTGGGAATGGCAGGCTAGAAATACAATGAACTAAAAGTATGGACAGAATAAGGTATGAGTTGTGGGCCACATATACCAGGTAATAAGAAATAAGTCACAAAATGGTTGTTAGCTAACAATTTAATTAGCATGAGCTTTTGTTTGTTTGTTTCCCCCCCCCTTTGGTGTTGACGATTGAACTTAGGGCCTTGTACATACCAGACAATCTACCACTGAGCTACATCCTAAGCTTCAGGCAAGGATTTTTAAAGATTAAATTATAAGAAAATGTTAAAGGCAAAAGCAGCTAGTGATGTTCAAGGAGATGAAGAATTTGGACAAAGATTTTGCAGGTAAAAACAAAATACAAGAGTTTGGGAACTAAGAAATAGAAGAAAGGACAAGAGACTCAAAAAAGAAAGTAATCTAAATCACATTTATGTATGGTATTCTCTTGATCCTAATGTACCCATTTTAATATGTCTGTACTCAGGGTGACAGGTACAACAAATCAAAGTAATTTCTCTGCTGACTCCCTAAACTAACTTAAAATTAGTGAGCAGATAAAAATTATGGCAACGTAATATGTTAGCAGCTCTTCTTTCTGCAGATTAGGGAACAAGTTAACAGGGGAACAGAGAGGCAGATTTTGATAGACCCTGGAGACAGACAACAGTACCATAGGAAATAAGGTTTTTGATGAAAAGAAAGAAAAATGGAAAAGCTTCCCCAAGCACAGAATAAGCACAAATACAGAGGCAACCAGAAAATAACCAGAAGAAGAAAATCAATCATAGCCTCCCAAGAGTAAGAGTCTGTCCCAGAAGAAGTACATGGGACACACACAACTGTCACCAAGCTACATATACCTGTGAAAATTCATCCACTTCTAGATTTCCTACAAGACCAGCAGCCAAACAGCTAGTCCTTTCCAGTCCTACCGCCCCTCACCTTTAGTTCCCAATGGATACTCGATGGCCAATGTAAGTATAACTCAGAGAAATCTGTATCAGAACCTTCACGTGTAACAAAGCAAGCTTGGGTTCTGAGAGAAAATAGACGCATAAGATCACAATGAAAGTTGTCAGTGACCATAGTTGATCTGTTCCAAATGAAAATTTGATAGGAAGGATTTATGTTTCTTTAACAGCATGTTAAATAAAAACAAATTAAAAGGCTAAGATTAGAATAAAAACAATATATAGTATGCATAGTATTCAGTAATATTATATATATACTATATACAATACAGATCATATAATATATAAATATATATTATGGTTCCCCAGGGTAGACAGTCAGAAGGATGCCCAGAAGACTCAATAATACTATTTCTTTCACAATTTTCCTAATTAAGAAATAAAAAAAGACTATTAGCCAGGCGAGGTAGTCCATACCTTTAATCCTATCACTCAGAGGTCAGAGGCAGGGAAGCTTCTGTGAGTTCAAGGCTAGTCTGATCTACATACCAAGTTCAAGACCAGCCAGGGCTATATAGTGAGATTGTCTCAAAATAAGAAGAAAAAATACTAAATGTTAAATGTTCTTTCATATTCTTGCTTATCCCACTCTACTATTCAGAAATACACAGGGAGAAACAGTGAACCAAGCACTTTACATCAATCAGGTCACCTATCTGACAACCTCAAATTTCTGCATTGCAACCAAAATAAATATGACAAAACCAACATCCTAAACCATATACTGAAATAGCTCCCAGACATTGCTATGTATCAGGTTCCATAAATTATTAGAAGCAGCTCAGGTTGGAGATAAAGTATAAACAGCGGGTGTCTCTGTATTAGTATTAAGAAGTGACAATTGCAATGAAAGAAAAAAATGAGCAATAAAGGAAAGCCAACTTCAAATAGGTCTACCTAGAATCATTAATGGAAGAAAAAAATTATCCTATATACTTCAATAATTCTAAACCACCCCAAAATAACTGTTCAGATGCTGACTTTAAGTCCTCAAAAAGAAGAGGCTATACTAGAATATGCATAGTCTGTCCACAATGGTGGTCATATCATTTATGTAAGATATTTAAAACATTATGCATCATAGAAAAATACATTACCTTGAAAACAAGTTTGCCTATTTAAAATCTAGCTAAAAGTACAGAACATAATTTCTGACTTTATAAAATGTGAGCGGTGGCAGAAAGGCACAAAATCTTAAAGGCACAAAGAACAGAAAACACTAAAGTTCTGCCATTAGTGTCAACTCTGTTTTCTAATACCTCTGTGACCTACTTCAACCTTTCAGAGTTTTAATTTCTTCACCTGTAAAGTATAAATACCACCCACACTTGTTGGGCAACAGGTGCTTTAAAAATATAATTAATTTTCCAGAAACGATGGGAGTAGGTGGCAAAGAGAGAGCCAGGTGTTCTTAAATACATCTTGATGGTTTTTTAAGTATAAGTAATCAGCAAGATTGAAGTGAAAAGAGCTTTAAAATAACTGCAAATTTTATATCTATACACAAAAAGTCTCTTTATTATAGTCGGGTAAAAATTTGAGTAGCTGTACCCTGCAAAATGGATCTAGCTCTTTTACCATTTCCAGACCTCCTTTGGGTGTATCTCTAAATGCAAAGGAGGGGAGAAAATACTCACCTTGGTTGAAATTGTTCATTATCTGTGCTTGTCAGAGGACTTATGAGTAGATGACAAATTAAGGGAAAACAACTTTGGGGCAGGAAGATCGTATCCTATCGTTTGGTATGACCCCTTAAGTTTCTAAGCCTAATTGGCTCTGATCAACCTAGTAAGCTCAAGTACTGAGAGCTCTGCTCACGTGTCCCATCATTCTGTACCTCTCATCACCATTCTCCCCGGACCAAGGGATTCTGTTTCTCTTTTTTGTCTTGGTAACAATACAAAGGGATAGCAACTACTAAAGTACAAGGAGCCTATACAACTTTTGTCATAAAACATCTCTATCACTACAGAATCTTTTTTTAAAAAAAAATCATGAAAATCAATCTCGTTTTCAGATTATACACTGAGAGTTAACTACAGACATCACTTTAAAACTAATAAGCCCCTGCATATTTAGATTACATAGAAGAAAGGTTTCATTCTAAACATGAATAAATAGTACCAAATCCTTCTACTACAGTGAGTGAAATATAAAAATGAAAAGGATATTGTTTCTTCTCTTCCTTTCCTCCTGAACTATCCCGTTTTTCTTTCTTTTCTATCTTTTCTTTATCATGCCTGGATTCCTATGAGGAATGATGAAATTAGTTGGGAAAGGAAAAATCAAATACATTTTAAAAAAGACAGCTTGAAAGTCCCTTTTATCATCTACCAGCCATAGTTTTTCTTCAAAAAACTTGAACTCACTCCTCCAAAAGTAAAAAACTTCATAAACCAAAGGGAGGTGTGACAGCTTATAAAACAGGAAATGATATTTGCAAAAAAATGTATAGCAGTCACATATCCAGAATATCTAAAGAAATCTTAAAAGTGAATGTCATAAAAGACCCATTTTGAAAATGATGTGAAGAGATTTCTCCAAAGAAGATATACAAAGGCATGGAAAGACAGACATTTGGTACCATTAGTGACTGAGGAAATACAAATCAAAACCACAATGAGTTACCATGCACATCCACTAGGATAGCTGTGAATAAACTAAATCAAAAGGAGCCAGTGTTGACAAGGATGTACAAAAATTGCACCCTAATGTATTGCTAGTGGAAATGCAAACTATATAGCCACTGTTGGGCAGCAATTGAAAAAGGCTAAACAAAATTATCTAATAACTTAAAAATTCTATTCCTAGGTATATCTAGGAAAATTGAAGGTAGTCAAATGAATTACTTCATATCAGTATACAAAATGTAATAACATTACTCATAATAGCCAAAAATCCAACAATTGGCTGGCTGTGGTGGCTTACCCCTGTAATCTTAGCACTAGGGAAGCTGGGGCAGGAAGACAGAGTGCAAGTTTGAGAGTAGGTTGAAGCACTGAGGAAGTCCAGGCCGGCTTGGGCTACTAAGGGAGGCTCTGTCTCAAAAACACAAAAGTCCACCAACTAACAAATGATTAAACAAATGTGATATCTTCATATAATGGAGTATTATTTGGTCATAAGATATTAAGTAATGGCAGATACTACAATATGGAAGAACAATCTCAAAATCATTCTAAGAAGGCAGACACAAAAGACTATATTATTTTATAATTCTATTTAATATGAAACATTAAAAATAGGTAAATCCACAGAGACAGAAAGAAGATTAGTGGTTGCTAAGGACTGGGGAAGGCCTTACTGAGGAGTAAATGTATTATGAGCCTATGCTTCCCCTTTGGGACAACTACAATGTTTTGGAAGCAAACAAACACCCAAAGTACAATATTGCAAATATACATACCACTTAATTCAGTGGTTGTCAACGTTTCCTACTGTTGTGACCCTTTAATATAGTTCTTCATGTTGTGGTGATCCCAACCATAAAATGATTTACGTTATTTTATAATTGTAATTTTGCTACTATCACGAACAGTAATATAAATATTTTTGGATGGGCTGGAGAGATGGCTCAGTGGTTAAGAGCACTGACTGCTCTTCCAAAGGTCCTGAGTTCAATTCCCAGCAACCACATGATGGCTCACAACCATCTATAATGAGATCCGACACCCTCTTCTGATGTGTCTGAAGACAAGACTACGGTGTACTCATATACATAAAATAAATAAATAAGTCTTWAAAAATAAATATTTGGGGAGATAAGGGTTTGCAAAAGGGTCTCTGCAACCCATAGATTAAGCACCATTGATTTAATTGCATCATTCTGTTATCCTATGTGAACTTATCTGAACTGAAAAATATTAAAAGGAATAGCCTATCTTTGGAAGCATACAGAATTAAATTACCCACCATTTACTTTCTAAAACTGCTTTTTAAAACTTATAAATACACTATACATTTTTAACATTTATAATAATGCTTTGTAAACAGTTTACAACTTAGTAGTGGCTTGTCAATTATTTTATGGTGCATGCTTGAGATTTGAAAATCAATCATAAGTATATAACAGAATGAACTTTATACATACATAGATATACTTCAAGAATAAGAAAAACTAATACAAAGAACTGTGGATAAAGGAAAAAGTTAACACAAAGAAGTAAAGCGGTGAGCCAGGTGGTGGTAGTGGTAATGGGAGTGGTGCACACCTTTAATCCCTGCACTTGAGAGGCACAGCTAGAAGGATCTCTGAGTTCAAGGCCAGCCTGGTCTATAGAGCAAATTCCAGGACAGCCAGAGCTACACTGAGAAACAATCCCCCGCCCCCCCCCAAAAGGAACTGAAGTGCTAAGAGTAAAAAGGAGAGAAAAACCTCAGAAGTGTACTAATTCTAAC
The DNA here is from genome assembly GCA_002335545.1 of Apodemus speciosus. Taxonomy (NCBI): domain Eukaryota; kingdom Metazoa; phylum Chordata; class Mammalia; order Rodentia; family Muridae; genus Apodemus; species Apodemus speciosus. The sequence goes on from BDUI01000068.1 coordinate 557,002, forward strand.
TTCACAGTAATTTAGGACACACCTAGCTCAAATTTTCTAACCAGAGAACCTGCTCCCTCTCAATCCTCCTGTTCCCACTCCAAAATTAACAAATGATTATCTGGCAAGAATATACATACATACACACTGAAGCACTAAATCTATAGGGGTAAGCATTTTCCTCACAAGGCCATACCACTAGATGAGGAGCCACATGCAATTAATGGCTGCTTTGAAAGACAGCCAGCCTTCTCTAAGGACAAGACCTCTGAATGGCTCTCCAATCCCAAATCGTCAGTCCTAACACATATACACATGAACAGCACTAAATGGACTCAGCAGGTGATACTTCCAGACACATAGATAGGTGTGATAGCAATACTCATAAAGAGGCCATAAAGTTTAGAGGAAGTTAGGGGAAGATACAGGAAAACAGAATCAAGAGATTGGGGTGGAAATGATGTAAATACAGTACTCATATATGACAGTCTCAAAGAATAATAAAATACACGTTTTCCGAAAAGTATACAGTTCCTTTGCATTCCTAATTTACCTTTTTGCCACCAGATGAGATTTTATCCATCTTCTCAGATTTAAACGAATCACTACTGCTTTTTTCTTTGCCTGAAGATTTTGACTTATTTTTCTCTTTGTCTTTCTCATTTGGATATTGAGACTCACATGGACTCTCACTTTTGTGTTTTGAAACCCCCACTAAAATTACAAAAGAGAATAATGAAAGGCTTTTCCAGTTCACTCTGATGACTGCTTCCAAGGTATTAGTAAGTCTACCTACTTGTTCCATTCTCCTCTTTCCGCCTCTTTGTTATGTCCGGTGGCACTTCACGGTCATTGTTTGAATGATCCTAGAACCAAGAATTGTGAACTACATTGATCAAGGGTTATAGTTTTTATTTTGTTTTGAAGTATTACTTTTATACAAGAAAGACATCACTAACTAGTACTGGAGGATATTTGCAGTACCACATATTTGGTAAAATGGCATGATTATTAAGCTGAAGTTTTACTGTAGAAGATATGAACATACTTTAGGATGAAAATAATAGCTAAAACTTGAAACAGACTGCTGTGGAATAAAGCAGTATTTTCTAAAAGCAGAAAAACACATTACTATACACAAAATAAAGCTATTCCAAGCTAAGTTTTAAAAATTACAAACCCTTTTCCGCTCTTTCCTGTCCTTTTCATCTTTTTTCTCTCTTTCTCGGGATCTTTCCCTTGACTTGTCCAAATCTTTCTTGTCCATTTCTCTCTCCTTACTCTTGGACAGTGGTGGAGGATTATGGTTAATGTAGAGCTGTTAAAATTAAGGCAATATTACTAAAGATTATTAGTTTTCCAGTATTGGCAGCCCTTGGTGTTTCTTTTCTTTTCTTTTTTTTTTTTAACTAAACGAAAGATAACAGGTAATTATATATAAGGTCAAAACTAGTTATCTACTTGTTTTATGAGAGCTAAAATAAAAGAATGCAACACATTTACAAAGGCTTTAATCCTAGGCCTTAGAAGGATTCCCATTTTAACTCAGTTCATTATTGTCTGAAGTAACATTTCCAGTAAATTCACAAACTAGCATTCTCCTTGTCACTCCAGTATAAAGGAGTTCATGTGTAAAAAACAGTGACTACACTTCTCTGCTGAAAAAGACAAAAACAAATCCCTATGCGGTCAAGATATTTAAGTCTTACCATCTACTAATAAGCAGTCAATGACAATGGGCAAAAAAGTTATAAATAAAATCTAGCCATAATCTTGCTACTACATCCATTTTGCATAGGTATAAACCAGGCACTGATTATCTCAAAGACTTTTGGAAATATAAAGACGGATGCATATTCTCTACTTCCGAAAGCACCAGAGTTCTATCAAATAATCACAAGTGTAAATTCTATCTCACTGGTTCTAAACAGCCCAGGACACCATCAGTTCAGCTGATGGTGACTAGACTCAGAAGACAGAAAAGTGACAGAACGAATACTCTCTGTAAGAAGGTCTATTAGTGATAAAACAGCCAAACACTAAGGTTATTCTAATTCCAAATGAGAGAAAAACCCTACTTCTGAAACTTGGAAATATAGAAATCTATTATAAAAGAAAATGTTTAGGAAGTAGTCAGAAAATAATCAGATGCCTAATTTATTGCACTTAGAACTGTGGTACAAATCTGTGTTTCTTTTTTTTCTTTTTTTTTCTTTTCTTTCTTGAGACAGGGTTTCTCTGTATAGCCCTGGCTGTCCTAGAACTCACTCTGTAGACCAGGCTGGCCTCAAACTCAGAAATC
>BDUI01000068.1:561318-576866 GCA_002335545.1 Apodemus speciosus
GAGAGAGAGAGAGAGAGAGAGAGAGAGAGAGAGAGAGAGAGAGAGAGATTGATTTTTTTCAAACTTTCTGGTTCCATGTATAATAATCATTGAATTTCAAGTGCCCACAAAAATCATCTTATACAAAAAGGTTGGAAATTTTACTTGAATCATCACATTTAAAAATATAAACACACTAAAGGAGCTAAGAAACCTTTTGCAGCTATTATTAAATTGGATGTTAAGAACCAAGAAACCTTAATTTTAGCTCACATTTTCAGTAATGACAAATTATATGCCACTGGGAATAATGCCACTAGGAATAGTTCAGTCTCTCATTTGTCAAAAAGACACTACCATCTGCCCTATTTAATTCATCGTACTGTTATAAGCATGAGGTGAGACAAATATATATCATCTAGATATGGAAAACTGACAAAGCAATCCTCATAACAAATGCAAGAAATAGTAATCTTCATCACTAACCAGAAAATCTAGTTAACCTTAATATCAGGTTTCAAACCACCTCGACATATGCCTTAATAAATAAAATCTAACAAATTAAAACTATTACAAGCCCATAGATATACAACAATGCACACAAGCTACTGGTTAAGACTGTCAAATGCAATCCCAAACTGCTGCAAAGACCTACTATACTGCAGTACATTGTTATGATAGCCAATAAAAAGGTTTTACTTTAAAATAAACTACTTGCAGTTTAGCATAGTAAAAAAATGTACAATTTTTTAAAGTATATAAACTTTCAGATAATAGTTCATCTTAAAAAACAATGCCATATTTTTAAGACAGGCACTTTGGCTACCTTAACCACTAATAATTAGTAAATGTTTACCCAGAATCAACAGACATTTCAAAATTCCATTTAATCTATAAGAATCATACTTAGCATATAAGTAGAAAACATCTAGTAGAAAAACCAAAGTAAAGAGGGTACAGATTTCATAAGACAAAATGACATGTTCAATAGGCAATTCAAGTATAATAGTGAAATGAACTCCATAATAAAATACACAAACTGCACACTGTTTTAAGACTCAGAATACCCTGGAGAGTAGTGTAAAAGGAGAGAATTAATACTGACATATAAACATAGCCAACAAGTTGAATACTTCCTTCCAGGAGAATGATTATTTTATATTTATTCTATCTTTTAGTATTATGCCACAGCTACTAAAATGATACTTCAGCAGAGGGAGATATAAAGAAATTTATGGATTGAGATGGATTCAGTTTTTAAAAGTTCTATGAATGCAGCAAATTATTTTTTGTTCTTCTGAGTTATCTATAAACAAATCAATAAAACTGGCAAGTTTGCTCTGTGAAACTATGAAAGTCTACCTACCACCCATACCAAATAAACCAGCAACTCTTCTTTTCCCAAATCTAAATCATAAAAGAAAAATACATAGCACAGCAAGAAAGAATATATAAAAATAATGCCACATCACACATACAACAATGTGTCTAGATGGCCCATTGTCATCTGGGTTTTTTTGTTTGTGGTCAGAATCTTTAACGATGATTCTACATAAACTGATAAATTTCGCTTATCAATCCTAGCATACAAATTTTACTAGGGTGATGGCCCCTACTAAATAAAGGATCTTAGCAATTTCTGGTTTACTTAGGCATGATTTTAAAAGACTCAAACCTTTGCTGAAGAGTCCTTGAGATCGATGAGACTGTCCTGTAGAAAATGAATGGAGATGACAGGTGAGCTGGCATAGTTCTCAGAACCCAGAGGAACTTTGGGAAGTATGTCTGTAACCTGGAAACAAACCAGCTATTTCTTGTGAGGATAAATTCCAGGAAATCATTATCAATATGAACATCAGCAATCAAAAAAAAAATCAAAGCCGTATAATGAAACTTTGATGTAAAAATTATAAACATTAAATATAAAAAATTTAAAATTTTGTTCTGATTGAAAATTAAAAATAAATGTAGATGCCACATATTTCATATTAAGCTTTAAGTAATTAAGAGGCTATAAAAAGGCAAAACATTTTTCTCTACCAAAAGTTGAAAACAGTAGAGGTCACCACGGGAAAAAATAGCTAATATTTTTATAGTTATCCTCTAATTAAGAGTTCAAATTTTATTTATTTACAACTCCRATAAATATAAACATTTTATTCTGGCTAGAAAATTCAGTGGCATTAGGAGAAAAAATATTTTATAAAACAGTTATCAATATTTTGTTGCAAAGTGCCATGATTATTCAATCTCATGCCTCTCACAAGGAAAAAAAATTAAAAAAAAAAAAAGAAACCAATTACAGTATTCCACCACAGTGCTCTGGATGAAGAATTAATTAACTTACAGTTTTAAAAGTTCAACGTACTGCAAATTCAAAGATTCCATGAAATTAGATGACTTTAGAATTAAAATTAAATATGGAGCAAGGAATGGCTACCCTGAGTCTTCAAGAAGGCTACACCCACGATTTTGTGCTGCAGTTGAATGCCTGGGGTTTCTCTTTGCTGGGTGGTAGGACTGGATGCCACATCTGCTCTTATCGTAACGCAAGGTTCAACTTGTTGGGAACCCAATGGGTATAAACAAACCTCCAAGGGAAGATACAACAGAAGCTGCATGCTCACTGAATAAACACAACTACAGGAGAACTGATCACCAAGGAGACTTTAAAATGGAACTCCTTTCAAGACTCCTTCTTAGAAGGCACACCGGTATGATGCTCATCAAGAAGCTTGATAAATTCAGAGGTATCTTGTTTATCCTGTATCATTCAGGAAGTCTTCAGTGCTATACAATCTTCAACATTTATGCCGAAAAATAGCTTCATTCTGCTGAAAAGATTCGTTTGCTTGTAGCTACCATTGCACTCCAAAAAGGACTGCTTAAAGCAGTGAGGCACTTCTGGGTAAAATTTCTCTTGCACTTTGAAACACAATAAAATTAGTGCTAGGTCCTTGAAGTTCTAACATTTTTTTTTATAAGAAAAATACTCAATAGGAAAAATCAGTCCACCAATACAGAAAAATTTCATTTTCTAATGCAATATAAAACCTCCAGTGGCTCCAGTGAATACTTGGCACAAGACTTGAAGGAAGTCAGGACATTGGTATTCCAAACAGGTGAGCCTAATACGGATGCTGCCTTCCTCAGGCTATACTAACCTTTACTGTGGAGGAATGTGATGGAGAAGGATGAGTATCAATTTTGCGGCGTTTTTGTTCTGTTTGGACAAAAAGAAATAGTCAGAATAAGGTATATGTCCAATCATTCCAAACACTTCAAAAAATGAACAACTTTTAAGTCCAAGTATTTGTTGCACTAACAAAATCACTACCATAACAAGACAAGGAGATAACCAACAAGATAATTAGATCCAAAAAGTAAATATAAAAAGGTACACTTGCCCCTGTCAGGTTCCGAGATATCTGATCGGGGAACAGGTGACTTCAAGGACCCTGAAACTGGTGTTTTTTCTCCTCCTTTAACATTTTCCTTTGACTTCATTTCCTTAGATACATCTCTTTCTCTGGATGGCTCCTTCTCTCTTTCCCTTTCTTGAGTTGATTTTGATTCTACAATGGGGACGGTGGTCTTGAATTTCTCATCTTTAGCTTTTTCTTCCTTCTTGAACTTCTCTTTCTCTTTGTCAGATTTCGGTGTTCTTTCCTTTGTCTCTCTTGCTTTGTCATCTTTATTTGGCCGCTCTTCCTTCGGTTTTTCTTTACTATCTTTACCAAGTACCCTGGCCTCTGGAGTTGTAGCTGGAGTCTTCTCTTTTTTCTCTTTTTCTTTCTCTTTTACTTTTTCTTTGTCATTTTCCTTAACAGTTTTGTTGCTTAAGAATAAAAAAAATTTTTTTAAGAAAAGTAATCATCAAGCATATCCCATATTTAAAATCAAAAGTGAGCCAGGAGTAGTGGTACATGCCTTTAATCCCAGAACTTGGGAGGTAGAGGCAAGTGGACCTGTGAGTTTGAGGCCAGCCTGGTCTACAGAGTAAGCTCCAGGACAGCCAGGGCTACACAGAGAAAYCCTGTGTTGACATGCAAGTAAGCAAACAAACACAAATAAGCAAATAAAAATCAGAAAGGGCTTCCATTGACTTAAAAAACTGCCATGAAACTAAGAATAATCCTCAGAAAGATAAATAAGGGTTTTAGTGTAAGTCAATTATTTTGTTGTTTCCAAGTAACATATATCACTGCTAGGGATGACTACAGAGTGAGCCTCAAAAGATAGAGGTCAATCTACCAAGTGAGTATAAGCCAAAGTCAAGCTGGCATAGCTCTTTTGGTAGCTAACAAAGTAGAATTCAACTTTTTGTTAACAGTTAAATAATGTAGCTATATATGAATGCTTCAAGAATATGCAATAATCGGGCTGGAAATTTGGCTCAGTGGTTAAGAGCACTAACTRTTCTTCCAGAGGTCCTGAGTTCAAATCCCAGCAACTACATGGCAACTAACAACCATCTGTAATAGAATCTGATGTCCTTTTCTGATGTGTCTGAAGACAGCTATAGTGTACTCATATGCATAAAATAAAATGAATCTTAAAAAAAGAATATATAACAATCAAAACCCATATGCACTGAATGTTAGATCTGTGAATTTCATAAAAGCAAACATTAATGTTCATAAATAAGTCACACAGTTCTTGATAGATCAACAGTGGATCATTTTGACATTCCAATGTCAACTTTAGATAGCCATTCAGACTAAAAATCAACAAAGAAACTACACCAAAGTTAAACTACACCAAAGAGCAAATGGACTTTACAGATAATCTGGAGAATATTTTACCAATCAGAAACTGAATGCACATCCTTCCCTGCAGCCCATAGGATACTCTCTAAAAGACACCTTATTCTGACCACAAGTATGTCTTAAGAAATGCAAAACTTAAATGAGTTTTGTCTATCTCATTAAATCATAGTGGATTACAATAGAAATCAACAGCAAGAGAAACTATACAAGTACTTGGAGACTGAAAACTGCACTTATGACTGACTAGTGGGTAGTTGAAATCAAGGAGAACTTTTTAAAATTCCAAGAATCAARTGAAAATTAAAGCACAACATACTAGACTACTTCAAATACAATTAAGGCAATTCTAGCTATAAAAGCTTAAATAAAAAAAAAATCAAAGTCTGAAATAATTTAATGACGTCTTCAAAACAAGAACAAAGCAAACCACAAAGCAGCTGATAACAAGAAATAATTGAGGTCAGGGAAGAAATTACTGAAAAAGAGACTAAAAGAATAATATAGAGAATCAACCAATTGGAGATGTTGTTCTTTTAAAAAATTTTTAAAAAATTAGTAAANAATCAAGGGAATACAAGCAATTTCAATAGATCCATAACAAGCAATGAGACTGAAGAGAAGGCCGGAACCATTCAGATTAATAAAGCCTACCAAATCTTTATAAAAGTGCCAATGCCAAAGATTCTCAAAGTGTTCCATAAAATAAAAAGTAAAGGAACACTACTGTGGTGGTTTGAATATGCTTGGCCCAGGGAGAGGAACTATTCGGAGGTGTGGCCTTGTTGGAGTAGGTGTGGCCATGTTGGAAAAAGTGTGTCACTGTGGGCATGGGCTTTAAGACCCTCATCCTAGCTACCAGAAAGAGAGTATTCCACTAGCAGCCTTCAGATGAAGATGTAGAACTCCCAGCTCCTCCTGCACCATGCCTGCCTGGATGCTGCCCTACTTCCCCCTTGATGATAATGGACTGAACCTCTGAACCTGTAAGCCAGCCCCAATGTTGGCCTTGGTCATGGTGTCTGTTTATAGCTGTAAAACCCTAACTAAGACAGCTACCAAACACGTTCTACAAAATCGATATTACCCTTACATCCTAATTGAATAAATATACAGTAAAACAACACAACTATGGACAATTCACCTAAAAAATTTAAAAAAAAAACCAACACTTTTGGGCTGGAGAGATGGCTCAGCAGTTAAGAGCACTGAATGCTCTTCCAGAGGTCCTGAGTTCAATTCCCAGCAAYCACATGGTGGCTCACAACCATCTGTAATAGGATCCAAAGCTACCTTCTGGTGTGTCTGAAGAGAGCAGTGGTGTACTCATATACATAAAATGGATAAATAAATCTTTAAAAAAACTTTCATGTTTCATTTCTTTATTTTACGCAAATATATGTTTTCCTTGCATGTATGTATGTCTGCGTATGGCATAAATGCCTGGTGCACACAAAGGCCAGAAGAAGGTATCAGATCCACTAGAACTAGAGTTACAAATGATTGTTAGCTGCCATGTGGCTTCTAGGAACTGAACCTGGGTCCTGTGGAAAAGCAGCCAGTCTTCTTAACCTTGCTGAGACATTTCTCTACCTCAAAATGCAAAAATTCTTAAAATCTTATAAACAGAATTCAAAAACACATTAAAATCATGCACCATGACCAAACTCAATTCATTCCAGGGATGTAAGAATGATTCAAGAAATATAATACAACAGATAGACTCAGGGTTAGAAATCACAAGATTATGCCAATAACTGCAGAGAAACACTTTAATAAAAACATCCTTCCATGAATAAAAAAGCCCTAAGGGAACTAGAAATATAGGGACCATAAAACAAACCTTCAAAAGCACTTTAGGCAAAATCAGACTCAACTCATTTAATATAGTGCTCAAAATCTTAGCTAGAGCAGTAAACAAGAAAATGAAGTGAAAGAGATAATAGAAAAGAAAAACTTCAAGCCATCTCTATTTAAAATGTAACATGATCCTATCCAAGACTGTACCAGAAAATTCTTATATCTAATAAACACATTAAATAAATTAAAAGGCTACAAAGTAACATGAAAATTAAAAGCTTTATTTACTAAGCATTAAATTGTTGAGGAAGAAATCATCCACAATAACCTTACAGAAAACAAAATACTTAGGAATTATCCTGAGCAAAWAAAAGACTAATAAAAAGAAAAAGGCGAATTGAAGAAGATACTGTCCTATTCAGCTTATAATGCTTTAATTTTATCTTATTTTAGCATTATTAACTTTTTAGATGCCTATTTGATTTCTAATAAGAAGTAAGAAAGGACGTAGATTTGGGTGAGTAGGGAGATGAGGAATTAGGAGGAGTTGGAGTAGGGGAAATCAGAATCAGAATATATTATATGGAAAAATATATTTTTAAAACAAAACAAATAAGTTTTTTAAAAGATTTATTTATTTATTTATTTTCTGTATATGAGTACACAGTAGCTGTCTTCAGACAACAGATGAGGGCACTGGATCCCATTAGAGATGGTTGTGAGCCACCATGTGGTTGCTGGGAATTGAACTCTGGACCTCTGAAAGAGCAGTCAGTGCTCTTAACCTCTGAGCCATCTCTCCAGCCCAACAAATAAGTTTTAAACAGCAAAACTGACAGAATCATGAAATTAAAATGAAAAATAAAATGAAATCCCATGCTTATGGATTAGAAGAATCAATACTGTGAAAATGGCTCTATTAATGTGTTCTATACATTCAACACAATCCCTAGAATAGTCAAAGGAAATTCTTCATTACAGAATTATACACACACACACACACACACACACACACACACACACACAAACACACACAGAGGCATACATACAGGCATATAAGCATGCACACACAGAGACATACACACACACAAGTACACATGCACACACCTAAACTAAAAATAAAGCACTCAGCAGAAAAGGTAATGCTGGAGGTATCTCAATACCCGATCTCAAATTATACTAGCAATCCATAGGGACAAGGACAGCATGATAGTGTAACAGGAACAAACATGGATAAGTGGAGATCATTAGATCAAAATATAGAAGCAAGAAATAAATGTGCACAGCTACACTCACCTAATTTTCAASAGCAGTATCAAAACATAGATTGGAAAAAGGACAGTATCTACAACAACTATTATTGGGAAAACTGAATACTGCTATATAAATAATGAAACTAGATCTCTCGTACTCATTCTGCTCAAAATCAATTCAAAGATAAAGACCTTGATGTCAGAGTTCAAATTAAGCTTCTATACAGCTAAAGAAACAATCATCAGAGTAAATAGACAGCATGCAAATTGAGAGGAGAGTAATATTTAGAAATAAGAATTGCAAATAATTCTCCAAAATTCACCTAATAAATAAGCAGGCTAGTAATGAAGTCATAAAATGAATGTAAATGGCCAATAAATCCTTTTAAAAGTGTTCAATATCTTAGCCATCTGAGAAATAAAACTTAAAACTGCTTTGAACCAGACAGAATGGCTCTCCATCAAGAGAATAAGCAAGAAAAAAGTTGGTGAGAATGAGGGTAAAACATTATACTTATAACTTGCTAGTGGAAATGTTAACTCATGCAAGCACTATAGAAGTCAGTGTATGTACAGGTTTCTCAAAAACTAAGAATAGAATATCTCAGCTGTTCCACTCCTGAGTGTACCCCCAAAGGTCTCTAATTCAACATAACATGGAGATACTCACATTTTTGTTAATTGCTGCACTATTCACAATAAATGGGACCAGTCTACTTATCTATTAACAGATTTGTGGGTAAAGAAAGTACACAATGCATACAAAATGAAATTCAACCAAAGTGAAAACTGAAATGATGGCATTTGCTGGAAATGGATTCACCCAGAAATCTTTATGGTACTTGAAATTAGAAAGGCTCAAAAARGCAAATTATGTCTCCTTTCATATGCAGAACCTATATGTAAGGATGTAAATACCATATATATTATGAAAGTAGAAAAGGGGTCATGAAAGAACAGTTCTCATAAGAGAGGAACAAGAGGCAGAAGATAATAGAATATACATGTCATTTAAAATAGAAGGGAGATTTTTTTGGAAAGAAGACGGAGACTAGCAAGAGACAATGGGAGCAAGGGAGGTCACATGGGTAAGGGCAAATTAGAATGAAGTATAATGAGACATATATATGGAAATGCCACAATTATTCTATATACTAACTTAAAAGAGAATTTTTTTTTTTAAAGGAGAGAACTCTGGAGCTTCTCAGAACCCACATAAAGACGAGCACAATAGACCTCATCTGTAATCCCAGTGCTCCTATGGTACAAAGGAAGGCAGAGAAAAGAGAACCTTTAAAAGCCTACAGGCTAGCTGGCCTATTACTATATGCAGCAAAGAGGATCTAATTTCAACAATGTACAAAGTGTGGAGTAACATCTGAGGTTAGACCTCTACACACATTGTGACAAGCATGCACAACCACTTATATATACATGAATGTGCACACATACACACCCTTGGTATACACACACACACACACACACACACACACACACACACACACTCAAGAGAGGGTTTAGAATTGTAACATACGACACAGTGTTCCTACCTGTTAGAGCCACTATTTCCATTACTTGAATTCCCTTTTGGTGTGGTACTAGAAGCCTTATTAACAGCTTTTGTACCACACTGAGATCTCTCCCTTGATTTATCTGAAATAAAAACAAGGCTTTTGTTAGCTAACTCTAAATACAAACTCTGACTTCACAGCAAAATGATTAGTGGATAATTAGGAAGGCCCAGGAGGCTGATTAATTCTTAATAGTTACATACTCATAACTAGGAAATAAAATGTAATATGAGGCTAGCATTGTAATTATCATGCGATAAAACATTTCAATACATTGTTTAAAAGTGTCTACAAACAAGCGTACCAGTCTCCTCAGCGCCGCTTTCATCTGATTTAGATGCACTTCCTATAGATGATGAAGAAGTCCCACCACCAGGCCCGTTTTGTACACTGGCAACAGCATTCCTTGGAGGGGGATCCTTGTGATGAAATTCATTTTCAGGTATCATGTGTGACTTTCTACTTTTCAACTGCCCCGAGTAGCTGAAAGTCGCACAAAGTGTTTAAATACACATACACAAATCAAAAAAAGAAAAAAAAAAACAAAGATAAATATGGGGCTTAGTCAAATAAAATTAGCAAATTTATTCACTCTGCTACTTAGTTCTAGGAAATAAAGTGCTACATTTCAGTATATTCTTCAAGTTCTTTAGAGTGTTCTAAAAACTTAGTCATTCTTTCAAATTAAACTAATTCTTTAACTAGAGAGCCTTTTTCTTTTTGCTACTCAGGATGTGAGAACTATTAAAAATTATATCTCCCCCCTTCAAGAAATATATTTCTTTGATACTATCATCCAGTATAGACCGGAAGTTGATAATCAGAAGTGACAACTCTCACCAGCCTGTGGAAACATGATCGCATAATCTCCCATAATCTCCTGAAGTAAAGCAGAAGATAAGACTTCAACATTATAAAACAGTTTCAAATCTTCAGAATCCTTCTGTAATCTAGTCTCATAAATCACATTAAAATATAATTGTGTTACCCCATAGCCAATGCATAAAGATCTGGCCTCTTCTCTTTTTCTTCTTGGCATATTTTATTCACTCTTCTTTCCAAAGCCTGACCCAGATTCAAAACTTTTGGGTACCAAGGAAGTATTTTTGTTAGTACGATCAATATATTCCTGATGTGAGTATATTCGCCCGTCTCAAGGCAATGTACCGATGCCTATAACAGATGTTTAAAGAACTATTATCATAAAATACGGGTTTGAAGAGAAAAATATCTTTGAAAAATATCCCCTATATTTTACCTTGGTTAGTTTGTAATGCCATTTGTGGACAACGTGTCGAAAATTTTCATAATCTAACTGATCGGCTTTATTCCCACCATCAAATCCAGTTGCCCGTAATATGGTAAGGAATCCTGGATAGTTTCCACATTCCTAAGAAAAATAAGTTTCTCATTTTTGGAGGTAAAATTAATCCCACAAAATAGGAGAATAAGACCAGATCAGTGACTTACAGAAAAAAAAGGTTCAGCTTACCCAATGATATTAACTTGAAATGTCAAGTTGAAACAGAATAAAAAAAGATACTTTTTATAATATATTATTTGTGATTTTAAGTATCACTTTATAGCTGAATCTTAAATTCTTTTAAAACTGACCAATCTGAAGTAATAATTATACACATAAGTAAAATATAAACATATTTATTAATTATATACCTTTTCATATGTGGCTCTATCACTATGCCACCTGGTCACCGTCTCTAACATACAGCAAAGAAATCTCCCATACCGACTAGCTTCATTTTCAGTGCAGCTTGCAACCGTGTAAATTATGTCAGAAAAAACCTAGAGGAAAAATGTTCAAAAACGATCAAAGTAACTGAAAATATTAAAAAAACTATATTAAACCAAATCATAATATACAGATAAATTTAGTTAAAAAAAATGTACTTTCTCCTTTTATATTCACACCCGCAGAGATTTTCTTTTTTTGGCAACACTACATTCTGTAAAAAAGTACCAATCATAAAGAATCCAAATGTATTTTTATGAAGAAATCCAATTTTTAATAACAAAAGAAAACTCTATTATTATCATTTTATTACATAATGTTTCTTGGAGACTTAGTCATTCATGACTGAAACTGAATAGATAGTAGGCAAAGGTAAAGGTGATAAAATTTAGAAATATGCAGCCGACATACTATAACACACATATTTTAAACCCACAAACAACAGTAATGTAAGAAAAAATACATGATGGAAAATCCATCAATATGACACTAAAAAACTTTCCCTGCTTTCATGTGGTATGAATGTATAAAGGCTTTTATTTGGGTAGAAGGTTGTTGTAGTTTTAGGGGTAAAAATTAAAGAATATACAACAGCTTATGAAGTTACAAGATTATTAAATTCAAATCCTGAGTGAATAGGTTAACCTTGAGTGCAACAGATACCATTTCATGGAGTTCTTATCTATAGTAACACATTTAATCCTCAGATCAATCTTACAAAGCAATTCTTTCTAKAGATAAGAAAACTGAGGCACAGAGAGGTTAAATACCTTGTGAAAGATATAGTGTGGTAGTTTGAATATGCTTGGCCCAGGGAGTAGTACTAATAGGAGTTGTAGTCTTGTTGGAGTGGTGTGGCACTGTTGGAGGAAGTGTATCTCACTGTGGGAGTGGGCTTTGAGACCCTCATCCTAGCTGCTTGGAAGCCAGTCTTCTCCTAGCAGTCTTCAGATAAAGATGTAGAACTCTCAGTTCCCCCTATAGCATGCCTGTCATGTTCCTGCTATGATGAAAATGGACTGAACCTGACCCCCTAAGCCAATCCCAGTGAAATGTTGTCCTTATAAGAGTTGCCTTGGTCATGGTATTTCTTTATAGCAATAAGAACCCTAACTAAGACATAGTTTGAAAGAAGTCTAGTTAGGATTCAAGGTCACAAACTTGGCTTTTAAGATCATGTTAATTCACTGTATACATAATGCCTCTAGAGTCTATAATACTTAGCTGTGTTTATGTGAATTGTATTTTTAAAGGTTGCAATAAGAACTTACTCGATCATAGCAAAGAAGTGTAGAAAAATTTGGAGTTTTCTGTTGATGTACCAATTCAACAAAACGAGCACAATAAACAGCATCAATTGCTGAAAAAATGCATCGAGGAAATATACACAGCTGTAAAAATTTTGTGATGGTCTCATTTTTGGTAGACTCTAAAAATAAAAGAACATATTAAGCAGTTATCTTCTTCCTAAAGTATCTGAAGACTACCAAACATGACAACATTTTAACTGCAGTGTACACAATGTTATAAAACCACAAATGAGGTGATAAAGATTCCTATCACTTTTACTCTGTGGACATTTACCTATAATGTCCATATTATAGATATATAATATCAATACTATGATCCTGTGCAGAAAATTTAAATACTAAACTATCAGTATTATCATTACACAAACTAATTTTATTTCACTAGCAAACTGTCATCAGTCACTTCAGCGAATACATGAGGTTGATTCTGTGGTAATGAGTAACTAAAGAGAACAGTGAACAGAGCAGAATATGTGCATAATCACTTGAACACTGCCAAAGTTAGAAATGTTTGCTTTTGCAATTTAGCAGCAGCAGGAATAGTCAATCCCAAGAACTTACTTGCTAAAAGCCAGTTGTCTTTTTCTAGTTTCAGTCTCTGAAGTACTCTCTGAACATGTTCCATCTGCTTCTTTTCTTCTTCAAGGAGTTTGTCCTGAAGGGCTGTGCAACGCTCCTTTTCTTTTTTCTTTTTATTTGGAGGCTACAAAGTAAAGTCAGATACTTTTCTAACTGTATTGCCTCCTTTCATGTATAAATTTTAAAGAGAAAAGTGATTATACTCTATGATTATTGAGGCATGAATCTACAGTAGGTATGCCTGAATGTATTACTATTCTTTCCATTCAGCACATCACAGTCTTCACATACCTTCTAAACAGGTTTCCTAACTCTGATAGTATACAGCTGAGGCAAACAGTAAGTCATCTTCATTATAGCCCACGTGTTGACAAGCCGTATGTACTGCCACTGTCTCTAGCACAGCCTATAGTCTCAGTACCTGATACCAAAGTACTCTAAAAGGCACACAGCTATCTGGTCTCTAACCTCAGACTAAATACCCCCATACCTTTATCAAAATCACTCTTCATATTACTCTCATAATCTTTCTAAAGTTCCATTTTTACATCTGTTATTTCACAGCTAAGGTATCTAAATTAGTTCTTAATTATATCATATTTATTATTCTACCTAACTTTCAGTATCTGCCTAATTTTTTACCAACCTGACTTTTGAAATACATCATCAAGTAAAGGAGATCTCCTTAAACCCCATACTACTCCCTGTGTTTGCTGGACTATGCATACATATACATATACATGTACATATACATATACATATTATAGATAACAACCCTTTGGGAATTCCTATTGCTCTTGAAATAGGAGCCACATAAATTAGGTTGCTATGGCAGTATTCAGTAGAAAAGACATGCGTGTCTTTTATTCCTTAATCATGATTTCCAACCATTTCCTAAGATTCTGCCCCAACCATTGAGATATTACCATTAAATCTACTTAAAATATTATAGAGACAAGACTGAAAAAAAATCAAGAATCTTAAACTAAAAACATTACAAAATATGGATAATACACATAAATGTCACAGCTACATTTGCATTGCTACATCAAAACCTACCATTTCCTGATTGTCATCGATTGCTTTCATCTGGACTTTAAGTTTATTGACTTCTCTTTCATAGCTGGTATGTGGAACTGCAAGGTCATACATTGTCAATGACCAAAATGTAGCATAGAACTGAGGGCTGATATCATCCCAGACTTTGGCAACATGTAAGGAGACCACTGCTTCATGGACAGGTGCCATCACCATCTCACATGATGTAATGTATTTATGGACTTTATGTTGCTGTTTACTTCCCTTTTCTGATTTTTTAAGTTCGTCATATTTTGACTGGAAATAAAAAGTTAAAACATATCATATATATTTGTACAAAATGATCGTGGCAATTGTAGTTTCTTACCAAAAGCACTTATTCCAAGATAAATTACTGCTGAAATCTGTTCTAATCCTTTGTTTCATGTTCTTAAGTAGTTTTTGTCAATAAAATTTGACCTAGTATCTCCAATAGGGCATGTGTCAACAAGTTGGACTGCCACTAAGAAAGGTAATAAAAAGTCAGAGACTACTACCTCAGAAACTAAACGTACAGTTTTGCCAGACTTAGAGGTTTCCCAGAATGCAATACTTTAATGCTAAAAAATGACAAAATTCCAGACAGAACAATCAGCTACTTTAGTCTACTTTCAAGCCAAATAAAAATTTCCATAAGCACCTACAGTAAATTAAATTGAAACCATGTTAGAACTAATGCTACAGTTTCTTTATCCTGACGCATTGTCCTAATTAGAGAGAGAATTGGAGGAAGACTACACTTTCAGTTCCATAAAGTAAAAATTAATCTATTAGTGCAGAAATACTGACATAATTATTTCCAAATGCAGCAAAGAAAATTAATACACTGTCTCATGTCTTTCAGCCATTTTATGATGAAAGACCTCTTGCCAAGAAAACAGGCATGATCCGTAAGGTGAATCTAAGAGAAGTCCTGCAACCAGCTGTTTCTTTGTATTAGAAAAAGCATTGAAATAATTCAGTTTAAGCTAAGTATATAACAAGATGATCATCAGTCACGAGGGTGAAAGGATTTTAAATTTAAAAGATAGATTTTGCTGAAGGTAACTAATATGAATCCAGATGAGGGGGTTGACATCTGCTAAATGCTCTACCAGACATGAGATAAAACAGTGCTGAAACGACCTGCAGATGACAAGCTGACTACCTGAATAGGAAAAGTCTACAACAGCTAGGGCAAGGAAAACCTTCCTTTCAGATCTGTTTCAAGATGAGTCTCAATAATTAAAAGTGAAAATTAAGTTATATTTATGAGAAAACTGAATAATAACAGCACCAATAATACCAATCTCCCAAGTCTCTGGTCTTAAATCTGTGAACTTAGTAGTAGGCCTGCTACTAGTTTCTAGTCAGAAAATTAAGCTTAGTCAAAAAGATGGTTATATACTTTATCTACAATGCTAATTTTCCTTACCTAAAATTAAACTAATACCAAAGTTTATATATATTTTAAATTTTTTTTT
>BDUI01000068.1:603477-627667 GCA_002335545.1 Apodemus speciosus
AAAAAAAAAAGAAAAGAAAGAAATGCAAATTTTTACCCTCTAGCCCAGACCAATTGATCAGAAACTGAATAGGGCCCACAATCTGCATTTTAGTAAGCCCCGTAGTAGTAGATTGTCTGGTAAGCACTACAAGAAAGTCTTACAGACTTCAACTTTATTAAATAATTTCACACACAAAATCTGAGAAAAATTATTAAAATTAGATTAATTATTAAATTATATGATTACATTATTTGTTTTCTAAGTATATAAGTTTCTTACTAAAAATAAGAGTTATATAACAGCCCGATAAACAAATAGTATTTGTTACATAAATTAAATTGTAAATACATTGCTTGGAACTAAGGTTCCAAGCTACTCAATATTTAAAAGCAAATTTATGAATTCTAATTGGATCCTAATAACTCTTTCAAAATCTACAATACAGAACAAACTGATGGTGATCATTAAGATTTGTTTCTTTAGGGCTTTGTTGTGTTGTGTTAAGTTCTAGAGAAGAGGGTCTCATTATGCTGTCCAGGTGATTCTCAAATAACTGGGGCTTAAATAGTCTCCTGCCTCTGCATCCAAAATGCTACAATTACATGCATCACTACATCAGGTTGGCAAAATATTTTAATGAGCAAAAATATGCCAAATTTCTACTTTATACTTGGGGGGGGGATTCCCTACTACAGCTCTAATAATGACAAGACACACACTTCTTGCCCACAGTGTCCTTGAATGATCAAAATGGTTACCTTGTTTTCCCTAATTCTTTACAAAAATATAGAACAGAATATGGGAGCATCTAAAAGTCTCAAACTGTTCTCAAAAATATGAAATACTATAAACATTGTCAACACTGTCAAACAGGTTTTTGTTTGTTTGTTTGTTTTAACAGAGTGTTTCACTGTGTAGGCTTGGCTGGCCTGACCACAAACTCATATAGAGATCTGACTGCATCTGCCTCCTGAATCCTAGGCTTAAAAGTATGCACCACAACATCCAACAATTTTTCAGTTATACTTACTTATTTCACTAATCAATCCCATTTCTAGCAACACAAAAACATGCCTCCCAAAAGTATTTTCCCAGAAATAACCTAAATATCCATCACCTGGTAAATATATCAATGACCTATCTATGTTTCCATATTATTACTCAGTAAAAGGACTACTAATACATGCAATAACCTGAATGACTCTAAAAACATGAAGTGAAAGAAATCAGAAAAGAGAACATATAATTTTATTTAAATGATATCATAGACAAAGCAGAACTAAAGTGGACAGAAAGCAGCAACATAAAGGAAAGTGACATAAGTGGCAGAAGCTAACAGCATGTGTGATGAAAGTAGTCTACTAATTATTTATGATGATTATGGCAATGGGTATGAGAGAGATAGATAGATAGATGGATGGATGGATGGATGGATGGATGGTCGGTCAGACGGGCAGACAGACAGACAGACAGATTTTTTCAGAAGAAGAAAATTAAGCATCTAAGGCTGGAGATGTTCTATCAGATTTTTAAATAGTCTAAGTGTTTACAAATGAGCATTGCTGATAGTATTCAATTTCTTGGTTTAGGTGGCAGACACATGGTTTAGTTTTAAAAAGGTTCCTGAACTGTATCTTCACATTTTATATATTTTTCTGTCATATAATTAATTTCAATAAAAGCTTTATTTAAAAAGAAAAATGAGCTGGGCACATAGCTCCACAGTAGAGCATATACTTAAAACACACAATGCTCCAAGCTCAATCCTTAATCCCCCAAAATAAGGAAAAAATACAATAATAGGCCCTGAGCAGTTTGAAGTTGGAAAGCCTTCAAAAAATAGTAATGACTCAAAACTGCATGAAAGAAAATACATAAAACACATGTAAGAGGAAAGAAGAGTAAGCAGAAGTGCAAGTTACAATGGAAATCAAGCAAAGAGTTTCCTAAGGGAGGTACTTGAATCATATACCTAGATCTGGGGGTTTTAACACATACACATATTCACCATTGGGATATCACAGGCTTTCCATAAACTGAGTTTACTCACCACAATTTTCCTTAACTCATGTTTACTTTTTTTGTTTCTAGAAAATACTCATGAAAACAAACATCTACACAACATTTCGTTTCAAATTTTAATTTTCTACTAGGAAGAAAAACCTTACTGACCTCCTTCATAAATGACTTGCCTATGCGCACGACTTTTGCAAATAAAATGGGATCATGTGAGAGGTGAGGACCAAGGTAACAGAACATATTGAATACATCCCTCCTCAAATCTTCAAAGCTCTCTACTTGCTTCGGTGCTCTCTTGTTTTGCAAAGCACTAATCGGTGAGCCCTTAGCACCTTTAGGAACACCAACTCTATTTAAAAAAAAAAACAAGCAAGATTTAGAAATCTATGCACTATATATATATTCTCCAATATAAGACACATTTTCTTATTTATATTTGCTTTAACTATTCTAATCATCACTCACTTTATTACAGTAAATAATTCTCAGCTGGCAAAACACAAAAATAAATTCAGTAAGCATGAAAGCAAAACTCAGAAAGACAGTGGTTCAAACTAACAACTTAAATAAAGGAACTCTTGGTGTAGATCTCAAGTAACATTTAATATGAGTTTAAGTTAAGCTTGGCCAGCACAGAGACTGTAGTTATAGGAATGGAGAATAAGGCATGGACATCAGATGTATGACAAGATGAAATCAAACATGTCTCAATCTAGAATCTACTGTTTACCTATACTGAGTATGAGAAAGCAGCAGCACACAAGCTAAGGGTCCAATCCAAGTTGACCTAATAGAAAGGACAGCATGCCCAGAGTTTCCTATGCAGAGCAGGAGTCTTACTTTAAGTCTCAGGTCTTTGAGAAGAGGCCTGTACTGTCTACACCCCAGGTCGCAATGAAAACAGCAGCTACACACAAGTCAAGAAGGCTTTTGAAACAGGATCTTATCTATGACGCTGAAGCCAGAGCTGCTGCTAATACTACTCTTAAGCTCTCTACAAATAGGCTGATGTTAACAGGACTAGTTGACACATTCAGAATACAAGGAATTATACTAATAATTTCCCAAACAGCAACCTGTCAGAATGGTAATGTCTTCAGTCAGAACCATTAACACCGGAATAGAAAAAATGTTTCCCGAAGGTTAATTAAAAAAAGGGAAACTTTCTCCCTCCCAAGAAGAAGAGGTAAATCAGAAGAAAGGTATTTTCACCCTCAATAATACAAACAGGCTCCAGAAACTTAACCTGGAGTTTTCATATTACATTACAGCACACATTCTAGAAGCCTGGGATATTGGGACAGAAGTCATGCACATATGGCTGACATACCCTGTGAATAGTTCTTATGTTTTAAGAAAATATAGTAACAGATGCTAAATTTAAAGAGAAAAGATAGTACTACACAGATCTTTGTAGTAATCTGAAACTATTTGTATCTTAATGCTTAGTATAGAATAACAAACCTTCGGTAGAGAGGCTCAACAGTTATGTGAATGAGCTTGCAAATAGCAAGAGCTATTAGTTTATGTGAAGCCGCATAGTAGGGAGGCATCTGATCCATGATGCTCTGTGCATGCTGCCAATCACCAATCTTTAACAAAGCTTCCAACAAACCAAGTTTTTGGTTGTCAGGTGGCTAAAAATGAATAAACATAACAATGATATTTGGAACACAGATATTTCTCTTTAAAACTTGACGTAAATATCATAATAATGTATATCAAAAAGATGGAAATTTTAACAGTAATTGCCTGAATATTCAGTGACTTGAAAAAAATATGATCTTTTAGGCATTTTTTCTTGTGTTGTTGTTGTTGTTCTGTTTTCCCATTTAGAACATACATACATACATATTATAATTTATAAATTTGAAATTAAGTTGGACTTGTCCAACGCTATACCATGCAAGAGACACTAGAGTTCATTCATCTTTGAGAATCCCTTTAGGATTTAAAGAACAGTATTTAAACAGAAAAAATAAAAATCAATATTTTGTGATTTTTTTCTATTATTTTGAAATTTACAAGAACCAAGAGCAGTTTTCTTTGTGAAGGTACCATTTTTATTAAAGTCAAACTGAGTAATACCCAAATCAAATTTTCACATAATCAAAATTAAGAAAACATACTCCATAAGGTGATTAACCATGAAAAATTAAACTTCATGATTCTAAACAATGGAAGTTTTGCTGGCCTGAGTGATGTATGTACCTTCTCTACTTTCTCATCATCTTTATCCTTCTCTTTGTCTCGTTCATCAAGTTTTTCAGAAGACAGCACAACCATTGTGAGTTTTCTTACAATTTGCTTAGCTTCCACAATTTCTCGTTTGTATTCATCCATAATACAATTATCAGCTGGAAGGAGCTAAAAATGAATCATTAAAATTTCATAAGTTAATACAAGCAGTTTGCACATATGAAAAGCAGACTATTGTTCAATTAGTTTATCTATAAATAAGAAGCCTAGCTTATTCATATCTATGAATTCGTTCCAAATAAGTTTGCGTTATTGGAACGAATTTTAATACATTAGTACCTGAGCTCTACATAAATTTTAAAGTCACATAGCAATAAATATTTTATATCCTTGGTATTTTAAAAGTTCTAAGTTCACACTACAGAGTTGTTTACCACTGAATTTATTAATATACCTAAAATATATAGCTATTCCATTGAAAACCCCAGGAGCAGAGAGAGGAGCTAAAGTTTGCCCAGTCGACTGCATCCTGTGTTTGACCTCCAATACCACCAAAATAAAAGTACATATTTCTCCTTTAAAAGTCAAACATCAAACTAAACAAAGTACTACATCTATATCAAAAGGATAGAATTGAATGTTCTAATTTTCAATCACAAAAACTATTAATAAATTGGTATCTCATAAATCACAAACTATTTTCTAGATCAATATGAAAATCAATTCCATTATTGAGGGTTGGTTATCATAAATCTAGCTACCTTATACATGTAGAGGATTACTACTATAAGCATTTCATAATAATATACCTGATACAAACAAAAACACAGCAAAAGTTTTGTTTTTAAGTGACTTAGGCACTACAGTGAGCAACAATAAGAATGTTTCAACCCCTGTAAAATGCACAATCTATTTCAATAGCTAAGGATAATACAAATAACCAGTAAACATTAGAGGTGAAATCTTAAAATACTGTACAGCAATGTGTACCTAGAAGTTTCTAAACAACCTCCCATTTCCTACAAGTTGCATATAAAATAAAAAGGCCTAAAATGGCATTGTTTAGTGCTTGGCCTTTCTCCCCATGAGGTAAGTACTGGTAATGATTAAAAAGAGCTATATATCCAATCTTGAAACCTGTAAGGGTGACTAAAAGGAATTTACCTTCCATTGCTGATCAAAGAAGAAAATCTATTCTATTTTTGATTTAGACAAAGCAATAATGTATAATGGCTCCAAAAAATAGAACCTGGAAGTCTAGAGCCAACACTGAAGTGCTATATAATTGCCTACCCCTCTTCTTCACCCCTGGGATGCATAAGAAATACTCTTAACAAAGCACTTGACTTACGTGCACATAAAGATCATCTAGATCAATGAGATTAAATTGCAGAAGGACTGCTGCAACTCTGTACAAAGATGAGGGCGTCTCACCACTTGGTTCCTAAAAGAAGAATAATTCCTTAAGGTACAGAGTAAAATTAAAATTTTATCTTTTCTCTACCAATCATCAATAAAATTAAGTAATACATTTCAATATTCTTCACTATAAAATCAAACATCTGATTTTATTTTATTTTTGCCAACAAAAACTTTTGCCGACATCCTAAAACATTTTCAGATGACTACAAGAAAACAGTTTTGAGACTAAGCATCTTTTACAATGCATAAGAATATTTGAGTAAAAGCTGAGACTTGAACAGAATGTGAGATTTAAACTGTATAACATTATTTGCATTTCTGTTTACAGAGTTGTTATTATGGTTTTTTTGGTTTTTTGTTTGTTTGTTTGTTTTGTTTTTTTTTAAGACAGGGTTTCTCTGTGTAGGCCTGGCTGTTCTGGAACTCACTCTGTAGACCAGGCTGGCCTCGAACTCAGAAATCCGCCTGCCTCTGCCTCCCAAGTGCTAGGATTAAAGGCATACTCCACCACTGCCCGGCTATTGTTTTTTTGTTTGTTTGTTTGTTTGTTTGTTTTTTAATACTTGCTTTTCAACTAGTTCTCGGTGGCCATGCAATAAGGGTAAATGACAATGACAAATGTACATACTTCATACCTTTATGTCTTGAATTTTATGCTATGTATGCCTACTTACACCCAGACTTCTTCTTCAAAACAGTTAAGATAAATAAATCAGCATTTAAAACACAAAATGGCAAAGTTAACTCCATATAAACTATGCAGGTCTATATGTCTAGAAAAACACAGTGAACTAATCTTTAAACATCTATTGTTAATAGAATAACTAACAATAACAAGCCAAATGTAAATAAAATGCAAACACTGACAACATACTAAGGTTTTTTCCCACAAAACTGAAATAAAACATCTATAAATACAGATAGCCACACTTGGTATGCATAATATGATGATAACCAAACTAATTTGTGTTGTTTAAAGAAGATACTGTTTTGTTGTATTTTTTACAATAGATAAGTCTTCAACTTAACAATAGTTTCTTGATTCTAAAAATTTGCACATAAATGGTTATTTTCTATTAAAATATTTCCAATAAAAACAAATAATGGTCCAAGTTTGATACCAAAACAAAGTCACAAAGCTTACTGAACTTTTTGATAATCTGTCCTGAGATACATGACTTGAATATACTAAGACCACACATATCCTCAATTTAGATAACTGATGTCAAAAAATTTCACATCATTGTCCATTACGATAGCTATAATCAAATACCACCCCATATGATCACAGGATATTTTGTAATTCTAGATGTTCTGTGCTCTAAATTCTAAATATATGGCCTGTGCTGAAGAATATTCCAGGTGCATTAAAAAGATATTGGTATTGTTGGGTGGAGTTTTCCACATGTGCCTATTAGACCCAATTCACTATAATGTTTTGTTGTATTTTGAGAGGAGGTCTCAATATATAGCCCAAGACTGGAGCTCATTATGTTTTTGCATCAGACTCCCAAGTACTTGGATTATAGGTAAGGCTCATCATTTCCAGCATGTCTAATTAATTTGATCATTGATAAGAACAGGATACACAAAAGGTAAATAATTATCACAGGTTAATTTCATATTATAGTCTAGTCTATTGGCAATAGCTAGTTAAAAGAGCAAATTTACAAAAGCTTATTTAACTTCTAATCTCTTCTGAGATTCCTGAATAGAATATATTATGACCACTTACACTGTTCCCTTAATCCTATTCTAAACAGTTCATCTCAATTAGCTTCATACTCTCAGGACAAAAATCAACTGTTCCCTCTGCTTCATAAATTTAGAGGCTATGCTGCTTAGCTGATTTGTGTTTATAACTATTATAAACTATATAAAAACATTACATGGACTGTCAGTGTAACAGGCCATTGGTGGTAATTTCATAACAATTTCTGACCTGAATTCTACCCTGTCTGCTGTTGATATGGGCACCAGAGCTTTCTCCCACATGCATATATAATATCTGCTTCTATATTGTTGTTTTCAAATTATTTGTACCTTTTCTTCTTTTACTTAATGATACTGGACATGTTTTTATTTTTTTTTTGTTTGTGTGTTTTGTTTTGAGTGCACTTTGCTAAATCCTGACTTTTAATTATAAAGATTGAATTTACAGTTAAAAGAATTAATATTAAGGAGAGGCTTTCTGGGCATTTTGCTATGTGGGTTTTGCTTCTCATTCCCTACATCACTAGCTTCTTTTGTCTGTGTGCTATTTGGATTTCTTTCTTGTCCTTTTTTGTTTCGTAGTGAGTACTTTGAGCATTACAATTAACATTTTATACTTAAGGAAAAGTTACTTTGATTTAATTAACAGCTTAGCTCTAATAGAATAAAACTGTCTTATACCTACACATCCTGTCTTTCCCCTTTAAACAGTTTTGTCATATATGAGTTATTAAAAGAGGGAGTTAGTATTTTCAGGTAATGGTTGGAGAGAACAGGAGCATTAGGGAAGAGACCAATATACATGCTGCCTACACGTTCCTAAGAGCCTACACCCATGGCTACATCTCCTAAACAAGACTTGCTTTATACAGCTTTCCTTATTTTCTCTCACATGACCACAAATTATTTAAAATCTCTGACAATTCTTCCCTTCCCTTCAGCAGCCTTAAGACTACACTCTCACAATAACTAGATAACTTTGGCAAGAGCAAAAAAGAAATATTGTCCCACAGAGTAGTGTAGAGGTATTTCTTACAAGAACAAGTTGTTTCTAACATTTAAGTATTTCTTATACTTAAAAAATCCAAATATATATATTAAATATGTACTTACTTTAAATTATACAAAAAGTATTATTCAATATTGTAAAATACTTCTAGATATACCCTGGTTATATCACTACCAGTATGGTCATGTAAAACTACTTTTAATTCTAAAACTAACAACGTGATGCTACTCAGAATGTCATGAATATTCACTGTGATCTGATCTGAAAGTATTTAATCTTGGACCAAGTTAATTTTTTTTCTGCCTTTCCATTTCAGCCATCGGTTTCTTGATGCCTTTAAAACCTGATAAGACATTTTGACCTATTTCCCTATACTAAGAATGGGCTCTCAAGCTTCTGGTAGGAAAATGAGAAGAAGCTTTGGTTAATGTTTTAATAAAAGCTTAATACCACCAGAAATGACTTTTCAGTAGTTAGACACCTCCAGCAAATCTGTTAGAAAGTAACAGTAGCAATAATATGAGATTGAAAGAGAATTAACCAGAGAAATAGGGTATCTTCAGCTACTATACTGTTTTAATAGTAAAATATGCTTGACGTACTTAACATCCCAAAAAACATTCTAATGTTCTTCATCTGTACAAACAAATCCTAAAATAACATGTAGCCAAAGGCCTATGGCAATCTAATATGCATCTCTCCATCTAGAGACAATTTTCTACCACTCCTTTGCTCATGTTACAAAACAGGCAAGTAAGAACCAGCTATTCCTTCAATCAGTTCATATTCCCACCCCACCAATCTTTAGTCTTACAGTTTATTTCTGCATAGGAAATTTTCAATATGTCCCTACTCCTCCAAGCATTACTAGACCCTGTCTCCTGAGGCAAAATTTAATTCTGCTTTTCTCTAGAATGTCTCATCAAATCATTTATACTGTTAATGTAGCACTCATCACAACAAATCATTAACTTTTCATTTCTCTATCTCATCAGCTAAAATGTTTGAGCTGAAACTAGGAATACAACCCCAATAAAAATAAAAATAAAACAAACTATACACATAAAATTATGACACTGATCTACAAACACACATACATACACATTTTTACCTGGTAAAACTTGAATTTGAATCCAAGAATATGACACAGTGTTTGTGGTTCACACATACTCATGTAAGATTCTAATAAAGATATAAAGAAGTCATCATGTTCTGGCCTGCATTCAAACACTTCTAAAATGACATCCAAAACTCTATTGGGATCCAGATTAAAGCATCCTGAAATAGAAGATTTACATAGAAGTTCAAAAGTAATTACGACATCTCTGGTAAAATCATCAACAATGATAATATATGGCAAGATAAAAATATTTTAATAATTTATTTTCAAAGTTTGTATCCCCTCCTTCAGAGGAAAAACTTCT
The DNA here is from genome assembly GCA_002335545.1 of Apodemus speciosus. NCBI lineage: Eukaryota > Metazoa > Chordata > Mammalia > Rodentia > Muridae > Apodemus > Apodemus speciosus. Next base: position 613,246 of record BDUI01000068.1, read on the forward strand.
CAAGAACATTTTTTAAAGCTACATACTTTATAGATGAAAACAGAAATAACCAGAGAAATAATGTATCTTTAGTTTCTGTAGTAGTTTATAGAAGTCATGCTGAACAGTTGAAACATTTTAACTTTAGATTTTTATATACTAGTAAAACTTTAAACAATCAGCAAGCTTCAGTATTCAAAGTTATTTGTTTCAAATGATGGCTGTGGTAGAACTTGGGCACTCTTGTGTTTAAACACCCTGAAAGGCTTTTGTTTATCCTAGCTCTCAACTACCAGTAAAATTAAGTGAGAAATAGAGACGGAGAGGGAGAAGGAAAGGGAGAAGGAGAAAGAGGTGGAGAGAGAGGGAGAGGGAGAGTGAGATCTTTATGCCTATGGAGAAGGAGAAATTCATTCTGGAATGAAAAAACACTGTAGAAAAATCACTGTGGGAAAAACAAGTGACAGACCTGAAATAGCCATGAACTTATTCTTCCATTTAACTCGTACATAGCTATCCAATGCACTAAATGTCATGACCTTGTGATATACAATTAAGACACTGCCTCTTCTATCCTTAAGGAGAGTCCATGCCTTTTTTAGAATGATACACCATAAAAGGGCATCAGATCCCATTACAGATAGTAGTGAGTTACCATGTGGTTGCTGGAAATTAAACTCAGGACCTCTAGATGAGTGGTCAGTCTTAACTGCTGAGCCATCTCTCCAACCCCCAAACTGAAATTCTTAACATGGAAATAACAGACCAAGGTTATAATGAATACTAGGAGAGATGTCCATCTGTAAATTTGAAAAAAATTAAACAAAATTACAGACTTAATAATCATGTTGCTAGTAAGATAGACCTTAGAAGAGAGAGGAAATTGTGTTTTTAATTTAAAAATAACAACTAGGAAGAATTCCTTTTTTAAAGGGTTAATAATAAAGCTGTAGACACAGCTTAATAGAAAGAGTGTCTAAGGTCCTGAGTTCAACCTCTAGAGTAGACAACTTCTCAGAACTATTACTTATTAAAAAAAAAAAAAAACATGCACATCTTGAAGCGAGAATCACTGGATCAAGATTCAGAAAATATACTTAAAAGCATGATTATCAGTCAGGCGGTGGTGGCACACGCCTGTAATCCCAGCACTTGGGAGGCAGAGGCAGGYGGATTTCTGAGTTSGAGGCCAGCCTGGTCTACAGAGTGAGTTCCAGGACAGCCAGGGCTAYACAGAGAAACCCTGTCTTGAAAAAACCAAATCCAAAAAACCAAAAGAGAGAGAGAGAGAAACAGTGGAAATGAACATGGAGAAACTATCCAAAGATGTCATAACAACAGGATGCTGTAAAGCTGAAGCACTTTGGTCAGATGAGACAAGACCTAAATGGAGCTGCACTGAAGAGTGTGCACAATTAATTTGAATGTTGAAAAAATATTAAATGAAACTAAATTCTTAACCTCAGTTTCTACATAAAAAGTTCTTTTCTTGACCAACCAGAGGGAACAAAGGCTATCTAGGCAGAAAGAAACACTGAGTCAGGGAGTTAAGCTTTCTAAATCTCTCCATGTCAGAAAAGAGAGGCTAAAAATCACTGCAGACACTAGTAACGGGCAGAATATTCATTAACTTTACATTTAGTTATTTATTTAGCACCAAACAAACCCTAAGAATAGGATACTAAACAAAGCAAACAAAAAATATTGTCTTCACAGAGCTGATGGTAGAGACATAAAAGTCAGTGTCTAAGTTTGTTCCAAGGCTGCCTTAAGGATGCCAAAATCAACAGATGCTACAGTCTCTTATATAAAATGGAACAAGATGTGCATATAATTGATATAGATGATCTTAAATACTTCATATCACAAAAAGATTACTTATAATAACTAATACAACATACTCATAACAGATTCTTCCATGAATATTTTCAACCTTGTAGAAAGAGAGACTCAACTGTATTTGATATAGCTAGCATTAGTGTTAACAAGAAAAAGAACCTGAGAAAACTGAGTGCTGAAAGTGGTGGCCAGGAAAGCCTTAAGAAGATGCTATCTGAGTCTATCAGGTCTACTGCACTTTACAGGATGCCAGATAGGTTAGAATAAATGCAGAACAAGAAATCAAACTGTTTTAATTACAGATTATCCATGTAAATCATAAGCCTGAAGTGAAGATGCCATCACGTTGATCAACACAGATAATAACCTCTTTTCTAGAAGAGCAAAGCTAGAGAGAGGAATATACAATTTCCAGTTACATAAAAGCATACCTTTAAGAGAAGTCTTTGAAATGCTCCCAAAATAACAAAGGCATAAAAAAGGTAAGAACCCAGAGAGGAATTTATAAAAAATGAAAAAAAAAAAGGAAAAGGAGATGTGCACATAAAAGGAGGTAAAGTAAAAGCAAGTGCTGGGAGGGTTTCCATAACATGAGATCTTAAGAGCAAGGGAACAAGCCTCACAAGCTAGATAAGAGGGTAAAATCTGCAGGAAAAAAATGCACAGCCTGTTCTGGAAAGAAAAGAAATCTGTACTAGAGGAGTTTTAAAAACAGGTCACTGACATAGTCAAGGCCGTAGAAGAAAGCAAGACTCCTTCAGGGCTAGAGGCTCACTCACCTGATGTTCAATCACCATAGGACAGAAGTACAAAAGAAACTAGATCAGCTACCAGAACCTGACTTCAAAGAAAAAGGTAAATTTAAACTGAATGTAGCCTTAGCTGGTACACTTGGAGTCACCAAAAGCCAAGCCACAGAATGAGGAAGGCTGAAAGAAACACAGCTTTATTTGAATGCCTGCACAAAGCATTTGGAGAAGGGAATAAGGATTCGGCCAAACTTATGTTCCTTAGCCATAACTGAATCCTCATTCCCTTCTCCTAATGCTCTCTGTGTAGGCATTCAAATAAAGTAACCAGGAAGGGGATATCGTTTGAGATGTAAATGAATGGAATGATTAAAAACAACAACAACAACAAGCTGAGGGTAAATGGCAGCTACGTTGTAACCATGAGGTAGGAAATAATATTCCTCCTGAGAATCACAAAAAGAATGATTTTACACAACTACAAAATAGTCTCTCAGTAAAACACTACCTACTAAATAATGCCAGGAATTCTTGCCAATCTCAGAAAACCAGGCTTGCCCTATTCATTCCTCCTGTCTATAAATGTCAGCTGCACTCTTCAAGTGCTCAAGACAAAAGTAATGTGACAGAAATGCTATTTTAAAACTAGAGAGAACATTTTTTCTGCTGTATTTTTGCAACTTCTGCTACTTTCAGAAATAAGGATGTGTTATCAAAGTCATAAATTGTATTTGTAAAATCAAGTTCAAAAAGACTATATATCAGATTTCAAGAGTTCTCCAAACATTTATTAAAGTTTTATTTCTACCCTCTATAAAAATGTCTGAGATATAGTTAAAATTTACAGACCAAAGAATTAGAGAGAATACTAGAATATACATACAGGTAGCAATGACAAAACCATTTTTCATAAAGAGCATGATAAATTTTATAAACATTCATAAAATACTCCAATTAAAAGTTATATAGTCCCAGGTGTGGAGTTCCTTGTTTTATTTCCTGCTGTCCACAAACTCACTATACAACTGAAGGTGATTCATTTTTTATTTATGGGTATCATCTAAAAGTTAAAAATAAAGCTTATCTTAATAACACATACTAGATAGATACAGATAAGGCTTACCTATTAAAGATTTGATATTTTCTAATATTAAATCACTAGTAATATTTCCAGATAAATCTTGCCCCAGTTCAGCAATCAGCTTGGCATAACCTTCATTTTCTTCTCTTAATAAATTGAATTTTTGCTGCTTATAACTGAAATCAGAAATATTGTTAAAAGGATAAAATTAATTCCAATTATCAATGTAGTGTACTCTCGATGAATATCACTAACTTAAAACAATCATGAGAATGGCTATTAGTTTTAATCTTTTATGTATCTTTTAGTTATAAAAAGCATTATTAGTTAACAAGAGAACACACCAACATACCAATACTTCCACCATTATGAATATGCTCTGAATATAGCTATGGTTATAATATGGTTATAAACACTTAATGCTAATAACCAGAGGGTTTAATATAGGTCTGGAGATGTAGCTCAGTAGTTTAAAAGCACTTACTGTTCTTCCAGAGGACTCAAGTTCAGTTCCCAGCATTTATATCCTTCCCTGTAACTCTAGCTCCAGAGAGAATTCAATACCCCTGGTCTCTGAAGGCACCTTCACATTACCACCCTCCCCACCCCACATACACAGACATCATTTAAATTGCGTCTTCTTAAAAAGAATGTTATCTCAAACTCAAATATAGACAAAGTTAACACAGGATAGCTCACTGAAAACTCAGTAACTTACATGTTCTTTAAAAAAAAAAAAAAAGAAAAAAAAACAAGCTAACCACAAACAACAAACAAACAAAAAATAGCCTTCAAAGAACCTTTTGAAACTGCTACTATTCAAAACAAGAAATCAACATTCAGCTACTTGATCTGTAACATAAGCCACATATACTTACAAGAGTTTTGTCTTGATTTTAACTGACTTTTGGTTGAACTGCTGTGACTGTTTGATTAGCCCTAACGATTCCAAAGTATCTGGATCCAATCGTTCCTTCAAAACTGTGTCTGAAACTAAATACTGCATTAAAAATATTAAAGACCATTTATTCTTTAGCATTCCAACTATGTATACACAATCTTAAATATATTCAAAATAATCTTTTCAATGCAAGAATACAAAATCGTTTCTCTTTATAGGCCTAGACTTTCAATTCAACAAAATGACTCTCCAAATACTGAAAAATATAGCTCTTTCAAAATTTACTTTAAAATTACATGTTTGGTATACACAGCTTAAAGTAAAACTAAGATTAAATTCCTTACATTGAGCCTATCCTAACTCAATTTTCACTTACCATAGTACTTCAGCATTCTGCATTTTCTACAGTAAGCCAAACTGTAATATAACAAAGGCAAGGACATTCTTCTATAGCCTAGTAATAGCACGTTTCCTTGACTATAAGTTTATGAACATGAAGTGGCTTACTAGACAATTGTGATTTCTATTTTTGTGGGGAAGGGTGGTTGCTGTTTGTTTACAGACAGTGTCTCATGTATCCCAGGCTGTCTTTGAGCTCATTGTAGTTAAGGATGATCTTGAACTTCTGATCCTGTCTCCACCTCCCAAGTGCTGAGACTACAAGCCAGTGTCACCATGCCCAGTTCATAGGGTACTAGGGCTAGAACCCAGGGTTTCATGTATGCTAAGCAAGCACTTTATCAACTAAACCACATCCACAGTACAACTTGTATTTATTTTTTCTAACTACCTCCATCATTTTATCCCTAATAAAGTATACCAAAAAATCAGTTTAAGAACAACCTACAATAAATTCTACTTACTTCATAATTGCTTAAAATTTCTATGTTAGGAACTGACTGGGTCAGAAATATCACTAAGGGTTTTTATAGGTATAGATTAAATAATTTAGAATGATTATTTCACAGAAATTGCATACCTAATTTCACAAAACATTCCATTTCAAGATCTAAATCTCACCTTATCATAAAGTGAACTAAATGTCAATATCTTCCTTCATTTAAAATTATCAATTATTATACTTATTCAGTGAAAAATTGAGAAGGGGAAATATATTTTTAAACTTACCAAACATGCTAATACCAATTGTGTAAAATAGTCTCTCTTGCTTTTTTCTTCTAAACAATTTGTCTCAATATCTATAATGGGAAGAAAAGAGATATAAATTTCATTTTTCTATACTCTTTCCTACTAAAAGAGTCATCTTCTTTAAAACTTAGTTAAAAATGCCTCTTTCTGCATCAGGTATGGTAGTACACACCTGTAATTAATCTCAGCACCCAGAAGCAGGAGACATAAGGCTTAAAAGCTGAAGACCAACCTAGTATGAGCTCCAGGTCAGATCAAGTACAAAGAAATACTTTGTCTCAAAAATAAATATAACTGATTAAAAATAAAATAACTTTCTGAATCTGGAAAAATTATAAACTGTAATAATGTATCTTTCATGCACTCATAAAACCTTTAATTTCTCTAACTACTGATAACTGACCCTGTAACGTATAAATAACATGCATCCGTAAATGAGTTTGTATCACAGGAAACACTAAAAACAGAATTTCAGAATTTAAAGTACTATTTTCAAAAAGGAAAAATTCTAACAAATTTTAAATAACCACTTGTCAGAGGTGCCAAAACAGAGATTCATTCCATAATAGCCAAGTTGAACTGGGAAACAAAAAAAATCTCTTCCACATTAGTTGGGCATTGTGGTACACAACTGGAATCACAGCCCTCAGAAGGCTGAAGCAGAAGGATCATGAGTTCAAGACCAGCCTGGACTAAATAGTAAGATGCTGTGTCATAACAACAGCAAAAAAACCCATTTTTTGTTGGTGGTTGGTTTTGTCTCCCATGCCCTTTTTGAGTGGGTATATATGTGCACTGTGCATACTCAGGAGTGTGGTGTTAACATTGGCATGTACAGAAGCCAGAGAATGACTAATGCAGAGTGTCTTCCTCAATTGATCTCCACTTTAATTGAGGCAGAGTCTCTCTCACTGAAGTCAAAGTTTGCCAATCAGCTAATATAACTAGCCAGCTTGCCAAAGATATTCTGTCTATGCCTCTCACACTAGGATAATAGGCAAGCCACCACAGTGGCCCCTTCCCCCCTTTTTAAGACAGAGTCTCACTACATAATACAGATGGCCTCAAACTCAAAGACCCACCTGCCTCTACCTCCCTAGTGCTGGGACTAGAGCCATGTGTGCACCACCACATGGCCCATACCCTATTTCTTATGGGTGCTGGGAATCCAAACTCTGATCCTCATGCTTTGGCAAAGGCTTTATCCACTAAGCCAGCTTCTCAGTCTTGGGGGTGTTGTTGTTGTTGTTTTTAACAAAAATGTTTTATTATGTAGCACAGGCTTGTCTACAACTTGCTATGAACTTCAGGCTGACCTTCAAATCACAGCAATTCTCTTTTCTCAGTTTCCCGAGGGCTGGAACAAAAATGTTTTCTAACCTTAAGAGTCACTTACCAATGAAGTTGAAAAGTCTAATGCCAACAAGTCTATGAAAAGTCAGTATTAAAAGGTATATATTTAAAATCCTATTTTGACTATTCTAGTTAGTAAAAGTACTCAATGTTGGCATTTTATTCCTACTGAAATGTGTGAAAACACAGACTTCCCTTGGTTTTAGAAAATTGTTCAGAAAAATTATCCAAGCTTAAATCTGAGGTGTAGAAAAAAATAAAACAATTAGTGCAAAATGACAAACATAAAAATTTTCAAATAAGATTAGCAGAATTACACAAAGGTTGATCTCAGATCATTGCTTTAACTGACTTTTTCCCTATGAAACAGAGTCTCTTGCAACCAAATCACTAAATAGCCAAGATGACCTTAAATTTCTGATCCTCTTGCTTCTACCTACCACATGCTTAGAATTATTTATTTTTAAAGTCAACGGTAATTTAGACTGTACAATAAATGTCATCAGTCTTATTGAAGTAATAACTAGTACCTCTAAGTAGATCTTCCAAAATAACATAATCTTACCATAGTTTTACTTTAGTTTGCATTCTATTGTCAACATGAAAAATCAAGAGAAGATTTATCATCAAACATGACTCTTAGCATCAAACGTTTTACTGTCCCTTTACTATTACTTTTGCCATTTGCCCATATCCAAGCCACTGTAGCACAAAGTAGCACAAGTACATTAAGAAAATTTTAGGGACTATGGRTGTGGCTTAGGGGTACAAGCACTTGCTTAGAATCTGTGAGAACATGGGTTCTATACACCACAGCACACAGGAAAAAATAAAACGGAAAATTTAAGGTATGAGTTATGCAATGTAACTTATAATACAATCTCAACATTTTTTTCCTGTCATGGGACTTCATAATGCATCCCTGGCAAGTCTGGACCTTGCTATGTAGACCAGGCTGGTGATCCACCTCTTCCTCCAGAGTGCTGGGACTAGAGGCATATACCCCCAAGCCCAGTTAATCTCTACTTTTTAATGGTGTCTTCTCCAAAACTTAACTGATCTCATTAATTTTTTCCAGGGGTTACCAGTTATCACTGAGTCCTAAAGTTGTTAAGATGACATCACTAAGGTGGCATGTGGTGCTCAAGTCCTCTTAACTACCTGACCTGATTAAGGTACTATTCTCTCAGCTTGTGATTATGGTAGTAATATTGAACAGGATCTCAGGATATGTTTGTTAACCTGTCTCAACACTCAGTTTAGTAGTTATCCCAATTATACTTTCTCTATTTTCATTATTATTTTTCTTCTAACTCAAAATACCATTCAAATAACCGTTTCATTATACCTTACTCCGGTATCCTTAATTAGCAATTAGTATGTTCTTTTTTAATTTCCCCTTGATTTTCTGAAAAGCCCTCATCTTCCTCCTACTCCTGTCTTCTATATCACCAACCAACTGGTCCACCTCCAAGGTCTCATCAGTGCATTGTGTTACTTCAGAATCAGTCTCTCAAGTTACTCAGGCTCCTTCGCCCTCAAGTGATTAGTCTTTATAAAAGGTGTCATGTCTTAGCACCTTTTAAAATACTGAAAAGTATAGGCATATATTGTCTCATTACTCTTAACACATTACATTAAAAAGACAACTTGATATGGTAAAAAGTTCATGGTCTCTAGAGACAAAGGGACTGAAGTTCAAAGGCTGCCTTACTAGCTGCATTGACTTGAAAAACAAAAACGATCTCCCTAAACCTCATTTTGCCAATCTGCATACCTATCAAACAGTTGTTATAAGATTAAGATGAAAAGCTTTAACATAATGCCTGAAATATAAAAGGTGTTCCAAAAATAGCCCCATGCCATAATATTATTAGTATCATCATCATTATTACACATAACTCTCATTCTTTTTAAAGATTAATTTTATGTGCATGAGTTTTAACTGCATATATGTACATATACACAGTTAAGCATGGTACCTATGGAGGTAAGATCCTCTACAATTGGACCTAAGGATGAGGAGCTGCCATGTGGGTGCTGGGAACTAAATCTCTGTTCTCTGCAAGAGCAACAAGTGCTATTAACTACTGAGTCATCTTCCCAGCCAGCTAGATCACATTCTATTTTTRTTTTTTAGGATTTATTTATTTATTATGTATATAGTGTTCTGTCTGCATGAATGCCTGCACATCAGAAGAGGGCATCAGATCTCATTGTAGATGATTGTGAGCCGCCATCTGGTTGCTGGGAATTTGAACTTAGGAACTCTGGAAGAGCAGCCTCTACTCTTTTAAGCTCTGGGCCATCTCTAGAGCCCTAGATCACACTCTTAACCCTACTTTCTCTACTTGTTCTGGAGTCACCCTTGCATCATTTTTGCCCTGCCAAGAGTGAGTGTGCATGAGGGAGCAGATGAAGGATAGTCTTATCCAAGTATGGGATTCTAATCATGCCTGTAAATATGGGTTGGGTAGTATGGAATAATTTTTTCCCAAAGTAATCAAATATCATCATCATGAATCTAAGTTACAGTAAAATGCAATGACCTGTAGAAATAATTTGTCTGAAGAAATGAAAGAAAGCTATATTTTAACAAAATAAGTCAATTAAAGAAAAACTACTAGATTTGAAGAATCGAACAGAGTGAAAAGGCTAGTAACTGATGAGTACTAAAGAAAGACAACACTATTAAGGAACAACATCTTTCAAAAATAGCTCCTATAAACTGGTTTCCTAATATAAAATTTGTGGAAAAAGACAATTGTTTTTACATTGGAATTTGTTTTGTGTTAAATATGTATTGTTAGTATCATTTTCAAATATTAATAAGTACCTACTTTCATTTTATATATACCATTCAATTAAATACCATGAAAATGTACTCTATCATTCAAACCAGGACAGTTCAGTGTAAAAGATGACACTATTAATGATTTTGCCAGGAGGCAACTCATGACCAACTCATTAGTGGTCTGTCTTTCACATTTATCACTCACATATGTTTTAACCTGTTCCCAAAATTACCACTGTTCTGAAACCTGAAACATTCTCAAAAAACATACATAGGAATTCATATTAGCTAAGACCAAACTCTAGATACTCAGTGAGCCATTTAAGTAACTCACCAAATCCTAGGAATTAAGAGTAATAAACTAAAGTAAATCCAACTTGACAAACCCTCAGAGGATAGATAAGGCTTGTCTTAAAGGTAATATATGTCTAGCAATGTTATCTGTTAGGACTCAAAGTTACAGAAAGCACAAAACTAATGGAGAAGCAATACTCAGTTATTTAATCAATAGCTAAAATTAGACAAATTTTTAAAACATATCATTTATAAATCCATGTTTTCCTCAGAGACACTACCTTTAATTGGGAATCAAAGAAGTACTCCCTTTTTGAGAAAAAAGTCTTATATGAATTCTTATTCTGGATAAATACAACACAAATTTCTTTCCCTCAAAACAAAAGTACTTTTAATGACTTTGACTAATCTTATTCAGTTTAAAATTAAGAATCAAAAGGAAACCAACAGATAAGAATGTACGAGATTCAGAGAAATCTCATTGAATGACATAATGTAGTTAACTAAAATTGCAGAAATGCAAACAAATGTGAGAAAACTTTAATTTTTACTTGAAATTTGCCCATTTAGCCCAAACTCACATAAAAATACATTATCAAACAATCAAAAAAGTATACTGTAAAATTAATTTATAAAATTTATAAATTATGACAACACTTAATTTACAAAACCATATATTATATAAAGTTAAAAATGAAGATTTGCAGAAAATCTGCACACCTTGTTTGTAAAGCTTTGAAAGAAAGCATTTAACACAAACTTACCACAAAGTTGTTACATGCAATATAAACATTTCCTACCTACCTAATATGCAGAACACGTCAGCAAGGATAGAAGGCATATCCTCACGGAATTCCTACAATAAAATCAGATTTACAATCAGTTCCAGAATAGCACAGAAAAAGTGTTATTATTTCAAAACAATTCTCATCAATCAACCAGAAGTCAATTAATGTCCAACATCTCTACATTAGAATTCTCCAAGCTAAGTTTCATAAACATAAGAACACCAGTTAGAACAAAGCACTTGTGTTGAATGTGGCCTTTAATCCTAGTGTAGAAAGGCAGAGGCAGGCAGGCTTCTGTGATTTCAAAGTCAGTATGGTGTGCAAACCCCTGCTTAGCCAGGGCTACATATACACAGTTAAGACCCTGTCTTAAAAAAACCCTAGTGTCAGAAGATCAGAAATCTAAAACTTACATCAAGCAAAAGCAATTATTCTATAATTCAAGATTCTGTGAAGCTGAAATAATTATCAATTTTTCTTTTTATTTTCTTTATTCACTCTTTGTTTATAGTTTTTTTTGGGGGGAGGGGGACTGACCCAAAATCATGTTTCTAAATAAAAGCACCAGCATTATTCCACATTTACCTCTTGACTTGCTACTTCCATGACCAATTTTAGAGCTATTTCCCATTAAGGATCACAGTTCAGTTACTGTAATTGGTAGTTTTCTGGCTCTATAGCAACCCTAAAAATCATCTATTTTCAGAGACTGCAAGAAAGATATTCTAAAGAAAAAAAAGCTGGCAGCTGCTAGGAGTCATATAAATCCATGAGTGGTTAAGATAATGGACAAATATATATTAGTATGGAAAAGTCATGACAAAGGCAATGCAGTGTAGAATGAAGTATTCAAAATAAAGGACCCACTAACTTCTAAAAGCACAGTATAGATAACATTTGTTTAGACTATTTTCATAAATGGAAAAATAATTATAGTCAGTGGTGAATACAGACTAAAATTATATCAACTCTCAATTTACAGAATGAAATTATCTTAGTGGTCTGTAAGTTGCTCAAGGGCTTGGAATGCAAATATTCAGATTAATTAAAGACAGAAGTAGGAAGATGCAAGAGTTTTTCCAAAGAAATATACTACTTCAATATGAACTACCTTAACTGGAGACAGTTTCAGGAAGAGAAATACATATTAAAATTTGTATTACTCAAATGTACTTAGGAAGGGGTGGAGAGTATCACAACAGCTAAACTTAAAACTTCCATTAAAACTACCCAAGAAAAGCACAAAAAATCATATGAAACAAATTCCAAACTCCCACAGAAAAGAACTACAGAAACAAAACATAGAAAATTCACATAAATTCTCGAATACCATCTCAATATTTATTAGAAAAGTTGAACAAATAATTTACACAAATCCAAAGACCAACGTAAGAACAGACAGACTAGCACACCACTTGAAATTATGAATTTATAATAAACACCCTAACAAGTAGCAGTCCCTCTTCCAGTTCAAATTATCAAACCACGAACAGCATGAGTCATTAGCAATCTACACTGAATCTGCATTTGAAAGTATCTGCTCTGAATCTTGCCTAAATCCTCCAATAAATGTAAGTAAAATCAAATTAGCCCTTAAAGGTTTTGTTTTTTTTTAAATCTAGCTGTTCTTTTCTAAATGTAAGTAGGAAGTAGATACAGAGTTGTACAACCACAATTCAAAATAATTTAATTCTTAAAAGAAAATTATAATCATAATTATCAAAAAAGTAACATTATTTGAAGAAAATACTTTATTTCTAGAGTCAAAATATTAGTTAGGAAGGCTTTGACTTCATTCCAGTACTTTTGTTTTGCTCAACCCACTTTCTATAACCTTTTCTTCCTTACAACCAGAAGGAAAGACTAAAATATCAATTTCTATAGAGCAAAAATGGCTTAACAATATTACCTTTAAAACTATTATTTTGACAAAATACATGTTATACACTTCAAAAAGCTTTGTAGCAAAAGTGGAGATATGCAACAATTACTGTTTGAAATAGAAATACTTACGCTAATGTCATTAAGAACACTAGATGCCTGTTCGTGCTTTAAATTTCCTTTAATGACATGGTATGACAACTCATAGAGAGCTTGTTGAAAATCTGTTGAACATAAAAGACATAGTGTAAAGATAGGATCTTTAACAAGAAAGGCAAACTCCTGGAAAATCTATTCTTTCTTATTTCTCATAATTATTATAAAACATCAGTAATGGAACATATATGTATACTAGTTTACTACAGGAGCTTATCTTTTCACTTCTACAAAAACAACATTAATGGGCTTTGTTAACCATTTGTTCTCCACTGTAATATGACTAGAGGTTAAGCATTCCCTTCTCTTTTTTCCATGACTACAAATTTCACATATTCACACATTTACTATATACATCATTTAATATTTTGATTCCTCTTCAATACTTTCTTTTCTTTTCTTTTCTCTTTTCTTTTCTGGTAGTCCTGGAGCTTAATGTGTGCTAAGCAAATGATCTATCAATAAGCTGCATCACCAGCCACTTTTTTAGACAATGTCTCATTAAGTTGTGAAGGACAATCCTGTCTCAACGTCCCAGGTACTGGATGTGCAGACGTGTACTAACACACCTGACCCACGAACACATTTTAAAGCATTTTCCCAGTGTCTTCAGGAATATGTTAAATGAGTACACTGTACCCCAGCAATATATAAACAAAATTAACCATTTCCTCACCAGCCACCTTCACAGGTTTGTCTAAATGTATTCCGAATACACGCAATTCAATTTTGGGGCTACAATGAGACCTAAGGAGTAGAGTTAAACATGATAGGAAATTTCTCCCAAAATCTAAATTTCTTTTTTTCTCTTCAATTTTTATCAGAATTCAAAAAATAAAGACATATGTACAAGTAAAAATACACATGTACAAACAAAAATTGCTATTTTAAGGGAATTGTCAACTACAAGTAACCATGCTATTGTCACAGCCTCTTCCTCAACAAAAACTCTTTTATTGACTGGGGAGTTAGAAGTTGACAGAACACCTCCATTTTCTCCTTCCAATCATTAAAAGTGGAAAAACAAGGAGTGCTAAAATAAAAACACTAATAGAGGGTTACTGACATAAATCAGTTTGTCAAGTTCTTAGCCACCATGCAAGATTCTATTTCCCACATGACATAAAACTAGGCATAGTAACCTGTGATCCAAGCACTTGGGAGGCAGAGATAGACAGAGAGATCTGCAGTCAATCTCAGTACACATATCCAGTTCCAGATCAGCATGGGCTACATGACACATTCTCAATAAACTAACACAAATATAAATGAAGCCCAGGAACTAGAGAAATGCAGCTCAACTAATGGAGTGATTCCCTACCATTTCTGAGATCCTGAGTTCGATCCCCAGGATGATGAAATAGAAAAGTACCCAAAGGAAACTTACTCTAAAACATACAAATACCAGGTATGGTAGTGTAGAACCAGTCCACAGTCCCAGCACGCATTCAGAAAGCA
>BDUI01000068.1:637475-650379 GCA_002335545.1 Apodemus speciosus
GAGGCAGAGGCAGGCAGATTTCTGAGTTCGAGGCCAGCCTGGTCTACAGAGTGAGTTCCAGGACAGCCAGGACCACACAGAGAAACCCTGTCTCAAAAAACCAAAAAACCAAAAAATAAATAAATAAATAAATAAATAAATAAACAAACAAACAAACAAACACTGGATAATTCAATAGTAAATAAAAAATGTCTCTACTTGACGTATTGATGCATGATTGCAATCCTAGGATTTAGGAGGTAAAGAAAGGAGAATCAGCCTCTGCTACCATAGTAAATTTGAGACCTTATCTCAAATAAAATGTCTCCATTTTGAACTTTTTCAGCCAAGAGCGGGGAATGATGGATGAGAAATCTTAGATTTCTCCCTCTTTTTTTGAACAAAGGCTAAAACATAAACGAAGCACTGTGATGGAGGCAGAGAAGAGGGAATAATTGGGATTGGATATGACCACAGTAAATTCTACACAGAAATGAAAAGATTATAATAAAACCCATTATTTTGTACAATAATATATGCCAATAAAATGATAGAATTAGAACATCTTCATTTTAAGATCCCTAATAAAAAAAATCCACCATCTGTCAGTGGCTTTTCACACCATGGAAACAGATTAAAAGCATTATGTCCCAGCAACTGATGAAATAATACACCACCCAGAGAAAATAAAACCCATGTCAAAGAAATACTACATTCTCATCTTCAATATATAACATGCTATCTACTACAAATACAAAACAGTGAAATAATTAAAGGGAAATATAACTGAAACAAGACTGGCAAAGAGTCGGTGACTACTAAACTGCAAACTAGAAAATTTTGTGCAACTCTAAATAAAAACAAAACAATCAAAACACCAAAAGGGGCATCCCACAGGATGCGAATTAATACACTGCGGGGAGGAGTATCCCTTACCTACAATGCTTAGAATGAAAACTATTCCAGAATATAATTTTTTCATATTTCTGTTCAAAATATTTGCATGTGCCTAAGATGTCTGAGGACTAAAACATAACACAAAATATATTTTGTTTCATATATACTTTACACATATATAAGATTTGTTTTCATGTATGTGTGTATATTTTATTAGTGTATACCATGCTCAGGTGCCTGTGGAGGGCACAAGGTGTGAGATCCCCTGGAGCTGGATTTACAGGCAGGCAGCTGGGAGCTGCCCAACATAGGTCCCAGGATCTGAACTCAGATCCTCTGAAAGAGCAGTTAAGTGCTATCAACTGCTAAGCCATTTCTACAATCCCCTAACAATAATCTTACATATTTTTTAAATTTATGCACTTAACAAGTTTACTGTACAATGACAACACATATGCCATTTTATTACTTAGTAGGCAGATTTGCAAGTGAAAATCTGGACATGCTCAGAAAAGGTGTTATTATGGCTGAAAGAGACTAACAGGGCCTTGTTTTCCTCGGAACCTAAATAAACCATGTTCTTAAGCTATGTTCTTTCAGCCTGTCAGTAATGGAAGTTTCTACTAGTGGTATCTGAGTACTCAAGAAGTTTCAGACTTTGGAGCATTTCCAGTCTCAGCTTAGGGATGTCCAAATCCTCTTCACTCCCTCCCTTTACTTTTCAGTGCAATCGTGTCTTATGTTTGCAAGTGCATTGGTCCTTTGATTGCTTTTGCTCTTAGCAGCACCACTTTCTCCCCCATACACACTGGGTGATCTTACCAACTTCTAATGCAGAAATTCCTAAGCCTGTCTACCTCCAATTTCATCTCTACATCAAACATATTTACAACTGCTAATGGATTTTCTGACTCAGATCCTTAATAGACATGCTAGACCAAAAAAAAAAAAAAAAAAAAGGAACAACCCTAATATCTCAGCCATCATCTTTCAGCATAGCTGCAACACAGAGGCTGTCTAAAAAAATATTGTTTATGAATAAAATCCCTAGCACCAAAAATTTATTAATTATTAATTTAAGTAAATTAAGAACACAGGGCTGGGGTACAGTCCAGTAGTAAGACACTTCTTAGCATGCATCCTGGGTTCAATCTCCAGAACCAACAAAAAAATGTCTGAGCTCTGAAATATTTGGGGTCTGGGGGGGTAGTTGGAGATTTTGTTGTTGGTTGGTTTGGTTTGGTTTTTGAGACACAGTCTTACTGTACATCCCAGTGGCTCTGCCTCCAGAGTGCTGGCCTAGCCTTTTTGTTTGGCAGACACAGACTCTTACCATGCAGCCCAGGCTAACCTGGCACACTTGATCCTCCTACTCGGTGCCAAAAACACTGAGATTCCAAGTATGCAACACATATCCAGCGCTGTCATTTTTTAAAATGCCATTTAAATGCCCCGATAAAATGAGAAATTTGCATAAATAATTCCTACCCAACATTAAATTAACAGTTGCCTACATGAAAACTACTTGTAAATCTGTATTTTTCAAACAGGATCTTCTTATTTGTGGTTGGAATAATGCAGCTTTGACTATCCTCTAATTCAATGCAATTCTCTTACCTCAACCACCCAAAGTGTTGGGATTATAGGTAGTCACCAACATACCTATGACAGTAGTTTTTAACTGTAGACTAACTATCTGGTTTTTATAGAACACCATTTTTTCCACTTGAAAAACAACTAACAAGTTATGACTACAATCAACCAAGTTTGTAACTTCAAGGAAAATAGAATATTTGATGTCAATGATAAAATAACTTTGAAAAACTTGTTCCTGCCACTATGGGGATGACTACTGTCATCTGTCATAGAGCTTTCCCTGATCATCTTTGGTGGTGACACTAAGGAATGTGCATTTAATACCATATAATGAAGTTTGTCAATATTTGGAAGAATTACATAATTCAGTGAAATACTTTTTCCAAATGGTTACTGTACATTGTAAAACAACTGTGGATAAAAGATCCATTCCAAAATGAAAAAGAATCAAATGGTATTTATAAAGTATCAAAATGTCATTACTTTGTATTTGATTTGGGGGAGAAGTCTGGTTTAGCTAGGGGTTTCTGGTTTGATTTCTTTTACTTTTTTGTTAGGCACTGGGGGCTGAGAAAGCAGACTCCCACTATGCAGTCCTAGCTGACTATATAAACCAGGCTGACTTGGAATTTGCCACAGCCCTCCTGCCTCCGCTTCCTGAGGACTGGGTTTACAATTTTGTACCACCATAGCTGGTACCAAGATAGTTTACACTAGAGTAAAGGGAGAAAGGATCACATGAGCCCTTGAATTCTAAACCAGTCTGGGCAACACAGAATCACTCTTTAAAAAATAAAATAAAAAGCAAGGCCAGTTAAGATGACAGATAATCATAGGGACTGCGTTCAATCCCTGGGAATCACATGAAAGGGGAAGGAGAAATCACACACACATACTCACACGAAAGGGGAAGGAGAAAATACACACACATACACAGAGAGAGAGAGACAGGCAGGCAGGCAAGCAGACAGACAAAGAGAGGAAGGGAGAGACTGAGATTAGACTTTTGACATAAATAATAATGTGCATAATTAACCAAGAATCTTAATTGGTTACAAAATTACAATTGTGCTGCCCTTGCCAACTATTTACCTGTGTGAGACTAGATTTTCTTCATAACCTCAATCACAATCCCTAACTCATAATAAAAATCAATGCCAGCTGCAAAAGACTGAAAAATGAAGGGCTAGCAAGATGGCTTACCAGATGAAAGTGCTTGCCACCAAGTGTAAGAACTTGAATTTAAGGTACCTACACAAAGGTAGAAAGAAGGGCAGAAGAACCTACGCAAAGTGGAAGGAGGGGACATCTCTGACCACCATAGCATGTAATAGCACACATGTACACACGCATATGCCACACACATTCACATACACAAAATAATAATGATTTTAAATGCTAAATCTAAATCAAAAGAATCTGGGGTGTCATGCCTCATGCCTATACCTGTCTATAAACCATACTCCTGAGGTGGAGGCAGGATGAATACCTTGAACTTGAGGCCAGTCTGGCCTACAAAATGAGTTCTAGGAGATTGCAAATCAAGGTTTCAGGGTAGATTACAAATCAAAACCCCATTTCAAAAAGAAAATTAAGTTACCAAAATAATATAGGATAACATCATTAACCTTGGAGTCATGAAAGATTATTCCAACACTCAGAGGACTGAGATAGGAGGACTGTTTTGAGTTCCAAGAAAGTCTGAGCTAGCATGAAACCCTGTCTGAAGAAAACACACAAAGAGAAAGTGGGAGAGGGAGGCATTAAGCATAAAGGTCACTAGTATAGCAAATAATGGATCAATTTGACAATAGTAAAATGAATCTTTTCTGTTCGTCAAAAGTCACCATTAAGCCCAAGTGTGGATGCAGATGCTAATCATGAATTTACAGACCACCCTGGGCTACATAGCCAGACCTTATCTCAAAACAATCACCAAAAAGATCACTATTAGCCAAGCGTGATGGCACATAGCAAGCATATAGGCAGCTAAAGAGGGGAACTTTATTGTGAGTTAGAGACCAGCCTCAGTTACAGAGTTCTAAGACATCCAGGGCTACAAAGTCAAGACCCGATCTCAAAAAAATGTTTAGAGATCACTGTTTGAAGATTGAATATGTACTAAGAACATGCATGTACCTGCAAAAAAAATGCAATATAGCCCACAAACAACATGAAGCATCTCAAAGGTAGCAAAGAAAAATTAATAGGAAACATAAACAAAGATATAAAGAAGATTCTCACAAGGATAAGCCAGAACTTCTAAAGACCAATAATACATATTAAAAGGATGTTCAATGAAAATATAAGCTACAATGAAGTACACACAAATCACACTGACAAGTTTTGCTGCTGTTGTTTTTGAAACAAGGTTTCCTGTTGCTCAGGCTAACCTTAAATTCCTGATTCTCCTGTCTCAGCTTGGCCAATCTTCCCATCCTTATTACTATGTGATCCTAACTTTAAAAGTCAGGTATAATGACACATGCCTATAATCCCAGAACTTATAAAGTAGAATACAGAGGTCCAAAACATAAATGTCAAAATAATAATTACCACAAAGGTGGTGAAAAGAGATCAGAAAAAGAGGTTATATTACCTGATAGGGATGTAAAATAGATGGTATATACATTTTGGTTTTTGTTGTTTTAAGTTTGTGTTTTGTTTTGTTTTGAGACTGGGTCTTCCTATGTATCCTTAGCTAGCATAGAACTTGCTCAATAGACCAGGCTAGTTTCGAATTCAGAGATCTACACATCTCTTAAGTGCTTGGATTAAATGTGTTCCTGACACGCTTTTTGACTCTATTTCTATTATGTAGCTGAGGCTGGCCTCAAATTCATGATTCTCTTGTTTTAGCCTCTGAATGTTGGATTACGGGCATGTGACTTGCATTTGAGTTATACAATTCTCTAAGCACTACATGTTAATATTTAGGCACTTCCCTATATTTTTGTTCAATTTCACAATTTAGGAAAAAGATCTTACAGGTCAACTTTTTTTTTTTTTTTTTTTTTTTGAGATAGGATCTCAATATGTAGCCTTGGCTGGCCTAGAATTCACTTTGTAGACCAGTTTGTCTTTGAACTCAGAGATCTGCCTGTCACTGCTCTCTGGGTGCTATGATTAAAGGCATAGGCCACCATGCCCAGCCATGCCAACATTTTAAGTAAATGAAGAGAACCAATGAATTTCTCTCTTTGTTTCATGATAATTTCATGAGTACTGTATTTACATCAATTCCACTCTACCCTTTCTCACCTCCAACTCCTGCCAGCACCTCCTTCACTCCTGTCCAATTTATGAGTGGGTTGACCATGTCCCTGGCATATGCAAAGCCTGGAGTTCAAGCCTCAGCACTGGGGGAAAAAAGCCTATAGATTCTGTTTATCTCTATCTTATACTAATATGATGCCACAATACCGTCACTTACAAAGAGTATCTATGCTATAGGTTACCTACATCCCTATACCTTGTCTCTGTATCATATATTTCGATACTCCATTTATTGGCTAGAAAACCCCAATAAACATTTTCTGGTCAACAATGCATTTATAATTTTTTTCTTTGCTGTTTTGCTACTGCAGCTGAACCCACGGCCTTGCACAGGCTAGGCAAGCACTCTATCAATAAGACCCTTATCCCTCTTCTATTTTTTTCTTTGGACAGTCTGGACAAGTTAATTAAGCTAGCCTTGAATTCATGCTATAGCCCAGGCAAACCACAAACTATGATTCTCCTATCTCAAGTAACACCTAACCTAGCTATACAATTATGTTCAAAATTAAGAATAAAAGGCCAATGTAAAGCAGTTACTAATTAAATCTATATAAAAATTGAAAATCTCCATTATAAACTATTAACTACGCACCACCTATTAAAAAATGTATTCGCCGAGAGTGGTGGCGCATGCCTTTAATCCCAGCACTCGGGAGGCAGAGGCAGGCAGATTTCTGAGTTCAAGGCCAGCCTGGTCTACAGAGTGAGTTCCAGGACAGCCAGGGCTACACAGAGAAAMCCTGTCTCGAAAAACCAAAAAAAAAAAGGTATTCAACTAGACAGAGCTAGCAAGATTGTTCAGTGGAAAAAGACCTGTCTCAAAAAAGTTGCCAGTAGAGAGGATTTTCAAGTACTCCCAGCACAAAGGATAAATATTTGATGCAGCAGTTCTCAACCTGTGGGCTAAAATCCCTTTGGGGGTAGCATATTAGATACCCTGCATATCAGATATTTACATTACAATTCATAACAGGAGCAAAATTTGTTATGAAGTAGCAATGAAACAATGTTATGGCTGGGGGTCACCACACATGAGGAACTAACTGCATTAAAAGTTCACAGCATTAGGAAGGTTGAGAACAACTGATCTCAGGTAATGGATATGCCAATTATCCTGGTCTGGTGACTACATATTGTATATATGTATTATTGTTAGAAGGGTTTGGGGTTTGGGTTTTTGAAGCTAAGTTCACATAACCCAAGATGATCTCAAACTCACTATGCAGTTCAAGCTGGCACTGAACTCCTGCTCCTCCTGCCTCCACCTTCCATATACTGGATGTACTTAGCTTTGTATAATGTACTTAGTACTAACTATGGGCTCGGGATATGGTTCAGCAATCACCTAGCAAACATAAGCCTTGGATTTAATTCCTAGCAGCACAAACCTGGTATGGGGGCATACACCTGTAATTCCAGAGCTTGGGATATGGTAGCAGAAAGATCAGAATCAAGATCAACCTGAACTCTATCAGTAAGCTTTGTACCTGGGATGTATGATAACTTGAAGGAAGGGTAAGAGGGAGGGAGAAAAAGAAAGAAATTGGAATGAGCTGTAGGAATTCATGCAATTGAAATCCCAAACCCTTGAAAGACTGAGTCAGGGTTACCATAAGTTCTATTCTAGAGCAGCATGGAATACTGAGTAAAATCCTGTCTCAAAAGAGGAAAGTGTAAAATTGGGTTTTTATGGTTCCTTATTATAAATGCCTTTGTTCCCTCACATTTCCACCAGCTTCATCTTGCACTACTTTCAACAATGCTAACACACATCTTTTTCAATAAGCCTTCCAATGACTGAAGAGAGACTATGTTAGTGTTCCAAACTCCTACCTATGGTACAGTCATCACTACATAAGTAAGAAATAACTGAAATATCATTTTATATTGTCGGTCACTAGGCCACAAGCACATTTATTAGCCTGCAGATAATATTGTCATCACCTCAAAGATTTGCTAAAATTGTGTACAAAATCATTAATGGGTTACCATATTCAGGCAATTCACTTGCATAACAGATTATGTGTACTTAAAACAAAAGCAAGCACTTAGAACCAGAGGCAAGAAGATGGAAAATTAAGGCAGACTTGGATATAGGAGTACCCTGTCTCAAAAAAGTTTTTTTTTTCAAGTAACAGTTTAACTGTGTCCTCTGGGAGCAATCCACAAATAGTAGGCCCACAAATATCCTTAAAAGTAATTGGTTCTGAATTTTGCTTACTGTCCTATCTGTCAAACACTTCTGATAAACTTACATTACAGGATGATAAAT
Source organism: Apodemus speciosus (assembly GCA_002335545.1). Classification (NCBI taxonomy): domain Eukaryota; kingdom Metazoa; phylum Chordata; class Mammalia; order Rodentia; family Muridae; genus Apodemus; species Apodemus speciosus. The sequence continues at coordinate 645,499 of BDUI01000068.1, forward strand.
ACAAAAGGACCTCAAATACGTGTCTCAGTCCAAACATCAGTATTAATTTATGCCCTTAATATTTAAGTTGACCAGTTTTTCCTCAYGTCAAATAGTTTTGTGCTGTTATGGAAGTGCTGCCGAAACTCCCTAAGAACAAAAACAGAAATCTACTTTCTGTCAAAGATCTGTGAAAACATGAATGAAGAAGTTATGTTCTTCTAATGATTTCAGAAGTGTGTTATGAATCTTAATGTGAATCCTTAGCTTTTCGTCTTCCTTATGCCCCCATTTTTAGCAAAAGGGAAAGACAAATAAGCCTGAAGTGCTGTGCTCACAGCTTGCAAGCTTGCTTCACACAGAAAAGACTGACATTTACCTGTGCTTCAATTAGTTTTTAAAAACAAAGAGCAAGAAAGGTTAAATAGTTTAAGCAAAGTACTTGTCCCTATTGTCAGTGTTATAACAAAAACACTACCCTCAAAAATAAATGAGGACAAAACCATTTTACCTTGTAAAAACATTAGCTTATAAAGAAAACAAGAAATGTCATAAAAAACAAATTAACAAAAGTTTTTACCCTTGTAAATAGGGAAAAGTTTCATTAATGGCAAATTATCAATTTCAGCATTATAAAATAATTTAACAAACAAAGTAATAATTTAATAATTTCCTAATGTTGCATCAACATGTTCTGAAGAATGAATTTCTCTTAACAGAAAATCAGACCAAGATTTGCACTTAATTCATGAATCCGAGTTAAAATATGAAATCGACTTAGGAAAGGTTTCAGGACCAGAGATGTAGTTCAGTGGGTAGAGTGCTTGCCAATGTATTCTGTGCCCTAGGTTTGATCCCCAGTGGCACATAAACTAGGTGTAATACCATCAGACTGTATGGAATCCTTGTCCTTGAGAAGTGAAGGTGTGAGATTACAAATTCAAGATCATCCTCAGCTACACAGCCAGTTCAAGGCCAGCCTGGAATATATGACACACTGTCTCAAAAAAAAAAAAGTTTCAGGGGCTGGAGACCAAGCCCACTGAAATAGGAGAATTACCAGGCATTCTAGGCCAGCTTCAACAATACTTAAAAATTACAGAATAAATCAATAAAACAATCAAACCTTCAGGAGCCCTCTGCTGCTTTTATACCTCTTGTAGGAAAAAAAACTCATGTTTTATAATCTTTTAAAGATTTGTTTAACTTTTTGGTGTATGTATGTTTAAAGCATATGTATGTACACCATGTGAACACACACAGAGCCTGCAAAATTAAAAGAGGGTGGGAGACATATCTCCTAGAACTAGTCTGGGGCAGTTAAACCCAGGTCCTAAGCTCAGTAACTGTTCTTAACTGCTAAGATAGCTCTTCAGCACCTAAAGATTTACTTTGAATTAGCTTTAACTATGTAGATGTGTCTTTGAGTGTAGACATGTCATGTATAGATGTCTGGGGATGCCAGAGATGATGGATTCCTGTGCAGCTAGAGTTACTACTTGTAACTGGTTACCAGTCACCCCAATATGGACAATGAGACTAAAACTCTGGTCCTATGGAAAAGCAGTACATATTCTTGCACTGAGCCATTTCTCCAGCCCTACCAGTTATATAATTTATCATCTAAAAATATATTTGGTGGGCCAGAGAAGTGTATTAGTGGGTAAAGGCACTTGCTGCCAATTGGGCCTGATGACCTGAATTCAATCCCCTGGTCTCACATGGTGGAAGAAAAAAAATTACCAAGAATTTTCTTAGCCGGGCRTGGTGGCGCACGCCTGTAATCCYAGCACTTGGGAGGCAGAGGCAGGCGGATTTCTGAGTTCGAGGCCAGCCTGGTCTACAGAGTGAGTTCCAGGACAGCCAGGGCTACACAGAGAAACCCTGTCTCGAAAAAACCAAAAAAAAAAAAAAAGAATTTTCTTCTGTCCTGCATCCTAGCATGCATAAGTATGCACACACACCTTAAATGTTAAAAAAAAAAAAATAAGAATCTAATAGTGTTTAGGTATATGAGGAATAGATTGTTTTGATACATGAAATATTACCTAACAAAGCTTATTTCTCTCAAAGGTAAGATGATCTAGATAATAGACAATTGGTTTTCATGGAGCACAGTTACATATTTGTCATTGAAAGCTCTGTCAGCTATAAATTTAAAAGAAGGCAAGAGGTTATATGGAAGGGTTTGATGGGGAAAAGGGAAAGGAGAGTGATGTAATCATATTATAATCTCAAAAAATAAAAGAAATACATTTTTAAAGTCCCTGTTCTGGTGGACACAGTCAAAGAAGGTTTTTGGGGGGTTGTTTTTGTTTTGTCCTTTTAAAGACACCAGAAAAGGCCTACAATTATTATCTGGAGATGAGTTGTCAGGGGAACTGCAGGTTACTTTGAGACAGAAGCAATGATGATCTATAGCCAAAAGTTCCTAGCAGCAGCTTAAATAGGAAACCTTTTGTTGTTTAGGACTGCCATAGGCACAATTGGAGGGGGGGGGGCAACTATTGATTAATGCAGTAGAATGTCAATTAGATGTTCATTTCTAATGTCTCTCTCTGCCTTAGCACTGTCTTTTCATTACATCAGATATACTGCCCTGAAAATTGTGGTAGTAGTACCAGGAATAAAAAAAAAAAAAAAAAAAAGGAATATTTCTCAAAAAAAAAAAAAAAAAAGAATTAACTACCTTGAAAATTATAAAATGCCCTATACAGTTTGTGGCTTTTTCATTTTTTCTTTTTCTGTTTCTTTTTTCAGTGCTAAAGATCAGGGAACTCAGCATGCTATAGTGACATTTTTGAGAATTCTGGAATTTGGGTTTCTTTAAAAAACACAGAAATATTATAAGAATGTGTTTTGTCTTAATCCCACATGAAGGGATGTGGGGTTGCCTCAGACTGCAGCAGGTGACCATGATTTGCCTTGCGCTCTAGATGAAACAGTTTTGCCAGTTGCAGATAATTTCTGCCATTGTGCTACATTTGGAATTCTGGGAACTTTACAGAGGGTACATATTCAAGGACACCCAGAAGCAAGATGGGGGTTTGTTGCACAGTTTGTTAGTAGCTGTGTGGTCAAAGAAGAAACAAAGGAAAGAAGCTGGATTCTGGAATCTCTTACTTTCTTCTTCCTCCTCCTCCTCCCCTTCCTCCTCTCTCCTTTCCCATCTCCTTGTTTCTTGACTAACTAGTGTTAGGGGGTGAAACCATGGGATTAAAGGGTGAGAAGAAGAACCCTTTAGCAAATACCAAATAGCAAAGACCAGCTACACTATGCAAACTGCTTTACTTCCGAGCTTATTCTCACCATCATGTTGCTTCTATCACTACAGACACTGTAACTCTCACAATAGCTATATATTGCTACAATGCTACCAACAATACAAATTTGGGAATCTCATGAAACACAGCACATTCTTTAAAACAATTCAGGGCTGGAGAGCACCTGTTGCTCCTTTTATAAAAGAATGATCAGCTAGCCATTGTGATACATGCCTGAGATCCCAATAGTGAGAAGGCTAAGCAGGAAGATAATGAATTCAAGGTCACCCTGGATGAGTACCAGATCAGCCTGAACTACAAAAGACCTTATCTCTAAAAATCAAAAACATTTAGAACTATTAAATGAAAAGGGAAAATCCACCTAAGAAATAATTCTATATATGGCCATACTTGAAAAACAAAATGTATTCACTCTACCCTCACTTCTAGCATTTCTAGTTGCTATTTCATATTTAAGACATTTTTTCCGAAGAATGTTTGTAATATATTTACAATACTAATTAACAAGATGAAATGCTAATATCTGTAACATGATTTTTAAAACCTCTAAAATTAAGCTATATAAAACAAAGTTTGTACATAAGGAAAAAAAGTCAATTAAATGAAAGCCAAATAGAGGATAGTGATATATTTACAATACTTAAATAGTGATTGTTTAAAATAATTCATTATAGCAGGACGTGACAGTGCAGGCCTGCAATCCCAGCAACTTGAGAGAACGGAATGGGATGATTTCATGTTCAAGGCTGGCCTGGACAACGGAACAAGACCCTGACTCAAAATAGAAAATTAGAGGGATGAGGATGTAATTTTGTTGGTACAGTGCTTGCTTTAGTATGTCTTATGCCCTGGGTTCAATCTCCAGGACTGAATAAAATGGATGTGATATGCCTTTCCAGGATTTTCCAGCACCTGGGAAATAGAAGGAAGACCATAAATTCAAGGTCATTCTCAGTGATACTACAGTTCAAAGCCAGCTTGGGATACATGAGACACTGTCTTTAAAAAAGGAAGTCTGCCTGTGGTGGGGACATACCTTTAATCCCAGCACTTGGGAGGCAGACCAGGACATCTAGAGTTACACAGAGAAAACCCTGTCTTGAAAACCTAAAAGAATAAAAGAGGAGGAGAGGAAATAAGAAGAGGAGGAGGAAAAAGAGGAGGAGGAAGAAGAAAAGGTGACAGCAAAATGGACTGGGCACAAAGGAAAACAAAATCACTACAGGAAAAAAGATAAAACAGGAAATTATTATTTTAAGCAAGCCAAAAACCACATTTTTAAGTGTACATATACATATGTGTAAGTCATGAAAATAGAAAGGTACAATGAGAGAGGAGAGAACTCAAAGGAAAGAAAAGGGTAGATTAAGAGTAGGTGATGACCGAGTTCCAGGCCAGCCTAGTCTACAGAGTGAGTTCCAGGATAGTCAGGGCTATACAGAGAAATCCTATCTGGCAAAACCAAAAAGAAAAAAAAGAAAAAAAAAGAGTAGGTAATGAAGATCAGACATGGTGGTGTATGTATGCCTTTAATCCCAGCATTTTCCAGCCTGCTCTACAAAGTAAGTTCCAGGCCAGCCATGGTTAGAGTCAAAGAAAGAAAAGAAAAGAAGAGGAG
>BDUI01000069.1:0-16434 GCA_002335545.1 Apodemus speciosus
GTCCTGCCTGGGATCTGGGCACAGGCTGCACAGATCTCCGGGGAGTTGGTAGTGGGGCAGGTGAGCTCCGTGACCACCCGCCATTCTGATCCGATGCAAGGTGGCTGCCTGGGTCAAGGAACCGAGCCCAGAGTACCCAGACCCCAAGCTAGTTGGTGTCCGCGCAGGTCGGCGACCGCTTGCAGCTCTGAGCTGAGGCAAAATGGCGGCCTCTCTCAACTTCCTTTCTCCTGAATGGAAGCCATTTAGCTGGCACTTGAGATTCCTGAAATGATCCCTCTTCGAATGAGACATTTCTGTACCCTAAGCCTTCAGTCAGTGACCTTGGCCCATCCTGAATGTTTCTACCACTCTTATCCCTTCAAACTATCTAATTGAGTCAGTTGATCTGGAACCCTGCAACTGCTCACTGTGTATCTTCTTCACTATACATATTCATACCCTAAATATATGAAAAAATATACCCTGTATTTGTTTATTCATTTTTGTTATCTTTCTATAATTACATTTTTTTCTGTTTCTTATTCAGGCTTCTTGAGTTTTTCAAGAGGACTCCTATGCACACTCTTGTTTTCTACTAGTAAGAGATTATACAATGAGTATTAGAGTTAGAAATCAGAGGCTTATATTGTATATTAGCCCTTTATCAGATGTAGGATTGGTAAAGATCTTTTCCCAATATGTTGGTTGCTGTTTTATCCTATTGTCAGTGTCCTTTGCTTTACAGAAGCTTTGCAATTTTATGAGGTCCCATTTGTCTGTTAGACATAACCCTGTGACCATCAGTCATGTAGGGCACTGCCTGCCCCAAGCCCTGGTATTCTGGCTAAACTTYACCCCCAAAAGTTACCTGACTTCAGGCAGGCACGCAGCCTGGCCCACTATAAAAGGAGATGGATGGCTCCTCCTCCTTCTCTTGCCCTCTCTTTTCCTCCCATCCCCTCCCCTCCCCTCCCCTCCCCTCCTCTCCTCTTTTTTCTTCTACCTCTTGGGCTTTTCTTTCCCCATTTCCTGCCCTGTTCTCTCCATGTGGTCCTGGCCAGCTTCTACTTCTCTACCTTTTCTCGTTGCCTCTACCTTTCTATAATAAAGCTTTAAAATCATGGGCTGTCTCTCCTTTCATCTAAACCCACCATGCAGGAACAATGGACCAGAGGCCCACATTTGTCAATTCTTGATCTTAGAGCACAAGCCCTTGGTTTTCTGTTCAGGAAATTTTCCCCCGTGTCCATGTGTTCAAGGATTTTTCCCACTTTCTCTCCTATTAGATTCAGTTCATCTGGTTTTATGTGGAGGTTCTTGATCCACTTGGACTTGAACTTTATATAGGGAGAAAAGAATGGATCAATATGCATTCTTCTACATGCTGACCACCAGTTGAAACATCAGCATTTGTTGAAAATGCTGTCTTTTTTTCCACTGGATGGTTTTAGCTCCTTTGTCAAAGATCAAATGACCATAGATGTGTAGGTTCATTTCTGGGTCTCCAATTCTATTCCATTGATCTACCTTCCTGTCACTGTACCAATAGCATGTAGTTTTTATCACTATATACAAAGAACTCAACAAGTTAGACTCCAGAGAACCAAGTTAACCCTATTTATGGATGGGGAACAGAGCTAAACAGAATTCTCAACTGAGGAAACTTGAATGGCCAAGAAGCATGTGAAGAAATGTTCAACATCCCTAGTTATCAGGGAAATGCAAATAAAAACAACCCTGATATTCCACCCCATACCAGTCAGAATGATTATGTTTAAAAACTGAGTACAAGTCCTGAGTAGATGAGCTAGAGAAAGGACTGAAGGAGCTGAAGGAGCTTGCAGCTCCAAAGCAGGAACAACAATATGAACCAACCAATATCCCCAGAGCTTCCAGGGTCTAAACCACCAACCAAAGAGTACACATGGAGGGACCCATGGCTCCAGCTGCATATGTAGCAAAGGGTGGCTTTGTTGGACATCAAAGGGAGGAGAGGCCCTTGGTCCTGAGAAGGCTAGATGCCCCAGTATAGGGGAATACCTGGACAGGGAATTGAGAGTGGGTGGGTTGGTGAGAGGGGGAAGGGGGATGGGATAGGGGGTTTTCAGAGGGGAAACCAGGAAAGGAGATAACATTTGAAATGTAAATTTAAAAAATCCAACAAAAGGAAAAAAAGAAATCAGAGGCTTATAGTTTTGTGTCATGTTTTATTTCTCTTTAAAATAATTTTAAAAGTTACTAGGGAACAAAGATAATAATTATGGTAACATTTAAAGATGAATGTCAGAAAATAGGCCTTAGTTGGAGAATAATGCTTTTATTCCTGAGGGGCTGGAAGTGGTAAAATGATGCTTTTAAAATTAAAACATCTTTTATACTTTCATGCACAAATTATCTTTGACCCCAACCCCTCCCACCCATTATCCTCTTCTATTCACACCAAATCTCTTCTTCATCTTAACCTATCCTCTGACTTTCAGTGTTTGTGTGTGTGTGTGCGGGGGTGTGTGTCCCACTGCATTCATTATAGTTGTCTGAATGAGAATGAGAGGGGATATTTGCTTGAATGGGGACAGTAAATCAGTACCTACACCATTAAGGAATGTGACATCTTCTCCCCCTGCAACCTTTAACTGCTCCTCTGAGAGGAGAAACAATTGCTACCTGACTTAAGGCTAAAATTTGAAGGTGATGTATTCCTTATAAAGATTCAGTGAGAAGATATCCTATCCAACAAAATGCTCTTTAAGTGTTTATTGATTATGATTTTATAGATTACTGGAAGACTTCATTATAAATGGAACTGTTATATAATGTTAGGTCCAGGGCAGCCAGCACCTCCAGTTCCTGTCTTATTTTTATGCCTAAGCCATGTACTTTGGAGCTGACTTCAGAGAGCCAGGATGCTGTACTGTAGTCTTCAAAGCCCCGCTAGAAAGCCACATCCTCATACATCCTCTGTCTTTTTCTATTTCTTAAATATTGTAAAGATTTGGAAGCATCTCCATATATAATAATATGAGGCTTTCTCTCCGTCCTTCACTTTCTGCAATTATTAGAAAATTATGACTCTTTTAAACCATGTTCCAAATTTTGTTTGGAATTGAATCCAATCTGATGCTGACTCATCTTTCAAAGGTGCATTGAAAACAATCTCTGTCCATCCATCCATTTATTCATGTGCCTCCTTATTCATGTAGTTACTTATTTATAAAAGTAGCGTTTGTAGTAAAAAGAAAATATTTGTTTATTGTGGTTTTATTGGTGTCTGTATGAATAATGGTGATTCTGCCCACCCCTGGCAAGGAGCAGGTTTCTGTAGGAAAGTCCAACTGCAAACAAAGTGCTAGCCTACATCTTTTGCTAGTGCTGTTGTTGTTGCTGTTGCTGTTGTTGTTGTTTTGTTTTATGTATAAGTTTTTTTATAAGTTTTTTTAATTGAATACATTATCCATTACATTTCAAATGCTAAAAATTTTCCTGGTTCCCCCCCTCCCCAAAAACCCACAACCCCTCCTCCCACCCCTTGCCTCCAAGTATATGCCTCTCCACCCAACCCACTTCTACCTCCCCCCTCCCCGATTTCCCCAAGTTGGAGCTTATATTGAGCCTTCACAGGACCAAGGACCTCTCCTCACACTGATGCCCGACAAGGCATTCCTCTGCCACACTTTTGACTGGAACCATATGTACCCCTTGGTTGATGGTTTAATCCCTGGGAGTCCTGAGACCTATGGGTGTCGAACATTGTCGTTCTTCCCATGGGGCTGCAAACTCCTTCAGCTCCTCCAGTCCTCCCTCCAACTCCTCCATTGGGGGCCCCTTGCTCAGTCCAATGGTTGGTTGCTAGCATCTGCCTCTGTATCTGTAAGGCTCTGGCAGGGCCCCTCTGGAGGAAACCATAACAGGCTCCTTTTGGTATGCACTTCTTGTCCATAATAGTGTCGGGGTTTGGTGACTGTTTGTAGGATGAATCCCTAGGTAGGGCAGTCTCTGGGTGGCCTTTCCTTCAGTCTCTGCTCTACACTTTGTCTCCATAATTGCTAGCCTACATCTTAATCCAATCCTTCTGACTATACACTTTCCAATGTTGTGATTTGGGAGTATTTAGATAACAGGATGAGCAATTGCATGACATTCTCCACATAACTGACATAATTTTAGTTTGCAATAATGCTTCCACAGAAAGGTAAGGAAATGGATATATACATACATGTAAGATGACACACTTGTGTTGGATTAAACTAGGATTCAAGTATTTGAGGTCTCAATGGACTGGCTTCTATTTCCAACATGTATAAATGCTATGGAATCTATAATCCTGCCTTATTAAAAAGTTGACTATTGACATAAAATGAGATAAGGAAAGTATGTCTTCAGGTGAAAAGGTAAATTTTGCTTTAATAAAAATCAAAAGAGTGGGATTTTATTTTCAATAATATAAAGGTGGAGTTGAAATGAAGAGCCCCAAGCAGACCCTGACTAAGCACAAACCTGACTAAAGTGAGTTTTTATAGCCATTGTAAGTTGCTAGGCATCAGAATGGACATAGACATAGCACATGTGGATAAGAATTTATAAAATTTACTTAATGTACTGAACTAATTAAAATTCAATGGGAATTTTATGAATTTATTTATTATACTTAAAATGGAAAAAATAATGATAAACAATAAAATTACTATAAATATATTCATATATTTCTGAATGAGGTGATATACATCTCTAATTCTAGCACTTATGAGATAGAAGCAGGAGAGATCAAAGATTTCAGATCATATGCAGGTACATATCCAGTTTAAGGCAAGCATGAACTATATGTCACTCTGTCTCAAATGAAATAAAATAACAAATATATACTGTTTATGTTGTATGTACATGTTCAGGTATATGTGTTAATGTATGCAGTTGTGTGTGCATGTATGTACATGTTTATATAGAAGCTGAAGGTTGATGTCAGATGTAATCCATAACTGTCCACCTAATTTATTTTGAGAACATCTCTATTGAACTGGAAGGATACCAGTTGCTTAGTCTAGTTGGCCAGATAGATTCTACAATCCTCCTGTCTCCATTTCTCCAGCATTAGTTGTGCAGTCACACCTTCTATGCCTATGCTATTGCATGAGTGTTAGGCATTCAAATGCAAGTTGCTACGCATGTACTATGTTTTAGCTTTCTATTGTTGCTGTGATAAACACTGTAATGTTTTAGGTAGGAAGGAGCTTACTTGGTTTACATTTCTATTCTATTTGACAGAACTCAGTGAAGGAATTCAAGCAGGAATACAGAGGCAGGAACTGAAGCAGAGACTGGGGGAGAGTGCTGCCTACTGACTTGTCTTTTTTATGAAACTCAAGACCACTTGTCCAAATGTGGTACCACCCACAGTAGGCTCAGCTCTTCACCTATAATCAATCCATCCATCCATCCATCCATCCATCCATCCATCCATCCATCCATCCATCCATCTTAAAATTCCCTATAGACTTGCATACAGGTCAGTCTGATGGATATTTTTCAACTGAAGTTTTCTCTTTCTAGGTAACTCTAGTCTGCATCAAGTTGTCAATCTAACCAGCACATGTGCCAAGCAAGCCCTTTTGTAACTGAGTTGTCTCTCCATTACTTAATTTTGAACTGTAGCTTAGTCTTATTTTAGAAGTTAACTTGAATAAAAAAGGAGGGAGAAATGTATAATCCCTGAGTAATAACCATGCCTTTGAGCATCATTTTTGAAAATAACCTGATGAGAATGAGATCTTTTATAGAATAACAGGTTCTAGCCTAAGTACAAGATAGATGGACAGTCATTATCTGGGTTACAGCCAAGATATGCCCATTAGTTATGAAGCAAAGATTGCTTGTTCATAGAAATTTGCATTGATTGGACGATAAAGCTTCAGACTACAATTCAGGTAGGAACAAAAGCAAGGCCTAGTATTTTTTTAAATACTTTCTGAGCCTGTCTTCAAAGATTCTCATTTAATTGCCTGAGACAAAGGATTAAAAGTAGGTCGTTTTTAGAAGACCTAAGTTGTAGTTAAAATCAAATTTAAGACCCACATTTTTATTTGTTCACTTTATATCGCCACTGCAGCCTTACCTCCTATTCTCCTCTCAGTCCCATCTTACATACACATGCTCCTGAGAGAAGAGGCATGGGTACCAACATGCCCTGGCTCATCATTTCACAGCAGAGCTATTCAGATCCTCTCACACTGAGGCCAGATAAGGCAGCCCAGCTAGGGGAAGGGGATTCAAAACAGGCCACAGAGTCTGAGACAGCCACACTCCCATTGTCTGGGTCACATAAAGACCAAGCTACATATCTGCTACAAATGTAAAAGGGCCTAGAAACAGCCCATGCATGCTCTTCAGTTGCTGATTTAGTCTCTGTGAATCTACATGGGCCCAGGTTAGTTGACTCTGTAGGTCTTCTTGTAATGTCTTTGACTCCTTTGGCTCCCTCAATCCCTCTCCCAACTCTTCCACAAGTCTCTCTGAGTTCTGCTTACTGTTTGGTTGTGGGTCTCTGAATCAGTTTCCATCAGTTGCATGAAATCTCTCCGGAGACAGTTATGATAGTCTCCTGTCTAAAGCATAGCAGAGTATCATTAATAGTGTCAGTGGTTGGCTTTCTCCTGTGGCATGGATCTCAAGTTGAGATACTCATTGGCTGGCCATTCCCTCAATCTCTGTTCTGTCTTTATCCCTGCATATCTTGTAGGCAGGACACATTTTGGGTCGAAGATTTTGTGGGGATATTCATGACCTTCTACCTCCACTGGAAGTCCTCCCTGACTATAGGAGGTGGCTACTTCAGGCTCCATATCCCCAGCTGCCAAGAGCCTCAGCCAGGGTCACCCTCATACTCCTGGAGCCTCCACAATTCAAAGTCTCAGCTCTGTTCCAGAAATTCATTCCCCGCCCCCCGATTTCTGATCTCTCTTCCAGCTCTTTCCCTCTACTCCCCCTGCTCTCCCCACACCTGATCTCCATCCCGTTACCCCCTCCCTATCATATCTCCCACTCAGTTTCCTCCCTCTATCCACCTCCAATGTTTATTTTCTATCACATTCTGAGTGAGATTCAAGCATCCTCCCTTGGGCCCTCGCTGTTACTTAGCCTTTTTGGGTCTGTGGATTGCAGCATGGTTAGCATGGACTTTATGGCTAATACCCACTTATATGCATGAACATAACATGCATGCTTTTCTGGGTCTGGATCATCTCTCTCAGGATATTTTCTAGTTCATTCCATTTGCCTGAAATTTTTGTGTCTTTGTTTTTATTATCTGAGTAATATTCCATTGTTTAAATGTACCACATTTTCTTTGATTGAGAGACATCTAGGTTGTTTCCAGTTTCTGGCTATTATGAATAAAGCTTCTATGGACATAATTGAGTAGATGCCCTCATGGAATTGTGGGGCATATATTGTGTATGTAGCCAGGAGTGGTATAGCTGGGTCTTGAGATAGAATTATTCCCAATTTTCTGAGAAATTGCCAAATTGATTTCTAAGATGGTTGTATAAACTTGCACTCCCACCAGCTATGGGAGAGTATTCCTCTTGCCCCACCACCATGCTAGCATGTGCTATTTCTTGAACTTTTGATCTTAGCCATTCTGAGTGTAAGATAGAATCTCAAGGTCATTTTGATTTGCATTTCTCTGATGACCAAGGATATTGAAAATTTCTTTAAGTGCTTGTTGGTCATTAGAGATTCCTTTGCTGAGAATTCTTGGTTTGTTTCTATACCCCATTTTTATTGGGTTATTTGGTTTATTGTCTAATTTCTTGTGTTCTTGTATAATTTGGATATTAGGGTTAGTGAAAATATTTTTCCATTAATAGGATGCCAATTGTCCTATAACTTACAGAAGTTTTTTTTTTTTTTTTTTCCAAGACGGGGTTTCTCTATGTAGCCCTGGCTGTCCTGGAACTCACTCTGTAGACCAGGCTGGCCTCGAACTCAGAAACCCACCTGCCTCTGCCTCCCAAGTGCTGGTATTAAAGGCATGTGACACCACTGGCCAGCTTTTTTAAAAAAGATTTATTTATTTATATATGTGTGTACACTGTCACTGTTGCTGTCTTCAGACACACCAGAAGACACATCAGATCCCGTTATAGATGGTTGTGAGCCACCATGTGGTTGCTGGGAATTGAACTCGGGACCTCTGGAAGAGTAGTCAGTGCTCTTAACCACTGAGCCATCTCTCCAGCCCCTACAGAAGCTTTTAAGTTTCATGAAGTTGCACTTATTAATTGCTGATCTTAGTGCTTGAACTATTGGTGTTCCATTCAGGAAATTGTCCCCTGTACTAATGTGTTTAACGCAGTTCCCCACTTTCTCTTTTAATTAGATTTTTGAGATATTGAGGCCCTTGATCCTCTTGGGCTTCAATTTTCTACAGGGTGACAAATGGATCTATTTACATTCTTGTTAAAGATATTCTCCCTTTTCCATCTTATTGTTTTGGTTTCTTAATCTAGTTTCAACTTTCTATAGATGTGTGGGTTTATTTCTGGGTATTCAATTTTGTTCCATTGATCAACCAGTCTGATTTTATGTCAATACCATGTGGTTGTTATTATTAATGTTCTGTAGTACAGTCTGAAATCAGGGATGTTAACACCTCTATAAGAAGTTCACTTATTTTAGAGGTTTGTTTAGCTATACTAGTTTCTTTTTGTTTGCTTGCTTTTATTTATCTCTTTTTCTAAATGAAGTTGAGAATTGCTCTTTTAAGATTAAGACCCATTCATATAGAAAACAATAGTGCAGGAGAAATGCAATCATGTAGTTTGGAAGAGGATAAGAGAGCAGTGCTTCCAAACTCACTGGTGGTTTACCTCTGTTGTTGCCTGATTCCCAACAGAATGGAAACTTGAAAAAATAAAAATGGAAGTAGGTTTTGTGCAACAACACAAAATTTACAATATGTTGGTTTGTGTTATTATTTATTTACTTAAATCTCAATATCCTACTCCCCTCTCCTTCCAATACCCTCTCACACAGTTCCATTCTCCATTCTTCCCTCCCCTTCTTTGAGATATGGAAAGCCCTGTGAGATGTTAGAACATAATTTTGGTATATACCCAGGAGTGATATAGCTTGGTCTTGGGATAGGACTATTCCAAATAGATTGCCAAAGGGATTGTGCAAGTTTTTGCTTCTACCAGCAATGAAAATTGGTCCCCTTGCTCTACATCCTCTCCAGCATGTGCTGCCCCTTGAATTTGTGATCTTAGCCATTCTGATGGATGTATCTCAGAGTTGTTGTGATTTGCATTTCCACGATGACAAAGGATGTTGAACATTTCTTTAAGTGTTTCTCAACCATTCAAAATTCTTTCTGTTGAGAATTCTCTGTTCAGTATTGCACCCCATTTTTAAAATTGAATTCTTTGGTTGTTGAGGTCTAACTTCTTGATTTCTTTGTTTACTCTTAATATTAACCCTCTGTCAGCTGAAGGGTTGGGTAAGATCTTTCCATTTCTGTAGGCTGCCATTTTGTCCTTTTGACAGTGTTCTTTGCTTTACAGAGACTTTTCAGTTTCATGAGGTCCCACTTATTAATTGTTGGTCTTAGTGCCTGAGCCATTGATATTCTGTTCAGGAAGTTGTCTCCTGTACCAATGAGTTCAAGCCTAATTCCAATTTTTTTTTTTTTTGGTTTTTCAAGACAGGGTTTTTCTGTGTAGTCCTGGCTGTCCTGGAACTCACTCTGTAGACCAGGCTGGCCTYGAACTCAGAAATCCGCCTGCCTCTGCCTCCCAAGTGCTGGGATTACAGGCGTGCGCCACCATGCCCGGTTCTAATTCCAAATTTTGCTTCTATTAAAGTTAGTATTTCTGTTTTTTTGTTGAGGTCATTGATCCACTTGGACTTGAGTTTTTATACAGTGATGAATATAGATCTATTTGCATTCTTCTACATACATACAGTTAGACCAGATCCACTTGTTGAAGATGTTCTTCTTTTTATATTGCATGGTTTTGATTTCTCTGTCAAAAAATCAAGTGTCTATTGGTATATGAATTAATTTCTGGGTCTTTGATTTCATTCCATTGATGAACTTGTCTGTTTATATACTAATACCATGTGAGTTTTTACTACTATTGCTATGTAGTACAGGTAGTCAGGGATGGGATAACTCTAGCAGTTTTTGTTTGTTTGTTTTTATTATTCAGGACTGTTTTAGCTGTCCTGAATTTTTTTTATTTTCCATATGAATCTGAGAGTTGTTCTTTCAAAATCTGTAAAGAATTGTGTTGGAATTTTGATGGGAAATGCATTGAATCCGTAGATTGATTTTAGTAAGATGGCCATTTTTACTATGTTAATCCATGGGCATGTGAGATCTCTCCATCTTCTGATATCTACCTCAATTTCTTTCTTCAGAGGCTTGAAGTTCTTGTCTTATAGGTTTTTCACTTTCTTGGTTAGAATTACACCAAAATAGTTCATATTTTACATAGCTATTGTAGAGGGTATTGACTTTCTAACTTGTTTCTTAACCTATTTATTGTTTGTGTAAATGAAGCTTACTAATTTCTTTGAGGAAATTTTGTATCCACCTACTTTGCTGAGGGTGTTTATCAGCTGTAGTACTCTGGTGGAATTTTGGGGGTCACTTATATATACTATCAAGTCATATCATATGTGAGTAGTGATACTTTTACTTTTTCACTTCCAGTTTGTATCCCTTTGATCTCCTTTAGTTATCCTATTGCTCTAGCTAGATCTTTAAGTACTAAATTGAAGAGATTGGGAGACAGTGGACAGACTTATCTTGTCCCTAATTTTAGTGGAATTAAATGAACAAAAAATCCAAAGCACCCCCCAAAAAAACCCACAAGAAACACTTTAGGATGCAGAGACTAACACATTGGCAAACACAAAAATCCCATCAAAACACACAAAATCAGAAACCAGAATATATCAGCAAAAGTTTACCTCTTGGATGAGACAAGAACAAACACAAAAACAACAAACAAAATAAAACAAAACAAAAAGCAAACAACAAAAAAATCTCAAAACAACAACACAAAAATACCCCTCCAAAACAAAAACAAACCTTAGACAAGGTATTAYGAGCCAAACAAACAAATAAACAAACAAAAGACAAAAACAAAAACCAAACAAACACAAAAAAAATCCCTCCAAAAATACTATTGAGTTCATTTATTGATGAATCATCTAGTACTGTGCATCAGGCTTGGCCTTAGGAGTGCTTTATACTTAATGAGACCACACTGGAGAATACTGCTTTTTCCTTTGTAAGTGGTTATCAATTAGAGATAGTTTCTAGGTTAGGGAGGGGAATTTGTGTGTACTTCTACTTCCAGCAATTGGAATTCATCAGGTCCAGACAAGTGCAGGCCCAGTGAATATTCCTCAGTCTGTGTGTTCCTATGTGCACCACTCCTGCTGTGTTCAGAAGGACTTGTTTCTTAGGTGTTCTTTATCCCCTTAGGATCTTAAAATGTTTTACCTCCTATTCTTCACTATTATAAGAACCACTAAAGCAAGGAATTGATGGAGTCATCTCTTTAAGAGTAAATGTTCCTAGGTCTCTCAGTATCGTCACGTTTTACACCTTTGGTCTCTGTAGTTATTATTATTTATTATCCCATCTACTGTAGAAGGTACCTTCTGTGTTAATGGCTGAGTAAGACAATGATCTATGAGTATAGCAAAATTTCCTCTTTTTTGCTACATTCCTTTAGTGGAGCAGCAGTATTTTGTTTTTCCTCTAGGTCTTTAGCCTATCAAATCTCAGGATCTTGGCTACCCAAACAGTGGGAGGAATAAATTCTATTTCATGGAGTGTGGGCTTTAAATCTAAGCATATATTGGTTACCACTCTCACAAGATTTGTGCTACTATTGCATGAAGACATCTTCATGTAGTTCACCATTGTAGATCAAAGGAAACATATAATTGGGGGTTAATTGAAATACAAAACAGCAGTGTCATGACAGAAGTCACTGTGCTTTAGAGTTATCAACCAGGGTCAAGAGAGAAATGGAAAGATACAGCCTGGAAATGTTATTGTTAACATTTTTATTTGATTTTCCTTGTTATCACTTGTCATCCAGGTTTTGAGACTCTGGGATATTCAACACCAGCTGTCCATTCAAAGGATAGCTTGTTCTTTACCCAAAAGCCAGGACTTCAGGTGCCTTTTCCACTTTGATGAAACCCATGGACGGCTTTTTATCTCCTTCAATAATCAGCTTGCCTTGTTGGCCATAAAAAATGAAGCCAGCAAGAGGGTGAAGAGCCATTTGAAAGCAGTCAGTTGTGTTCTTTACAATTCCCTCCTGAAACAGGTAAATACACTTTCTTCTTTGCTACACTGTCTGACAGTGCCCCAAAGTCAGTGGTTACTTTCCCCAACTTAACCACAAACAAAACCAAAGGTAATAGTCTCCTGTTGCAAAGAGAAGTCTCCTTGACCCAGAGTAAGCATTACATTGATCAATGGATACAACAAGGAAAAATACTTAGATTGTAGTTAGGGATTATGTTGGTTTAGTAAAGTGATAGATGTAGGTTTTTCCATCATGGAATGAAGAACAAGAACAAGAATAGACACTAAAATGGATGAGGTAAGACCACAAGGCCCTGCACAAAGAACTGCAGGCAACTAAGGAATTCTGAAATTGAAATAAATAGTCTTCCCTAGAGAAGAGGATACATTTGCTCAGCTCTCAAACTACATATCCTAGTTTCATTATACAGACTGAGCAGGTTATATTTAGGAATATATACATATATATATACATATATATTTAGGAATATACATATGTATACATATGTATATATATGTATGTAGCATATATGCATGTAAATATATTTATATATAAGTATATGTAAATATATAGTACCATATATATATGCATCAAATATATGAACATATAAGTATATATAAATATATAGGCATGTAACAAGATTTTTTTAAAAAAGGCCATGAATTTGAAAGAACAAGGAGGGGCTTTATAAGAGGGTTTAGGAAAAAAAAGACAGAAGGGAGAAATGATGCAATTATATCTTACTCTTAAAAATACAATTAAAAAGTACAGTGGTGGAACTACTAAACAGCACATGGGCAAGAGATGCCTGAAGTGCTGCATGCTCTTCTGCAGTATGTGTGTCCAGGTGGATTCAAAGACGAATTTCATTTTCTGCCTGTCACAGCAGCAACACTGATAGAATTATAAGGAATCACACATTTGTGTTAAAGCCAACACAATCCACAATGTAATCATACCTATCTTCTTTAGCCTCTAGATTTTCAGCCAAAATGCAGGTGAACCTGGTTATAAAATCCCCTTTTATGATCACCACCCTCTTGTATCCCGTGGAAAGTTCTGAAATATGCATGAAATGTAATTAGCAGAGACCTAATTTTTTCCCCAGCATATTTTACACCAGTGGCTCAAAGTGGCAGTGTGCAATGTATTCATAAGAAAATGATTCAGTTAAATGGGATTCCACTTGGTATGCAGCACGGGTGTTGTTTGTCTCTCCACCACTTTAATGACATTGCAGCCTTTGCTTATGGGATCGCTACCTGAATCTCAATGAAGCTTGCCTCCTCTGGAGCCTGATGTCACACAAATCCTAGCCAGGCAAGTTGGTAGACGGGTCAGCTGTGAGTCTGGTGGAAGAAGCACACACCATTGACATTTAGATGGCTTCCATCGTCAGCTCAGACCCAGCATAGTGGGAGTGATGTGATGCAGAAAGCAAACCTCCAGCTTGTGGCCAATTAAACAACAACTCCAACCCATACTTGCTTTTCAAGGCTAGGGATGCTTCTGTACTGGCTCAGGAATGAGCAGTTCAGATTTTGTGCAAGGGGTGGAAAGCACTTTGTTAGTAATGAGCACTGTGTCATGTCACCATTTCAAATACTCTGTTTTCCGGTTATTCTAGGAGATAAAAGTCCTTGACAAAACAATTCAGTGCGAATTCCATCTGCACAGAAGCATTCCCCCGCAAATGCTTTACTGAACTTCATGAAGGCGACTGGTTAATTTGGCTCCCTGTGGCCACTGAGAGCCGGATGTATTTGTTTCCCAGAGAACATTCTGTTCATTGAGACCTGTAAAGTAAAAAACGCTAGGTTTGTGGGTAGATCTTTAAGATCCTCTGTTGATTAGCTTTAAGATGAGTCATATCTGGTGAGGAATTCAGCTTTCAGGTCACAGAAAATTACTGGAATCTTCCACCTGGGAGTTGAAAATAATCCCAAAGTTACAGAGGCAGGCTACAGAGACAAAGGGACACGCGCTTGCAAGAAGCTGCAGGCAGCACCTCAGTACAGTCAAGTGCATCTCTATTTGTTGCTACGTTTAACATCAGCAATAACTGAAAGCATAAATGCATATCCAAAGCACACAGATATGTGTGTCGCTTCAACATCTTTTCTTAGGCACTAAGCTAAAGTAAAACACTTAAAGATTACATCGTAGGAGTGCATCCTCCAGAAGTGCAGAGAAAACGGATTTTGTACAGTCCTATCAGTCAGTAGCAAGTTACTATTTTAGAGTAGCTGAGCAAGCAAATATGTCTATTTTTGGACATGTATCAGGTGTAGGGAATGGAGCAAAGATTAGTAAGTTTAAGTTGTCGCCTTTATCTGCCAAGTCCCAGTAGCTCAGGGAGACTGTTCTCTAGGGCAGTCTTGAATCGTACTCTCAGACTGACTTAGGTAGATGCTTATCACACAATGGAAAAATAATAAAGAAAAGGATGAAAACAAATTGAGAGACATTAACAAAGGTCCTTGTAAGCTAGCGTGGGAATCTCGAAGAAGAAGACAGTCTCCAGCCAGGAGATGCAACCGGAACACGCGTGAAGCTTGGGGTGCACTGTGAATTCACTGGGACCGACTAAGTTTGACAGTTCTTGTGGAAATCTGGATTGGCTATGCCAGCTACAAGGCTTGAAGCCTGCATATGAATGCTGTTCACTGATAATTCCATTTGGTCACAAATAAATAAAGTACAGATTCAAAGTCAAAAAGAGTTCTCACACTCTGATCTCAATCCTGGGGGTCTCAGATCTTTGGGGAATCCGAGATGTCAAGAGCATTTTCCTTGTCAGTGTTTTCACAGGTTTACGATGGATCCCCATCATGCATCATGGAGACTACATGATGTATGATGACATAACTGCTCTGGAAGTTAAGGGAATGTATGCTCTTGTGTTTGATTTTAACAGCTAATACTTTAGTTATGCAGTGTAGCAAATACATAGGTTTTACTGAGTATAAATGAATGGTATATTGATTGTACAATGATTTATAAAACTGTAAAGAAATCTCAAGACCAGAGATTTTGAGAACCATAGAGATAGAAAGGTGTGGGTTAGGATGCTGGGTAGAGTACTTGATGCCACTTTCCAAAATGTGTGTCTTAGAGGATCAAGGAATCATCATCTGCCCTCTCTGGGGTTGCTTTCCTAAGGCTGGCTGCTCATCTCTTCAAAGTAATTTCCTGACTGTAGTTCTATTTACTGGAAAAATTCTGCTTTGAGGAATCTTGTTTGTTGTACTAACTTCTTAGAAGTCCTTAATCTTTTGTTTTAAACGTGTGTCAGGGGAGAGATGCTTATAAGTCTGGAATGTAGCCAGTGGGTCCTACTCTCTGTCTCCTTTTGTGTTATCTTTAAGACTCTTATTTTGTCCAGATTTGACAATAATCTTCTCTTCTATTGTGGTTTTAACATTCTGCCCACATTTCAATGTTATTTCATTCCAGCTGGGCTTCAGAGTGGAAGCCTCACCTCGGCCTCCAGTAAAAGCAGCTTGGCGTATTTCTGCAAATTTATTTATTTCTGTGTCGACTTTTCTTTTTTTTGGTTTTCCCAACTCCTCTCTGAGAGAATGTGCTAAGCCACACAGAGTCTATTAAAAGCACCGTATGTCCTCACAGCCAGCCAGAGACCTTATGTGACCTGATGAGGAAGACCCTAGGAAGTCATTTGGAAAGGGTTRGAGTAACTGAAGTAACTCAGTGGGCTGCAGGCAGTTTCCATAGTGTTTGCACAGACTTCTAAAAGGAGGGTTTTCTTAAGAACCCATAATAATAGGAATTTTAAAATATGTGTTTTAAATGGCATATGAGGTAGAATGGGCAAGATTTCTGCCTCATGATTCTGACCTGCATCTTAATAATGCAAGTTCATGTGATTTTACAAAAATCACATCGATTGTCCTTTACTATTACTATATTTTAGTCAACTTAGATCTTTAGGTGTTATCGACTTTTGAGATAAATATGTTTACTATTTTATTAAAGTAAATAACCTGTATAAAACTTTATCTGAAAACACTTTCTGCTAATTATAAGAAACTAAAACAGTGCAGCAAAACTCAACTAAGGAAGGAGCTACTGCAGAGGCTTTATCAGCAAGATGTTTTTTTTT
>BDUI01000069.1:16721-33528 GCA_002335545.1 Apodemus speciosus
TTGTTTACATTCCGAATGCTTTCCCCTTTCCCAGTTCCCCCCTCACCATATGTCCCCTAAGTCCCCTTCCCTCCGCCCTTTGCTTGTTTTTAATAGAGCCAGCTGAGGCTTTATTTTAGAAAATACAAGTGACTTGGGTTTGGGTGGAAGGGGGGTCATTAGGCTATCCCAGATAGGACATTCCTCCCTAGACTGGCCAGAGGGTTAGGGCTGATCCTCTGCAGGTCCTTTGTTTCCTGCACTCTGCCATACAGTTCTCTCTCCCATGAGTCCTAAGCAGCTGCGGGAGCTCAGACTGGCAACGACTTCAGTGGCCATTCACTTGGGCAGGATATCAGAAGACTCGGACACCAGCTTCCCATCGGAGGTTTCCATCTTCTTCACGACCATGGCATTTGTGCGGCCAAAACTTCTGGAGTCCCCTACAGAACTGAAGCTGGGCTGGAAGGAGCCCGTTCTATAGCTGAAGCCAGGGCATGCGAAGCTAGTGAGTCCCCTGTAGGGTGATCTCAGTCCTTCTGGGTAGTCAGTGGTGGTCTAAATATGAATACTCAAGTCCTACATCCCAGACTCCAGCCTGCTCTCCTTGCCCTCCAGCAGCTTGCAGTAACTGACCATCTCGTTGTTGACGTTTATCAGCTCCTGGTACTACTCGACCTTGTCCTGTTTGGCCCATTGCAGGGTAGCCTCCAGCTCAGTCAGCTTGGTATTGGCATACTTAATGGGCATCTTTCCATGTTGCTTGGCATCAGCAATGGCAGCCTCCAGAGTTGCCCTCTGGCCTTTGAGGCTTTCAATCTCCGTTTGAAGGCGGTTGATGTTGCGGCTCACAGCGCAGGTCATCCCCATGCCTCCCAGCTAGGGTCTGCAATTTCTCCTAGTTATTCTGGTACATGCTTTCAGCCTCATCCTGGGTGCAGTTGGTGATGTCCTCATACTGGGCACAAACGATGATGTCGTCCGTGTCCATGGACAACACCACAGACGAGTCTGAGACCTGAGACTGCAGCTCACAGATATCTTCTTCATGGATCAGTCACCCTCTCAGGCACCTTGTTCACGTATGCTTCATTCGCTTCCTTTTTGATGAGGACAAATTCATTCTCCATCTGTGAACGCTTGTTACGCTCATCCTCATACTTATTCTTGAAGTCGTCCACCAGGTCCCTGCATGTTGTCGAGCCCTGCCTCCAGTTTTAGCTTCTTCTGGCTCAGGGTTTCTATCTGCCTGCGAAGGTTGTAGATATAGCTCTCAAACATACTGTCCATGTCGCTCCTCGCTGTCTTCTCTTGTAACAGATGCCTCTGGCATCTTGTTCTGCTGCTCCAGGGAAGGAGACGATCTTGTTCAGGGATTGAATCTGCTTTTTCTTCTGAGTGAATATAGCCTGGATGTTGGGGCCCACCTCCAGCTTCATGGGATTCAGGGGCTCTGGTTCACTGCGACCCCTGTGATGCCCCCTACACCAGCCCCGCCAAAGCTGCCCAGACCCATGGTGGTACCCAGGCTTCCCTGGAAGCTGCTGCCACTGCCCACCAGGAAAAAAAGCTGGAAGAGCCGATACAGGCACCAGGTACACTCATGTATGAGCAGCTGCTGAAGGCCCAGGGGCCGGAGGTCTACATCTTCTAGGATTTCTGAGTCACCCTGATGGACATGGTGAAATGTAGAGTGAAGGCAATGAAATGAAGACTGAGGTTTGAGGGCGAACTGAGCAGCTGCTCCTAGGGTGTCATCAACACGTTTTAAAACTACTTTGTGTAAGAGACTATCTCACACAGATATGGCTGTGTGACCTCCATTTTAAATTCAATAATACATTGGACTATTCTTTAGAACTAAGTCATATTCTCTCTCTCTGTCTCCCTGTCTCTTTGTCTCTGTGTGTGTGTCTGTGTGTGTGTGTGTGTATGTATGTGTGCATGAATATGTGTATTTCAAGGCCAGGGGTTGACATTTGGTGTCTTCTTCCATATGTATATATATATATATATATATATATATATATATATATATATATTTAGGGAAGGATCTCTCAATCAACCTGTAATACATCAATTTTACTGCTTGCAATAAGCAGCCTGATGTGGGAGTACTTTCTCCTCCTCCAGAGCTCTGGGACTAAAGATAGGTCACCCTGCACACATATCATTTACATGGGTGGTCCTTATACTTTGATATCTGACATTTCACCTGATAAATCAATTCCCTGGCACCTACCTCATAATATTTTTAAAAGGCATTGTAGTATCTCTTGTTTCTTTTTTTACTAATCCATTTTCTTTGATGGTTATTTTGCCCTTATAATGTTTTTGCATGTAAATATATTCATAGTCATGATTTTATTGCTTAGAGGAAATTCTTGGAAATGGATTTCTAGGTTAAAGGACATCCATTTTTGATAATTAGATACAGAGCCTGCCTCTTGAATTTTAGCATTGTCTACCCTCCAAGAGCACAAATACTGATCACATCTACAGCCATTTCAAGGCATCCCTCTGACAAAGGCACTCTGGCTTCCTTCAGTGTTCCCTACAACCTGTCGGTGTCCCTATAAGCTAGCATAGGGCATGGGCTGTTCAAATTTGTAGAATAGGACTTATGACTTCATCTAGAGTGGCGCTGCTTATGAGGATTTGTCTCACACTGTCATAAGAATTCAATCTCAACTGAATTATTTCATTAAATATTGAGCCACAGGCCCTGCCTTCTCTTTTGCGTACCTTTTATTTTGGAAGGGGTGGAGAAGGATTGAATTGTTTGAGAATTTCAACAGTGTGTTATTTCTCTTGGTAATAGTAAAATTCCAGGCAAGAGTTTAGGTAGAATTGAGGGGATTCTATCTCTACCTCACAAGACACCCCACCTTTTTAGTATTTGTGTTTGGGACTGAGTCAGTAAGATTTCCTTTAAAAAGAACAGGGAAGAATATTAATCACACTCTTCTCCTTTGCTGTCTTATTAGGCTCCAGCTGGCATGTGTTTTATTAACATAGGTCTTTGTCACTGGTCAGCTCAGAACTGTAGCTGATTGTAAAGCAGTCCCGAGGCTGCATGCTCTGATTACATGATAAAGGCTTACCACCTACTGCAGCCTTACAGGTTGTACCAGAACACACACACACACACACACACACACACACACACACACACACACACACACAGAGAGAGAGAGAGAGAGAGAGGGAGACATATTCTTGCAGAGAGACAGAGACAGAGGCACATATACAGACATGAACATAGATACACACATACATGCACTCATGGAGTTGCGTGTTCACCTGTACACATACTTACTTTATTGCTTAAGATTGTTTGGAAGGAATAACAAGCTTATCAAAGAACAAATATATATATATATATATATATATGTATGTATATATTGCACTCAACCCCCATGTCTACCTACCCAGAATTTCCCTCTGGAGGCTAGGATTATGAATTTAATGAGCATTATTCAGGGTTATTTTATTCATTTTTTACAATGTGAGTATTGCTGTTATTACAATGTGTACATATAAGTTTCTCAAAGCTTGGTTATAAATCCAGAGGTGGGGTTTCTGGGAGTGGCTGAGAGGGGCAAGGTAGACTACCTCAGGTTTTTAGTTGAAACAGAAAAGCTCTTCTTTGGGGCAGGTGAGAGGGTTGCCTGTTTTTGAAATGAAATGTTTGCAGAAGTTTTCTCACTAGTAATTTCCCACCAACTCCACCCAGGAGGCACAAAGGAGTTCTTCATGGGCTTCCCCACTGGGGCTCCTCCAGAGAAGACCCACATGGTCCTCCATGCCTGAGAGGCAGAAACACCTAGCAATTTTAAGCGTCAATCAAATAGGTAACCAAAATCCCTTTGGGCTGCTTTGCGGCTGCCCAAACCCTGAAAAAGTAAGTAAGAGCCTGAGTCTGGCTCAGAGCCTACCATCCTGTCAGCTCCCTGCCACACGCACCCCAGAAGCAATAGAAAGGCTCATAGACTGTGCCCAGCAGGAATGGTCTGTACTACCAAGTTCAAGGACTGCAGGGCTCCTCTTTCATGACCTTAGAATCAGGCCCCAGGCTAGTATCGGGCCCTGGAAGAGAAGCCACAGCTCAGAGGGGCTGGACACCATGTGCTATGTCACATAAAGGGAATTGAAATTTGAATTATGATCTCGCAGAAGAACCCACCTATTCTCTCTCTCTCTCTCTCTCTCTCTCTTTCTCTCTCTCTCTCTCTCTCTCTCTCTCTCTCTCTCTCTGTTGGTCTCACATTCCCCTAGTCTCTCATTGAGATCAGCTTTCAAAATGGCTGGCCAGCCTCTCCAGCCATCACCTTACCAAGTCCATATGGACCCCACTTTTCCTTCAATTTCTGTCTATTTGCATGGAAATGACCCTTCTGGGATTCCCAAACCAAATAGGGAAATGTATGGATGTGAACACATTTCTGGATAAAACTACAGGAGAGGTAGGCTCCATGAGTCATTGTTATACATATGAACACACATACGCCCACACCAGTATGCATGTGTTACATGCGTGCATGTTATTCTATACATTGTTTTTTAAATGACTATAATAATATATAATATTTAATAACTCTAAGTGTTCCAGAATATATCTTATAGTAAATGCTTTTTTGTTGTAGTGGTGATGTTGTTCTCTTTGGAGTGTTCTCAATTCCTGTATCCTGTCCACAGGCAGCTTCAGCCAGTGGCTCCTCCCCCAACCACATTAATTGCATAGGCTTTATGTACCTCTTGGCTATGATTTGAAGGGTTTTGCATTGCTATTTCTCTTGCCTGAAATTCTTGGCTGCCAATTATCTTCATAACTCATCCTTCATGTCCGTAAGTTCTTACCTCAATTTTGAACCCATCTCAAGTACTCTCTGCTTTCATCTGAGCTACATTGCTCTCTGATTGTCACCTAGAATCACTTAAATTCTTTTTCCTATCTTTTTTTAATCAACTTTCTTCATTTACTCCAACCTTTTTTTTCCCCCACACAGGTAATGAGTGCATTTCATTATCTTAGGGAAGTCTTAGATACTCAGTCTTACACACTATAGGTGATTGATAAATTCAAGGAATTAATACAAAAGATCAAATTACAAATTAATGTGGAAAGAGGCAACATTTGATAAACAATATTTATAGATGGAGAATGATTGTCTTAAATCATTTGAATGTAGTGTATATGCCAGTTCTCAGCATGTTAGCCTTCCCCTCATCTCCATACTTACTGAGATATATCTCCTGGTGGTCCGATGAAAATGAGAATGAAGGAAGTAACCTGCTTCTTGTTGTGGGTCAAAAATAGCACTGACTAAAGAAATACATTTATAAGCAGCAATTAAATAAAATATCTCCATCCCCTGGTAGTTAATGGCATATGCTGCTATCACTTTTGATTCCTGCTGTTGCTTAGACCCCTACTTGGGATGCATATGAAAGATGATTCACTTTGCCTGCTATTTGTGGAATTGCAAGAAGACAATTAGGTGATGTGGATATAGCTTCCAATTTCTTGAAATTGTCTGATTAGCTGTGACAGCCTCAGATGAGAGGAACAGAAAGATCCCATATATTCCTAGACACTTATTATCTTAGGTACATAAAATGGATTTTGTTCTAGTCAGAGCAGGTCTGCTCTGCACAGTGAGGCCCATTTGCATTGGAATGTGGGTATTAGGTGGGGCCATTTCTGTTCTGTGGGTGGAGGGCAAGCCAACATTGACTGCAGCTTACTCCTGATAAAATACAACCAGGCTTGAACTGCATAATTAAAGAAATTTTCTGTAATCACAATGAAGCACATCAGTGTGTCGCCAGTATTTATTCTTGGGCTTTATTACCGACAACAATAACTAGCTAAAAATAAATTCCCTAATGCCCCGTGGTTAAATTACTTTCCTAATCTGCCAATCCGACATTAACCATACTCTTCTTTTACTAAACATGAAATCTTCTCATGCGCATTGCTTTTCGAATGCTCCAACGTTGCCCCAAA
The DNA here is from genome assembly GCA_002335545.1 of Apodemus speciosus. Taxonomy (NCBI): domain Eukaryota; kingdom Metazoa; phylum Chordata; class Mammalia; order Rodentia; family Muridae; genus Apodemus; species Apodemus speciosus. The sequence continues at coordinate 22,711 of BDUI01000069.1, forward strand.
AGATCAGATTTGAAGTTAAGCAGCTGTGTGTTTGTGACATGGTTCATCTCAATGCACTGTTTTCTTGCAGACAGCAGCGGAAGGCAGATCACCATATAATGGAGCCATACTGACCCTCTGCTATTGTCTCATTTGGTTCAGATTTTATGCAGCATTGCGGAAGGAGCAGAGAAAGATGAAAACTGATGACTAGTGTGTTTGAGCTCAACCAGGGGCAGGGGAGGAAGGTTCAAAGCAGCGGGAGGTGGGCAGTACTGATGCAAGAACAAATGTCTAACTAGGTGAAAGGGTAGCAGGGCAAGTCTTTTCACATGGCTTTTAAAACCAAAGGTTCACGTGTGTATCTGCTGGGGAATAGTCATCTTTTAGTACTGAAGAATAGAGCATGTAGTATCTGTTTAATTTGAATAGGAAAACATCATAAGGTCCTTCACAAGCTTTAGCTTTTTCTTAAAATGTCCCCATCACACATTTTACTCATGCTTAGAAAAAGTTGTGTTTCTTTATATAGAATCTCAATTCCTTAGAATTTATATAACATTGTCTTATACACATTGTATGGCTTTTTTATGAAGTAATTTAAAACAGATGTGTTTACCTGCCCAAAACCTCTCAAAAATCCATCATGTTTGGAAGAGACGCTCATGAAACCCCATCCTAGTTGAGGAGATTTAGTTAATAGTTGCTGATGTAGAATGAGTCATGCTTTTCAGTGATCTGGGGACAGGTAAGATGCCATCATTGCTCAATTAAATAACCCCCTCCATACTTATACAGGTCACTCTAATTAAATACAGTGCATGCCACACAGAGACATGTGTGCATCTCTCTCTCGTCATCACACACGCACACACACACACACACACACAAGAGATGTGCAAGACATGATGGCATGACAGGATGGAGACTTGCTTGAAGAAGGAGTTTCTTAGAAGTAGAAAGGGACTAAAAGAAGTACCAAGGTAAGAGAATGAATATGTTCAAAGCACTTTATATAAATAAAATCACAAAATAATAAAACAAATAATAATTATGTAATATATTAATAGACATGACACAATTTGAAATTTCATTCATTATTGTGGTAGTAGAAATATATGTATATATAATTTTTCTTAAATTGATTTGAATCTGAAAGATGAATTAGCCATATAACAGGCAAGCTGAATACAGTTTAGAAGAACAACACTGTTAACTTTTACAGGTTATTTGTAGAAAAACCATATGTTATAGTTATAAATTAACAAATATTAGGTTCTTTAAGTCTTTTTAAAAGGTTTGGCATAGCTGTGATGTTTATCTCTACATCACAGATGGGTAAAGTAATGCTTACACAGGTTAATTAATATGCTTGAACTTCCTGCCCACCTTCAGATAATTAGGTGGTGAAACAGTCCAACTTGAGCACATTTGCTGCAGAATCTGGGTCATCAAACAAAATCAAGTGGAAATAGTCATATACTTGGGATGATAAAGTATTGCCACATTTTTCAAAGATACAAGTCATTCAGCTTTGCAGTTTCATTCTATTTTAATAATAATGTTTTATGTAACTTAAGGAATCATTTAATCAGTATTATAATTTCAGAAGACAAGCCTTAGGAGCACTGTGATTCAGACTTTTTCTGTTCCTTCTGAGATATCAACTTTACCAATGTCTTGTCCCTTCATTCAAACCCTCCTTCCTTGTCTATGTTGGGAACGACTTGATGGGCCATGACACTCTTACATGGGTGATTCTTGTAGGCTCTCTGTGGTCTTACAGTCCTGCTTTGTTCTCCATTCTTCTATTAGAGGTTCCTTTACAGACAAAAGCCTTTGTAACAGATTTCTCTTTTTAAATAATAATGACTTTTTCTCTCATTTTTTTAATTCATGAATTTTTTGACAATTGAATATATGTTTGTAGTTAATATACTCTGATTACTCTTAGCCCTGCCCATTCTGTCTGTATTATACTGCTGGCATTCACGGTTCTGCTTATGCCACTTATTACAGTCCCAGCTATTTGGTTTGCTTTGTGAGTAACTTATTTTAACCAGAATTCTCTGTGTTATAACACGTTGGGTACAAACTGAAGACAATGAACTCCCCTTCCCACCCACTTCTAGAATTTATCAGTTTTCAATAGATTATTAGGGAGAGGTTGAACTTCATGTGAACCCTTCCTCAATTCATAATTGACTATTAATAGACTCAGTCTTGGGAACATCCTGTCCAAATAATCACAAATGCTGTTAAATCACATTTTCAGTGATAATGTCCTAGCTGATATCAACGCAACACAAGCTAGAATCGTGACAGGAGGAAACCTAAATTGAAAAAAAAATAAAGTCTCCATAAGGTCATGCTATAGGCAAGCTTGTAGGTCATTTTATTAATTAATGATTTATGTGAGTGGTTGCAGTAGCCTGAATAAGAATGGCCTCCATAGCCTCATGCATTTGAATGCTCAACCCCAATAGTGGAATTATTTGGGAATGATTAAGAAATTTACACCCAACCAATGGACAGAAGCAGCTGACCCTTGTTGTTGGACTATGGAAGGCTGAAAGAAACTGAGGAGAAGGACAGTCCTCTAGGGGGACCAGCAGTCTCATTTAATCGGAACGCCGAAATCTCTTAAACAGTGGACCACCAAACAACTAACATACAGCTGGTGCTGATATGACACACACATACAGTAGAGGACTGCAGGGTCTGTGTTCATTCAGAGATGATGCACCTAACCCTCATGAGACTGGAGGCACCAGGGAATTTAGAGGTCAGGTTGGTTGAGGTGGGGACATCTACGTGGAGACAGGGGATGGGGAAGAGGTACTGGATGTGGAACTGTCAGAGGGTGGATGGGAAATGGGGGAATAAAATATGGAGTGTAAAAATTAATTAATTAATTAATTATGAAAAAATAAATCAGTAGCCCTTCTTAAAAAAAATAGAAATATGGCCTTGTTGGAGGTGTCATGGGATAGGATAGAGTGGGCTTTGGAATTTAAGAAGTCCATAGCCCAGGGTTCTCTCACTCCCCCTTCCTCTCCCCCACCTCTGCTGTCATTCAGGATGTAAAGCTCTGAGTTACTGCTTTGTCATCATGCTTGCCTGCTTCCTGTCRTGATGATCATTCACTAACCCTCATATTGTCATTTGTATCATGTGTAGTCTTGTTCCTCCTAGCATTTGGTTTATTGTTTTCCTCTTCAAGTGTATCTATGCATTTGTATTTAACCTGTGCTCTTTGTAGTGACACACAAGTAATTGTAACATACAGACACACACACACGAATACACACACAYAAATCTGAGCAAAGAGAAAGAGAAGTAGTCATGGCATAAAAAACAGTTACAGTAGCTTGTTGAAATTAACTATTTCGATAATGTCTAGAAGTGCTTCTTTCTTTAATGCTATAAAAAGTTTCATTTTGTTTAGTAAATAATGCCATAGTAGTTTAACTATGAGATTTGTCTTTCTAAACTAAGTGTGAAAGATTTATATGTTTATGCAGTGAGGTATTAAGGCAAAATGGCCCCTAGACACTCAGCTGAATGATGGGTAAAGGAAAGACATTCCAACCTTCTCTGATAAAGAAGATCATGACTTCATTACTTCAGCACATACCTAGAAACTGCTTAACAAACAGAAGGAAAACACATTTCCAAAATGTCCTTAACTATTGGGGAATCTCAGCAGTGAAAGTGCACAGTCTAGGTGTTTTTATTGAAATGAAAGTGATTGATCCTGAAACTATATTTAATTTCTCCACTCTGTTATTTTCTCCTAGGTAATAAGCTCTGATGTGGGGTCTACTGTGTCCTTCTGGATGATAGAAACTGGGCAGAAAATCAAACAGTTTGCTGGTTGTCATGGCAACGCTGAGATCAGCACCATGGCCCTGGATGCAAATAAGACACGGCTTTTGACTGGCAGCACAGATGGGACTGTAAAGGTGTGTCCAAAATGAAGTTTTTTGTACCCAGATGTGAGGAGGCTGCAACAGCGTGTGGGGAGACACAGCTAAGACTTGACTTGCTTTGGACTTTTTGGCCTTGCAAGACCAGATGAGAGCTAAATAAACCAGCCAATAATGAGGCTGTTAAAATGATGAATAAATTATTTTTTATGAATAAATTATTTGTAGAGAAACACAGCTAGGCACACTTACTCAGGAACGGCTTTCTCAGTGCATGGTTACTCTGGAGAATACGAGGCCAGAATAATTTTCACGTGCTTCAGCCAACATGTCTAGTTTTCCTTTCTCCCCCTAAATTTATGAAAGGAGGAAGAGGACAATATAATAAAAGTTTTTAAACGGTACTAATATACTCTTTTTTTTAAAAAAAAATGAATACTTAAAAGTAAACATATTTAATAACCTGCACTTTAATTATATGAAAGTAGTGTGGTAGTGAGCTGGGATAATAAAATTATAATCATATTTTTTCCTATCCTAAGCGAACAGTGCCTTTTTTTTTAGTTTTCTTACTTTATAACGACCATTTATTTCTTCTGTGAAGATGATATTTTTCTTTGCATCATGGTCATATGCTCAGGTAAAGCCAGATACACCCACCAGAAATGATTCCTATCCGTGACATGTCTCGGTGCCCTGCCATGAAGAGAGCTGTGGTAGTGTTTGGAGACGGCTCGTGACACTGTGGGGAAACAAAGAAGTTTCTTGAATGAACTTCACAGAAAATCTTTGTGGATATATAGAGACACTCTCCAAAGTTAGCCACAAAAGTACAGGACAAGGCCTGGCTGCTTGTCATCAGCATGTGAAGGGACCTAGGGTGGCTTCATCATGAAAAAATCTCTGGATATCAGAAGAACATATTTGTGCAGTGCTACACCAATGGTTATAAACTGGAGATTTTGTTATAGCAAAGCCCACTCTACCAAAGAGATCAGGTATAACGTGTGGAAGTCTCTGGTCCCCCTCATCCTAAAAGATGAGATAAAATAAAAGAACGGAAGCTGAAACTAGAGTGTTAGGCAAAAGGAATCAGCCAATGCCTCTGTATTCAGTCCTATAGTGTGAAACCGAGGCAGATGTAAAGTTCTGTAGAGAGTTCAGAGTAAGGCCAACCTTGTAGATATCACAAAAAAATGATCCATGAAAAATAGTTTATAAAACCAAGAATGGACAGATCTCTTCAATATTTCCTTTTGGGAATTATTTTAGTTGAGCAGAGTGAAACTCATGTTTAGTAGAAAGCAATACTGCATAGATCTTGAGATTAATCAACCCTAGATTCTCTGTAGAAGCGTGCACATTGTAGTGGTGACTATTTATTTAGTTGTGTGGTTAAGGGGTGGCTCAGCAGTAAAGAATTATTTCTGTTCTTTCAGAAAGCCAGAGTTCAATTCTTAGTAGCTGCATTGTACAGTTCACAGCTGCTTGGAACTCTAGTTCCAGGAAACCTTCTTCTGGCCTCCATGGGTATCCGTACACATGTGTACACATACACACAATGATACACATACATATGAACTCATACTAAAATAAATCTTAAAATGTAGTTAGTAGCATACTTTCTGAATTTTAACATTCATTTTAACATTTTATAATAGTCACACGACACAGTTGAATTCTGACGACTTCTGTACTAGACACATTAATAAATGTTGAATATCTTTGAGAAATTTTTGTGAAGAAATAAAAGTAAATGACAGTTTGCAACCACATTTATAATTTACAATCTCAAATCAGAAGCTGTGTGATCAAAGAATTAACATGATGTTCCATTTATAATGGTTTTGAAGGATCTGAAAGCAAATTAATCTTTGAAGCAATGTCTCTGTGTGCAGATGTTACCTCAAGATTAACAGTGTTGCTGGTTTCATGTCCATTTTTCTAGCCTAGAAGAGCTATTGTTGCTGGATAACAGATTGCTGTAGATGCTGCTCTACAGTTTCTTGTTCTGTCCTGAACATTAGTTTATATAAATATTCTACATAAATATTGATGTTTATCAAATTCTACAAAAATGTTGATGTTTATGAAATTCTACAAAACCTTTAGCTTGAACCAGACACTGTTAAAAGCCATAAACAGCTACACACACGTACAAACATACACACTCACATACACACCACAAACACACACATACACACCACACACACATACACACCACACACACCCCACATACGCACACTAAAAGGTCAAATCCATATTTTACAGTTGAGGGTACTACAGTTCAAAGAGTTAAAGCCCCTTAGTCAAAGAGAGCTTCAGCAGCTGTAGGAGTTTTAGGTGAATGTAAACCTATGCAGACAATTCATCTCTTTTTCTATACATAGAAGGTGTTACTAAGGATGGAACAAGGACCATTCACATTATAAGCATGTTCTTTAACTACTGAACAGTGCTTTTAGTGTGATTTATTTCCTGGTGGTTAAATCACATGATACAACTTAAGGTTGATTCAAAACTTTAGGGTTTATAAACAATACTACAGGGTATGGCTGAAAAGACTCTGTTTCACAAGAATGAATTCATCTSTGACATAAGTTTTCAAATGTTGAACTATGAAATCAAGAAGTATATTGATTTTAATTTTGATTCACAGTGCCAACTTGACCTCTGTATGATATTTTTCAAAATTGTTTCATTTTAGGGCTTTGTTCTAATTGCCAGTGAACTAGTAATTCACTCTCTAAAAATATATCTATTGGCCCTGTCAGTTTCCCACTGCTTGAGCAGAGACAGTAGAACCACTACATTTTTAGATGTTCTTTAATAATGGACATGTCAACCTATGTCCCAAGGAAGTTCAATCAGCAAAAGACAGGAAACCTAGCACATAATGATTATGCTTCAGGCCCTGTATTCGATGTTTGATCCTTCAGCCACCCTTAGGAAGTATGCTTTCTATATCTGAAGAGAAGGCAAACAACCAGGATTTCATCAGGTTCTAAAATATTTGGTACAACGTATACTGGTGGTGGTCACTAAAGAAAGATATGGACAAATGGACATTCCTCCTCCCCAGAGCAATCATATGGTGGGTTTCCCAGGAGGGACAAATTGGGTGTCCTTAATACATTCAGTTCCTAAACTATTTACATAGCAAATAGCTTAGAGTTTTCAGACTGAGAGCTCAGTCTCGGTTGATCGCTTTATAGTTGGGATGACAGTTCTAGGACAGATTGTGACCTGTGCCCCTAATCCATGTGTTTTAAATTAAGGTTCTTATGATTCCCTCATTGTGTTACACCAGTTTGCAAGAGTAACTCATAGAACTCAAGAAACATTTCATTATATTTACTCATTTACTTAAAAATATATCAGATGAAACAGTTAAATTGCCAGTTGAAAAATTCTGAAGGAAGGCATGTGGGCAGGGCTATGGGGTTCCCATGTCTCCCTTTCTCTGTGAAAGATTATGCCTTCCAGATCCATCCATTGTTGACCTCTTTAGAAATTATTTAATCCTGTTTCTTTGGTTTTATTATCAATCCTTCATTGTTTGGGCATCACTAACTTCATCTCTAGTCATAGGTGAGCAACTCAATTTTTAGTTTTGTTCCTACAGAGGTTAGAAAGCCCTGACTAAATTCTCTAATGTCTTGTTAATGTCTTGTTTTTTTCTTGTTATCAGTCCCTAATATATTAATGCAATTTCTGAGAGATTTATTTAATTATAACATAACCCACTAGAATTCTTTTTAATACAGAACAGCTGTCCCTTATAGCTTTAGAGTTTATTTAGTTCAAGGGTTCTCAACCTGAGGGGCAATGACCCCTTTGAGAGGTCAAATGACCCTTTGATGGGGATTGCCTAAGACCATCTGAAAACACAAATATTTACATCAAGATTCATGATAGTAGCAAAATTATAGTGATGAAGCCAGAGAGTTAATTTTATGATTGGGGATCATCAACACGTGAGGACCTGTAGCAAAGGGCTATAGCATTAGAAAGGTTGACAACCACTGCTTTAGTTCATCATAGCAGGTTTGGCATAGCAACAGGAGAACAAGGCAGCTGGTCACATCATCACATCTCCAATCAAGAAGCAAAGAGAGAGGGATATTACAGTATCTTTTCTAATATCACAGTCTATCGGATGGGGTCACCACAGTTAAGTTTGGGCATTTCTTCCTTAGTTCAATCATTAGAAAAATCTTAACAGACACAGACAAGCAGAAGTTCATCTTTTAGGTGACTTTAAATTCTATCAGCTTAACAAGATTAATATTCACATCCTATTCCTTCAACTTAATACCCAAACACATCACTGTGTGTGTGTGTGTGTGTGTGTGTGTGTGTGTGTGTGTGTGTGTTTTGCTGGTGATCAAATGTAGGATGCTGTGCATGCTAAATGAGTCCTATACCCAGCTTTCTCCCAGCACCAAAAATCATTCCACCATCATCCTCTGTCTTAGCTTGGGTTTTATTGCTGTAACAAGACAGCATGACCAAGGCAAGTCTTATAAAGGACAGCATTTAATTAGGGCTGGCTTATAGGTTCAGAGACTCAGTCCATCATCATCAAGACAGTAAGTATTGCAGTGTCCAGGCAGACATAGTGTTGGAAAAGATGCTGAGAGATTTATATCTTGATCCATCTGCATCCAGCATAATACTAGCTTCCAGGTAGCTAGGAGGAAGGTCTCAAAGCCCACCGCTGCAATGACATACTTCCTCCAACAAGGCCACACCTACTTCAAGAAGTCCACACCTCCTAATAATGCCACTCCCTGGACCAAGCATATTCAAACCACCACATCCTCAATGGCTCATGCATAACTCATAATAAAACATGCATTCAGTTTATCTGTAACATATGGTTGTTATCATGTGTCATAGAGATCCCACAGATTTGGATATGCAGGGTCAACTTCCTCACTTCAGCAATTAATATACAGGATGAGATGTTGGGGTGGGCCAAATCAAAGCCCTGGATATGGGCCTGGGTGGAAGCTGAGTAGGTCAGACCACTGGCTCTCCTGCACTCATACCATCAGGTCAAGCTTTCCAGCACTGTCCCAGCTAGTTCTCCCAGTACTGCATCTGGCAAGGAGTGGGGTCTCCTCTTCTGTTTTCCTGCTCTCAGGCCTATTTACCTGCACCTGCACTTGCACCACAAGGGTCACCTCTACTGTCCTGCCCAGCCAGGAACAGTCTCCTGATTGCTGACACAGGTGAGGGTCAGGGACAGTTCTTCTGCTATCATGACTCTGAGGGCCAGAAAGAATGTCAAAGTCATTTTGATTTGCATTTCCCTCATGGCTTAATGTTTTAAAATTTTTCTTCCAGTGTTTCTCAGCCATTAGAGATTGCTCTGCTGAGAATTCTCTGTTGAGATCAGTATTCCATTTTTCAGTTGGATTATTTGGTTTGTCAATGTCTAGTTTCTTGAGTTCTTTATATATTGGTTCTCAGCTCTCTGCCAAATTTCGGTTCGTGAAGATTTTTCTTATTCTCTAGTATGCCACTTTGTCTTTTTTGACAGTGTCCTTTGTATTACAGAATATTTCAGTTTCATGAGGTCCCATTTATTAATAGTTGATCTTAGTGTCTGTGCAATTAGTGTTCTATTCAAGAAGTTTTCTCTTGTATCAATGCCTTCAAAGCTATTCCCCACTTTCTCTTCAATCAGGCTTAATATTTCTGGTTTTATGTTGAGATCTGTGATCCACTTGAATTTAGATTTTATATGGGTTGATAGATATGGATCTATTTGTATTCTTCTACATTCAGAAATCTTGTTATATCAGTCCCATTTCATGAAGATGCTTTCTTTTTTCCACTGTATAATTTTGTTTTCTTTTCAAAAATCAAGTATCCATAGGTGTGTGGATTTACTTCTGGGTTTGTTTTATTTGATTCCACTGATAAACCTGTATGATTTAATGCCAATACCATGTCATCTTTATTACTATTGCTATATAGTACAGTATATACAGTATTTAAAGTGTAGGTTTAAATCAGAGATGATAATACTGCCAGAAGATCTTTTATTATCCAGGATTACTTTAGCTATCCTGGGTTTTTGTTTCTCTCTATTAAGCTGAGTATTTTTCTTTCAAGATCTAGAAAGAATTGCATTGGAATTTTGATGAGGATATGTTGAATCTTTTGGTAAAATGGCTATTTCTACAGTTACTCCTACTGATAACATGAGCAAAGGAGATATTTTCATCTTCTAATATCTTCTTCAATTTTTTCTTCAAAGATTTTAAGTTTTTGTTATACAATTGTTTCAATTCCTGGATTAGAATCTCACAGTCAACCATTGATTGAACTGATCATGGAGTCCCAAATGGAGGAGTTAGAGAAAGGACTGAAGGGTTTGAAACCCCATAGGAAGAACAACAATATCAACCAACCAGAGTTCCCAGGGTCTCAACCACCAACCAAGGAGTACACATGGAGGGACCCATGGCTCTACATATGTAGCAGAGGATGGCCTTGTTAGGCATAAGTGGGAAGAGAGGCCCTTGGTCCTCCCACTAGGGCTTGATAGCCTAGTGTAGGGGAATTTGAGGATGGGGAGGTGGGAGCGAGTGGGTGGGTGGAGGCATACCCTCATAGAAGCAGGAGGAGGGAACATGAGATAGGGGGTTTCTGTGGGGGTTGGAATCAGAGAAGGGGATAACATTTGAAATGTAAAAATATATCCAATTAAAAAATGACTAAGCATAAAAATAATTTCTTCAATATACTTTACATTAAGTGTAGGTATTGTGAAGGGTGTTGTCTTCTGATTTTTTTTCTCATCTTGATTGTCATTTGTGTATAGGAGGGCTACATTCCTATATAGGATTTTTTTTTTTTTTTTTTTTTTTTTTTTTTTTTTTTTTTTTTTTTTTTT
>BDUI01000069.1:63058-75244 GCA_002335545.1 Apodemus speciosus
CCAAATGCTGTCCGACAAGAAGGAAAGAGTGGACCCAGGTTCTGGAAAGACCCATTGCAGCAGTGTAGGAGAATACACAAACAGGGATGTGGAAAGGGGTGAATAGGGGGATGTGGGGGAGGAGAGGTAAAAAGACATATGGGACATTGGGGGGGCGGGGAAACCAGGAAAAAGGGAAATGAAATGTAAATAAAGAATATATCCAATTAAAATAAAAAGAAGGGAGTAGTAGGAGCCCTGATGGAAGCTGACTGTATGTTGGGAGACTTTATGGGAGTGGTGGATATCTTGCCTGTGGTTGGGTTGGAAGAAGGCTGGTTGTTGTTTAAGCATGCTGATTTGAACAGATGATGGTTCTCTTCACCAAGAGCCCTGGACTTTTCTTTGTCACAGATGTCGAAACCCAAAAGCTTAATGTCAGAAGAAGCTGTGCAACTCCCTGTGTGGCAGACCAGGCCACCCAGGCTGACCGAAATGTAAAGATTGACACAGAAGGTAATAATGCTGTTATGAGGCTTTGCTTCCTTGAAGCAAGGAAAACCAGTGCAGCCACAGGTAAAATATGTGTCTCCATCTTGCCTTTCTGTATTTGATAAAGAAAGCAATAAAGGAAGGTCGATCTATTTTATTAACTAGGTCTTGTAATATTTGACTTTGCATAGCTATCAAGCCTGCCCTGGTTTATGTAAGGTCAGGGACACTTGGACAGGAAGCTCAGACTGGTGAGGGTGGCAAATAGGTCTGTCAAACAATTTATCTATTGTCTATGTTGAGATGAGAATGAGAACAATTGCTGCAACCATTTCATTTGGCAAACAAATTTTATCAGTGTTTATGTCATAATTTATAGGTGTTTGGGAAGGGCAGAAGGCATAGATAGATAACAGGCTGAAAATACACGAGTCAATGTGTATGTCCAGATGTATCAAAGGAATAATATCTGTGACTGCACTGAAGAGGGACTTCACTGAGGAAGTTAGAGATATGACTCAGTGGGGGAGGTTTGAACTGATTGCCTATCCCACCACAAGAGCTGTGTGGCTCATGTCTTCATGTCAGTTTTATTAGGGGATGTTTAGAGTATTATTTCCCCTTGATTTATACTTCATATAATAGGTCAGTGTCCAATTTGTGTTTTTGTGGAGACACTACCATTGGTGATACCCAGAGGTAACTATGGGATAACTGTTGGTTTATAAACAAAATAGCAATATTTGGATGCTGCTTACATCGTGCTCTACAAAATATAACTTAAAGAAGATTCATTGAATTTCCATGTAAATTATGTTTTGATAGTTAATTTTTGTGTGTGCTTAGCCTAAGTGATTCAGACATGAGCATTATATGATTGGAGAAAGTAATGAACATATCTAAGCTCTAGTTCAGATAATCACTTTTCCACATTGAATTTGCAAGTGGAAAACCTGCATGCTATTTATATAAAGTTTTCATCATCAATAAAGTTATACCTCTCTTTGTTTTAAAACCCTCATGCAACATGTAAGATGATTTTGAAACAGATTATGAAACTATTCATGCCTCGAAGTTTTCTAATCCTCACATTATGAAATATTATCCTAAAATTATTTTCAATTCCTCATAACTAATTCTTTTTAAAGTTAGATATCTAGAATATTCTCCTGAGGCAGATCTGCTATCACTTCCACCTTAACTATACTGTTTATCACCAACAGAATTGTAAAACAAATGCAAAGCAGTCTATAGAATTATCCAGTAATAAATTTGCCACAGAGGAATGCTTTCAAAGAGCATTTTTAAGTAAATGAAAAGTGTTAAGAGTTAGTTTCAGATTTATTAACAGAAAAATGGTTCTATATGAGCACACAATAAATACCTGAATAAAAATTTTAAAATGATCTCATAATTCGAATCCTGTGTTGCTCAATTTAAAAAATCTATTCTGCACTATCCCAAGGGTGTGTGTGCATCAAGAATTACACATGAGGGCTGTTGTTTCTTGTGTCCAGTGGCTTTTCATGGAAAATAAGTGTCATGCTTTCAGAATAATGTCGTAATGTTTAAGTTAGTATTTTATAAATTTACTCAAAAAAGAAATTAATTGGGGCAGGAGAGATGACTCCGTGGTTAAGAGCACTGACTGCTCTTCCGAAGGTCTTGAGTTCAAATCTCAGCAACCACATGGTGACTTGCAACCCTCCATAATGAAATCTGATGTGCTCTTCTGTTCTTGGCAGACAGTGTAAGTTTTAAAAAAAGAAATTAATTTTATTTAACTTAATTGTAAAGAATATCAATGTAGCGAATGAACAACAACAACAACGACAAAAAAAAAAAAACAAACTTAGTGGACTAGTTTATGTAACTTATTCATAATTCACACATATTCTGCTTGATGTCACAAAAAGGTTATCATTGAATAAACACTGTTTTATAATTTAGAGAATCAGAATGGGGGTCTGGATAAATTTCAGTGCTACCAAACTCTCTACTCTCATAAGCTCCCCACTGGGGAAGTCACTGCAAGAAGCCACTTTGGTATTTCTGGAAGTACTTATCTAATTAGATTTCCCCTATGTGATAGGAGGTGCTAACCTTGTGTCCTGTGGAGCATCTGGTTATGTCAGGTTTTGGGATACATTTAAGAAAGTACTTCTCGCTGAATTTTTGGCTCATGCTGGTGTTGGATCCATTATCATGTCTACTGATAAACTGAATCAATACTTGGCCACTGGAGATCCTGATGGATGGTTGAAAATCTGGAACATAGAGGTAAATGGAAAATATTTTCACAGTACCATCACTAGGTTTTTTTTTTTTTTTTAGCAAAATATCTCATAAAAGGTATCTAGTGATGTGAGTCACATCTTGTCTGTTTTGTAGATAATGGAAAATTTGCTTCATCCTGAGTATTTTAAAGAAATCATTTTGAGGCAGAGACTTTTTAAAAGTAATTTAAACACACACACACACACACACACACACACACACACACACACACACACACACACACACAGGAGGAGAGGGAAAAGGAGAGGGAGAGGGAAAGAGAGGGAGAGAGAGTTTGGATATAAACATTCAGATAAATCTTTAATGAAACAAATTCTAAATGTCATCCAGTGTGCTGGTCCTTTAGCTACTTATAACCAGCCTCAGTCAGTTGTTTTAAAAATAAGCGATAACTTGCTCCATTTAAAAACAAAAACCATAAGATAATGTAATATTAGGTCTCCCTATGTGGGCAAACTCCTTTCTATCTTCTATACGATGATATATCATCTATATGTTATACTTTAATGTGTATCATAGGTTATCTCTAAATTCACCTTCACACAGCCCCCCCCCCCCCCATTTCCACATCAGGCTTTTAAAACAGTGGAATTATTACAATTCATTTAATATTTGAATTTCTAAATGTCAGGACATTTCTTCTCCTCCAGGAATATTGTACTAATTCCACTGAGAGCAAAATCACCCAGACTCCAGCTCTGCTCAGATCATTTCAACCTCACGAGAACCGGATAAGTTCCTTGGAGATGTGTGAGTCCGGTGGTCGTTTGCTTATCATTTCCTCCTCTGCAGACTGCAGTGTCTGTGTGACTGGACTTTCCAATGCTCCTGCCTTGATCTTTGGTCAGGTATGTACATTCTTCTTTCTTTGCTATTGTAGAACTGACTTGACATTTGCTATGAATTTGGCCTTATTTCCACAGAAGTCTCCTTTGCTCTTTAAAGCATTTGAATGAACTGCCGGGCATTTCTGTAGCTGTAACTCTGTTATCCCTTTCCCTGATTACTACGCGATGCAGCAGTCTCCATGAAGGGAAAGGCACATGAGACTTGGAAAGATGTTGACTCTTGATGGTGTAACATACTCATTACAAGATTTTTTAATAGAAAATCTAGCTTCTCATACCTAGTCCTGTAATAGGTCAGCAGCAGCAGCAGCCTTCCCCAATCCTGCAAATATCTCCCATGGATCACACAGGCCTTCCTCCCACCATTTGTCACTGTACCACAGCCCCTAAGGCCAAAACGTATCTCCTGATCAGCCATAGCCCACTCCAGCCAGCAAAGCAAGTAGGCAGCCTGCCAACCTTTTCCCCTCTCTGTGCATTCCTTTAGACCCAATCCCCGGGGCAGTCTCTAATACTAGCTGCAACTTTTCTTCCCCCTGCCTACATCTCCTGTGGATATCACAGACTGTTCCCTCCTAATCTCCAACCCTCTGCTCTTCACTATAGCCTATCTTCCAGCAGACATTACCGTGAACACAACAACTGAGCAGGCCAGTAAAAGAGTCAAAATACAGCTATCGCATGCTCTAAAAATCCAGCAAGAAAACAAAAAACAATCAAAGAATAAAACAGCCGCCCAACAATGACAAACCCAGCCATCAACAACTAGACCTCTAATCATTCTAAACCTTGATGCCTAGATGCCCCTAGATGCATAAGAACACATTAATATCCAGGGTGGTTTATCTCCACTAAAGCCCAGCTATTTTACTGCAGCAGGCTCTGAATAATTTAAGGTAGCAGAAGCAGAAGAAAAATACCTTAAAACCAACTATATGAAGATGGTAGACACGTGTAAGGAGGAAATGAATAAATCCCTTAAAGAAATCAAGGAAAGAACAAAATATTGGTGGAAATAAATAAATCCTATAATGAAAGCAAAAAAAAAGAGAGATTCATTTGAAGGGATGAATAAAATGATTTAAGACCTGAAAATGGAAATACAAACAATAATAATAACAAATCACAGAGAATTCTGGAAATGAAAAAATTAGGATTTTAAACAGGAACCAGAGACAAGCTTTACCACCAGAATATCATGGATGGAAGGGAAAATGTTAGGCACTGAAGATATAATAGAAGAAATGGATATATCAGTCCAAAAAAAGTTAAATCTAAAAAAATTGCTGGCATAAAACATCCAGGATGTCTTGGACATTATAATAAAGACCAAACCTAAAAATAACAGAAATAGAAGAAGGAGATGAATTCAAACTTTAAGGCCCAGAAAATATTTTCAACAAAATCATGGAAGAAAATTTTCTTAATCTAAAGAGGCACATGCCTAACAAGATACAAGCAGCATACTGATCACCAAATAAATTGGACTGGAAAAGAAAGTCTCCTCGCCACATAATAATTGAAACACTAAAAACATAGGGAACCAAGGAAGAATATTATAAGCTGCAAAGGAAAAAAGATCAAGTAACTTATAAAGGCAGACATATTACAATTATACCTGATTTCTTAATAGAGACTCTAAAAGCCAGAGGGCCTGGACTGATGTATTATAGACTCTAAGAGATGAGAGATACCAGCCCAGACTACAATACTGAGCAATACTTTCAATCAACTCTCTACTGAATGAAAAAATGGATCAAAAACAGAAATTTTAAAAAGTTTAAAGACGTTTTAGGATTCAGTGAAAATGAATACAGAGTACATCAAACTTAATACAATGAATGTGGTGCTAAAATGAAAGTTTGTAGCATAGCACTAAATGCCTACATAAAAAAGGTGGGTAAGTAAATCTTTTTTTTTTAATTTGATTTTTTTTATTTACATTTCATATGTTATCCCCTTTCCTGGTTTCTCCCCCAAAAACCTACTACTCTCTCCCCTCTCCCCCTGCTCACCAACCCATTTACTCCTGTTTCCTGGTCCTGGCATTCCCCTATACTGTGGCATCAAGCCTTCTCATGACCAACAAGATTTATGCCCAACAAGGCCATCCTCTACTACTTATGTAGCTGGAGCCATGGGTCCCTCCATGTATACTCTTTGGTTGGTGGTTTCCTCCCTGAGAGCTCTGCGGGGTCTGGTTGGTTCATAATATCGTTCCTCCCATTGGACTGCAAACCCCTTCAACTTGGGTCCTTCCTCTAGCTCCTCCATTGGGGACCCTGTGCTCAGTTCAATGATTGGCTGAGAGCATCCACCTCTGTATTTGTCAGGTACTGGCAGAGCCTCTCAGGAGACAGCCATATCAGGTTCCAGTCAGCAAGCATTTGTTGGCATCCACAAATGTCTGGGTTTGATGACTGTATATGGGATAGATCCCCAGGTGGGGTAGTTTCTGAATGATCCTTCCTTCAGTCTCTGCTCCACAGGAAGCTCTAGAATACCCGTTCTCAGCTGGTGTGTCATGAACATTGAAAAACATATATTTCCGATCTTAGGAACTGAGATACAGCTTGGTAGCAAAATTACAGTAATGAAGTATAGCAGCTTGTTTTTTCATGCTGATTATGTTATCCCAAAACCTGTTTGGTGTCTCCAGCACTAGGCACTAAAGGAAGTCTGTCCCCAGTTGTTTTTTGATTGGTCAATAAAGTTACCCTCAGTGGCAGCCAATGGCTGGGCAGGAAAGAGAGACAGGACTTTTAGAATTCTGGGAAGGTACCAAGGAAGAAAGAAGAGGGGATTCTGCTATAAGGGTGTAGATGAACCTCACCAGAAAGGTGCAGGAGGGAGAGCCAGTCAACATGGAGGTACAGGGAGAAAGCAGTCCTGGGATGGCCGCACACCAGGCTCCAGGGCAGCAAAGATAAAATATAAATTTAATAAATATCAACTCAATAATAACATAGAGGGTGTGTGTTATCCATATAGAGTTAAGGAGTGGGCAGCCATTGAGCTGCTTAAGGCATATTAAAAATCAGGCTGCATATGTGTCTTTAATTCTTGAATACAAAACATTTGGGTGAGTAGTAAGGAACATGTATGCACCAGTCAGGAAGTTTAGAGTGGATCAATGTACTACAGCTTCAATGAAATATATAAACGTAGTATATAATATATAAAAATGTATTTACTATACAATAAAATATATAAATAAATTTATTGTTTGGCACTCCTAAGACTATCTGAAATACCTGGTAGAACCCCCAAGTTGAGTCCTACTGCCCTAGAACAAGAGGAAGTAAGAACACCCATGGGGAGTAGACACCAAGAAATGATCAATCTGAAGGCTGAAATCAATAAAACAAAACCAAAGAACAATACAAAGAATAAATGAATCAAATAGTAGGGTTTTTTGAGAAAAATCAATAATACAGAGATATTCTTATACAACCAACTAAAAGATGGAAAGAAACATTAAAATTAGAAATGAAAAGGAGGACATAGCAACAGATACCAAGAAAACCTAGAGCATACTAAGGACATGTGTTAAAAATCTGTACTTCTCAAAGTTTCAAAATCTGTAGAAATGGAAAATTTTCACAGTAGGTACYTCTTAACAATATTTAGTCAAGTTCAGATAGACAATGTAAATGTATCTATAACCCCTAATGAAATAGAAACAGTCATTAAGTTCTCACAACCAAAAGAAGCCCAGAGCCAGATGGCTTTAGTAGTTCAAAGAAGAGTTAATGACGACACTGTTCATATTAGTCTACAAAATAGAAACAGAAGGAACATTGCCCCATTCATTTTATGAAGCCACAATTATGCTGATACCTAAACCACATAAAGTCTCAACAAAGAGAATTGCAGACTATGTTTCCTTAGGAACATAGAGGCAAAAATGCTCAATAAAATACTTCTAAACCGAATCCCAAAACACAAGAGATCATGCACCATTATCAAGTAGGATTCATCTCAAAAATGCAGAGATGCTTTAATATATAAAAATCAAAAAATGCAATCCATCATATAAACAAACTGAAGGAAACCATATGATCATTTCGTTAGTTATAGAAAAGGTCTTAAATATAACCCAATACTACATCACTATTAAAATCCTGAGGAAATAAGAGATTTAACATAATAAAGGCAATTTACTGCAAGCTTATATCCAACATCAAATTAAATAGAGAGAAACTCAATGCAATTTCACTAATATTTGGAACAAGACCAGGTTATCTCATCGCTAAATATCTATTCAATATAGTGCTTCAAATTTTAGCTGAAGTAGTAAGACAACTAAAGGAGATTAATGGAAGGGAAAATGGGAAGAAATAAGTCAAAGTATTATTATTTGTAGCTAGTATGGCTGCATGCATAAATGACCCTAAAAATTCCRCCTGGTATGTCCTAGACCTAAACCCTTTCAATATAGTGTCAGGATACAAGATTCACTAAAAATTTGAAAAAAATTTAGTATCCTTCCATTTACAAATGACTAATTTTACTGAGAAAAAAAATCATGAAAACAACACTTTTTGCAATAGCCTCAAACCCTCAAATAATGTAAAATACCTTGGGGTAAACCTAACAAAGCAAGTGAAAGTCTTATATGAAAAAATTTCAAACCTTTGAAAAAGGAAATTGAAGAAGATATTGGAAGATGGAAAGATCTTTAATACTCATGGAGCAATAGGATTAACAGTAAAAATGTCCATCCTACAAAAGCAATCTATAGAGTCTATGCAATCTCCATCAAAGTTTCAACACAATTCTTTATAGACCTGTACAGAACAATYCTTAACATGTTATGGAAAACAACAACAACAAACCCAGGATAACTAAAACAATGCTATGCACCCCTGATTTCAGGCTGTAATTCACATCTATAGTAATAAAAAGTTCATGTTATTTGCACAAAACAGACATATTGACTAATGTAATCAGACCCACACACTGATGGGCACTTCGTTTCTCATGAAGAAGCCAGAAATAAACTGGAAGAAAAGACAGTATCTTGAACAAATGATGTTGCTCATACTGAATGCCTGCATGTAGAAGAATGCAAACAGACATATTTATCACCCTGCATAAAATTTCTAGTAGAACAAATACCTCAACATAAAACCAGATACAATAAACTTGATAGAAGAGAAAGCAATGAATATCCTTGAGTGCATTGGCACGGGAGTGGACTTTGTAAACTGATCAACGATTAAGTGGAACCTCATGAAACTGAAAAAAACTTTTGTAAAGCAAAAGGGACCATCAATGTGACAAAGAGGCAGGTTACATAATGGGAAAGATTTTTAACAATTCTATTTCCAATAGAGAATTAATATCTAAAATATATAAAGAAGTCACAAAACTAAACATCCATGAACCCCAATAGTCCAATTAAAAATGGAGTGCAGATCTAAACAGAATTTTTAATAAAAGACTCTCAGGTAGCAGAGAAACACTTAAAGAAATGCTCAAGATCTTTAATCTCAGAAATAATTAAAAGAAATTATGTGAATCAAAGTTAGTTTGAGAGTCCATCCTAACCTGTGAAAATGGCTAAGATCCAAAACACTAGTGACATCTCATGTTGGTGGGAATGTGTAGCAAAGAGAACACTCCTCCATTGCTTGTGCTGGTGCAAAATCAAGATCCAACTATGCTACTCTTGGGCATGTATCTAAAGGCTGTTCTGTACCACCACAAGGACACTTGATTAACTATGTTCATTGCATATTTATTCATAATAGTCAGAAACTAGAAGCATCATAGATTCTCCTCAACAAATGAATGGAAAAACAAAATTATACATTTACACATATGTTTAAAAAATGATAATTACGAAAATTTCAGGCAAATGATGCAACAAGAAAGAAAATCATCCTGAATGAGGTAACCCATAATCAAAAAGATAAATATTGCATATATTCACTTACAAATTAATATTAGGCTTTAAGTAAATAATAATCAAATTATAATCCATAGGCCCAGAGAGGTTAGGTAAAGAGGAGGGCTGGAGGTGGAGACCCTGGACTTTCCTAGGAAAGGGAAATGGAACAGAGATTTATCGATAGACTGGGGCAAGTAGGGCCTAGACCGGAAGGATCAGGTGGAGAGAAGGGATATAATTGGGCACAAAACAGGCCTCAACAGATATAGATATATTGAAATTATTCCATATACCTTATCAGATCACCACAGCCTAAGGCTGGTCTTAAGTTCAAAGAAAAACAATGGAAAACACACATACACGGGGACTTTGAACAATGCTCTTTTCGATGGCCAAGGAAGAAATAAAGAAAGAAATTAAAGACTTTTTAGAATTTAATGAAAATGAAGACACATCATACCAAACTTGTGGGATACAATGAAAGCAGTTCTAAGAAGGAAACTCATAGCTCTGACTGCCTCCAAAAAGAAAACGGAGAGAGCTTACACTAACAGCTTGACAGTATACCTGAAAGTTCTAGAACAAAAAGAAGCAAATACACCCAAGAGGAGTAGATGGCAGGAAATAATCAAACTCAGGGCTGAAATCAACCAAGTAGAAACCAAAAGAACTATACGAAGAATCAACAAAACCAGGAGCTGGTTCTTTGAAAAAATCAACAAGATAGATAAACCCTTAGCCAGACTAACCAGAGAGCACAGAGGCACTACCCAAATTAATAAAATAAGAAATGAAAAGGAAGACATATCAACAGAAACTGTAGAAATTCAAAGAATCATAAGATCCTACTACAAGAGCTTATACAGAACAAAGTTTGAAAACCTGGATGAAATAGACAACTTTCTAAATACATACCAGGTGCCAACTTTAAAACAGGATCAGATAAACCATCTAAAGAGTCCCATAAGTCCTGAGGAAATAGAAGCAGTCATTAATAGTCTCCCACCAAAAAAAAAAAAAAAAAAAAGCCCAGATGGGTTTAGTGGAGAATTCTATCAGATCTTCAAAGAAGAGCTAATACYGATAGTCTTCAAATTATGCCAGGAAATAGAAACTCAAGGAACACTACCTAACTCATTCTGTGAAGCCCCAATAATGCTTATACCTAAACCAAACAAAGACCAAACAAGGAAGGAGAACCTCAGATCAATCTCCCTCATGAACATCAATGCAAAATACTCAAAACAGTTCTGGCCAACAGAGTCCAAGAATGCTTCAAAACTATAATTCACTGCGATCTGGT
Organism: Apodemus speciosus; assembly: GCA_002335545.1. NCBI lineage: Eukaryota > Metazoa > Chordata > Mammalia > Rodentia > Muridae > Apodemus > Apodemus speciosus. Next base: position 73,875 of record BDUI01000069.1, read on the forward strand.
AGGCTTATCCCAGGGATGCAGGAATGGTTCAATAGATGGAAATCCATCAATGTAATCCACTACACAAACAGATTCAAGGAAAAAGGACGTAGTCATTTCATTAGATGCTGAAAAGGCTTTTAACAAAATCCAGCATCCCTTCATGATAAAAGTCTTGGAGAGATGGGGAATCCAAGGCCCATACCTAAACATAGTGAAAGCAATATACTGCAAACTGGTAGCCAACATCACACTAAATGGAGAGAAACTTGAAGCAATCCCACTAAAGAGACCAGACAAGGCAGCCACTCTCTCCCTATCTGTTCAATATGGTACTTGAAGCCCTAGCCAGAGCAATCAGACAACAAAAGGAGGTCAAATGTATACAAATTCAAAAGGAATAAGTCAAAATATCACTATTTGCAGATGATAAGATCATATACTTAAAGGACCCCAAAATTTCCACCAGAGAAATCCTAAAGCTGATATCTTCAGCCATGTGGCTGGTTATAAAATTAACTCAAACAAATCAGTAGCCTTCCTCTATTCAAGGATAAGCAAGCTGAGAAAGAAGTTAGGGAAATGACACCCTTCACAATAGTTACAAATAACTTAGTGTGACTCTAACGAAGCAAGTAAAAGATCTGTAGGACAAAAACTTCAAGCCTCTGAAGAAAGAAATTGAAGAAGATCTCAGAAGATGAAAAGATCTCCCATGCTCATGGATTGGCAGGATTAATATAGTAAAAATGGCCAACTTGCTGAAAGCATTGTACAGATTCAATGCAATCCCCATCAAAATGCCAAATCAATTTTTCATAGATCTAGAAAGAGCAATTCTCAAATTCATTTGGAATAACAAAAAACCCAGGATAGCAAAACTATTCTCTACAACAAAATAATCTCCTGGGGAAAATCACCACCTCTGACCTCAACCTCTACTACAGAGCAATAGTGATAAAAGCTGTTTGTTTTGGTATAGAGACAGGCAGTCTGATCAATGGAATAGAATTGAAGAACCAGCAAAGAACTCACACACCTATGGTCACTTGATATTTGACAAAGAACCTAAAAACATCCAGTGGAAAAAAGACAGCATTTTTTAAATTTTCTATATTCTTTGTTTACATTCCAAATGCTTTCCCCTTTCCCAGTCCCTCCATCACCATATGTCCCATAAGTCCTCTTCCCTCCGCCCAATCCCCAATCACCCACCCCACAATTTCTTTCTTCTAGTACTCTCCTACCATACTGGATCAAGTCTTTTCAGAACCAGGGCCCTCTCCTTCCTTCTTATTGGGAATCATATGATTTGCTAATTGTGACTTGAGTATCCAGAGCTTCTGGGCTAATTAATATCCACTTATCAGTGATTGCATTTCATGTGTATT
>BDUI01000069.1:100151-137548 GCA_002335545.1 Apodemus speciosus
AAGAAGGAAGGAGTGGACCCTGGTTCTGGAAAGGCTCAATGCATCAGTGTAGGGGAATACCAGGACAGGGAAGTGGGAAGGGGTGGATGGGGGAACAGGGGAAGGGAAAAGGGCATGTGGGACCTTTGGGAGGCAGGGAACCAGGAAAAGGGAAATGAAATGTAAATAAAGAATATATCCAATAAAAAAAGAAAATTGTTTATTTCATCTAGATTTTCCAGTTTTGTTTAATGTAGAATTATGTAGTGGGATTTGACTTTTTTAAAATTTCCTGTTTCTGTTATTATATCTCCCTGTTCACTTTTGATTTTGTTAATTTGGATAATGTCTCTGTGCTCTCTGGTTAGTCTGGCTAAGGGTTTATCTATCTTGTTGATTTTCTCAAAGAACTAGGTCCAGATTTTGTTGATTCTTTGTACAGTTCTTTTTGTTTCTACTTGGTTGATTTCAGCCCAGAGTTGATTATTTCTTGCTTTCTATTCCTCTTTGGTATATTTACTTCTTTTTGTTCTAGAGCTTTCAGATGTGCTGTAAAGCTGCTAGTTTCTTTTTGGAGGCACTCAGAGCTGAGTTTTCCTCTTAGCACTGCTTTCATTGTGTCCCATAAGTTTGGGTATGTTGTGCTTTCATTTTTATTAAATTCTAAAGTCTTTAATTTCTTTATTTCTTCCTTGACCAAGTTATCATTGAATAGGGCATTTGGTTCAGCTTCCATATGTATGTGTGCTTTCTGTTATTTTGGTGACTATTAAAGACTAGCCTTAGTCTGTGGTGTGATCTGATAGAATGCATGGGATTATTTTAATCTTCTAGTATCTGTTGAGGCCTGTTTTGTGACTGATTATATGGTAAATTTTGGAGAAGTTACCATGAGGTGCTAAGAATAAGGTATATTCTTTAGTTTTAGGATGAAATGTTCTAAAGATGTCTTTTAAATCCATTTTGTCGATAACTTCTGTTAGTTTCAATGTGTTAGTGTTTAGTTTGTATTTCCTTGACCTGTCCATTGATGACAGTGGGCTGTTGAATTCTCCCACTATTATTGTGTAAGGTGCAATGTGTGCATTTGCTTCCTGTTATTTTTTTTTGTTAGAGATGGAATTCTGTTTTTGTGGCTATCTTCTTTTGGGTTTGTGGAAATAAAGATTAGTTTCTTGCTTTTCTAGGGTGTAGTTTCTCTCCTTGTGTTAGCATTTTCCACATATTATCCTTTGTAGGACTGGATTTGTAGAAAGATATTGTGTGAATTCGTTTTTGTCATGGAATATCTTGGTTTCTCCACCTATTTTACATCTGGGGAAATTAGGAAAAGAGGATCAAATAGTCACCCAAAGGACTCATACAGACATTCTACCTACAAAGCTGAAGCATCTTATGTTGTGCTATGTGCCTTGCATGTACAAGATTCAACCTGCTGTAGCAAAGATACTACCATTTTATTTTCTTTTTATACCTAGTAGGACTCTGGAGTTCTTGTTGTAATTACCATATTCCTGTCTACATCCAGAGGAGAGAAATTGATATTATGTCTGCTGAAGCTAAAGTACCCCTTCCAACACTACCATGTAAACTAGTTTTGAAGAAAAAAATATTTAAGCTTTTTATTGCATTCTCCTGCTTCACTTTTTCTTCTTCTCTCATACAATATATCTAGATCTAAGTTTTCCTGTCCATCCACTCCTCCAAGTTTCCTCCCACACTCCATTCTCCCCCAGATCCACTCCTCCTCTATTTTCCTTCAGAAAAGAGCAAGTGTGAGTGGTGCATGATCATTCTTAGTTGGTGGAGATATTTGTCTGGTTAATTCCGATAACAAATGAGACTCTTACATTTAACTAGTTAAGAGATCCTAGTGCAGTTGGTGTCCTCCAACTTCTTGGACAAGTGGTTTATTAACTTAATCCTGCTTTGTATGTAGTCATTTACATAAGCCAATCCATATAATAATTCCTGGAAGGTTCTTTTAATTTCTGTCCACTTCTCTAATTTCTGCATGAGACAATTTGTGTTTTTAAAAAGATATTTAATTTAAGCTATATTGAATTATACTTCAAAAAGCCAGTGGTCCAATAAGGGTAAGAAGTCATCATACTTTGGGAAAAGTCTTGGTCTGGTGTTAAGTATTCAGATGTGGCACCTTCTGATGTCTCAAGCTTTTGTACTCAGTTTATGTCTATGGTATTTTTCTAGTGAAATTGTATTATTAATTCAATAATTGTAAAGTTTACCTCTGCTGCAGCCCACCTTTCCTCTTCTCACTACCATATTCTTACTGTTTCAGGCTTCTTTACAGTCTTAAAATGCTCAGTTTAATCAGTGAATATCGGAAATGGTTAACTAATATGCTAGGTTTAAAAATATTTAATTTACTATTTTCCCTATGTTTTTGTCTCTATGTGGGTTTGTGCTCATGAATGCAGATGCCTTTGAAGGTCCAAGGTGTCTGATTCTTCTGGAGCTGGAATTACAATCAATTGTTAGCCTTCCTACCCGGGCTCTGGGAATCAAACTGCAGTCCCCTGCAAGAGAACTAGGTGTTCTTAACAGCTGAATCATCTCTCCAATAGCAAAAGTATGCTACTTTTATAGGCAATAACCTATTTTGAGGAAGCCAATCCAGCATTACTGGGAAAGAACTTCACATATACCTAAAGTTTATTTTAAGAGAGTAAACTATTAATCCTGAGATTTGCCAGAAAAATTAGCTTCACCATTTTGGGCCAAATTTGAAGAAAGCCCTATTAAATATGAAATACTGACCAAGAGATAGACTTTGGTCAGAACCATTTCCCAGACTTTTCTAACTGGAATGGCCTCAAACCACATGTTGCAGGGGCTCATAAGGACAAACCTATAGACCACGGTACTTTCCCATGAGTTTTTGTTATTTCCCACAAACTGTAATTCACAGCATTCAAGAAAGTTACCTGGTTCATGAGCAGATGGAGCTTACAGATCAATTTTGGTATTACACAAACCTCTCTTAGAAAATGTATGATTCCAAATATATCTTTCACAGATACAGATATGTGGACACTCAAGAACAGCATCCAACATTTCTCCTCACCTCATCTATATTATATAAACTTCTTTTAAAGAAAAATTAAATGACAATGACTACAGTAAGCTTGTTATTCATGTGAGCTTGCCAATATAATATTAACCAGGTGATTAAGGGTAATATCATCAATTAGGTGCCAATGTATATCTGATAGTAATCAAAACAGCACTTCACCTTTGTTACATTGTTCCCAATGACCAACAAGTCCAGTGTAACCACATGAAAAACATACAGGTCTAAGTTAAGGGATAGTATACTAAATGGATGACAAGTGCTCCTTGAAACTGTCAAGGTTGTGATAACCAAGAAAAGTATGAGTAAGTGTCATAGGCTAGAGCAGGCTCAGGATTCAGACACTTAAACAGAATTTTGACATTACAGAAAAAAGGACACTAGGAAAAACAGCATGAATAACACTAATAAAATTTAGAGTTTAGTTAATAAGCATGCATTAATATTGACTTTTAAAATAATAATTTCTTAAAATTAATATGTTTACTTTGTTTGTAAGTGTATATGTGTGATTTCATCAGTTCATGTGCATCATTTGCTTGGAGCAGCCATTGGGGGCCAGGAGGCATCAGATTTTCTAGAGCCAGAGTTACAGGTGATAAAGTGAGAACATGATCACACCAAGGTATGGTTGAGAGGAAAGTTTTTATTGTAGATATGGAGGAGAGTACAGTCAGAGGCATCTGGAAAAGTCGAGAGCAGGGAATATAAGTAGTAGACTGAATATGGCCAATGAAAGAGACATGGAAGACCATGAAAGGAACAAAGGAAGGAGAGCAAGAAAGGAAGGCCCAGGGGCAAGAGAGAGGGATGCAAGAGAGGAAAACAATGAGAAGAAAAGAAAGGTCACATAGCTGGAATGGCAGGGTTATATAGGAATGAGAACCTGGAGTTCGGAAGTCCATGAGGGGGAGAAGTTTAGGGTAGGGGACAAGTTGGCAAGAGCTGAGAAGAGCCACAGGTAGACATGGTGCTGAGAAATCCTGGAGGCCAGCGTCTACTGTGATATACTAATAGGCACCAGTGATAGTCACTTTTCCTGAGTCCCTTTGTTTTGTTTTGCTTGTTTGTTTGTTTGCTTCTGGACGTGGCAGTAGTGAGCTGGCATGTGAGAGCTGGAAACTGAACAGTAGTCTTCTTCATGAGCTCTCCAGCTCCTAATATGGCTTTCTTAGAATATGATAAGTATTAATGTAAGATTTCCAAAAGAGGAAAAAATTGAATAAGGGTTGTCCCTGAGTTCTGAACCATTAGTATGACTTTTTGTAAACCTAAAAATGTTTTCCAGAAATCGATAAATTTTTAAATTGTGTAAATTCCACTGATAGTAAGCTTAAAAATGATACACAGATTGAAATGTATTTTAAGCTGAGTTTCTGAGATACAGTATAAATAGAATTGAGGCAAAATGGTAGTAAATTAACATTTTTTGAATAATACTATTGGACACATCACAAAGTTTCTAATCCATGGACAGATTTAAAACCCACAGTAAGATGGTGGGAGAGATAGCTTAATGGTAAAGGCCTTTCCAAGTGTTGTAGAAGACTAGAGTTTGTTTGCTGCCACTACATCCAGAGATAACATCCACCTGTACCTACAGCTCCAAGGGATCTGACATCCATTTTCATGTATGAACAGAAACACACTAAAATAGTTCCCACAAACAAAAAATGCCACAGAGCATCATTGTATAGAAAGAAAACTGAGACTGGGGGTTTAAGAATTACCTAATGATTCTATTGTTACAAGATATGCAGCAGATTGGGAATAAGTATTAGCAAATTGGAGAGTGGTGATCGTGAAAGGCCAGGCAATACGGGAAAGGGATTCAGGAAAGTGGGGAGTCAGAAAGTTATCATTGTTCTACATGACTTGAACAAGGTGGGCATTTTCAGGTCTAGTGCTCCTTATACATCCCTAGTGACTTTTGTAAACAGAAGTTTTATCTGTTAAGCTAGACATCTATGATAGTGAATCTTAAGTATCTGAGATCATTTTCTCTTCTCTGTCAGGTTCTACAGAGGTATAATACATTTCCTTTCATGTACTATTCATAGTTTTTTTTTCTAAAAGGAACAGAACTGACGTGTGTGTGTGTGTGTGTGTGTGTGTGTGTGTGTGTGTGTGTGTGATTTATTAGAGAACTTACAAACTACGGTCTGGTTAGTCCAACAATGACTGTCTTCCTGCAGCATGGCCAAGAATCCAGTAAAGATCATGAGACTGGATGTCTTAGCAGTTCCAGTCTGATGATGGAGTCTTATAGATTTCCTAGAGAAAGAGCTTCTGGTCTTCAGTCAACACTGAGAAACCAAAGAAATAGGTCTAACACCAGTAAAGAAATGTTTTGTAAACAGGATAGTCAGATTTTCCATTGAAAGTGGGGGCAGTTGGGCAAAATACAAATGCTTTCTTCTTCCATGACATTTTTATGTAGGCTATTATCAGAGAGTATGGTACAGACTTGGGGTAGATTTTCCCACACCAAATGATCCAAGGAATAACATCTTTCACAGATGTGCCAGCTGCTTGGATTTAGTAGATTGCAGTCAAGTGGACAACCAAGTTTAGGTACCTTGTTTACATTACATTACATTAGCTCCCCATGTTTCATTGATAGGAAGTTTTGTGTGCATTCCAGCTCTTCTCAAGCTTTCTTATAGATCTACACCAAAGCTTAAGGTATTCATCATTTTTGGCTTTTGGGTCCTATAAGAAAAGAGCCATGCTTTAAGAGATGCTGACAGATGGCAATGTTTACTTTCTGTGGGTCATCCACCTAAGTACAAGGCAAGGGAAATGTGAATTTGTGTCTGTGGAATTTTCTTTTGTATTATTTTCCCTTGACTTTAAATTGTCGGTCTTTTCTTGACTACACCTTTGTATTCTCTCCGCTATGCTACCACTTGGGTAGCTGGCATTTTCTTCAAATACCTGGCTTCACTCATTCAAACTATTATTACTCTCATGACTTACAAACACAGAAATAAACATGCCTTTTGTAAAAATAAGATATTTATTATATCAGAAAGTATCTTTCCATTATTATAGTTATTGTTACATGAATTATTTTTTTCTCATACCAGATCATCAGAAGAAATGAATTTCAGTCTGAAATATAAGAGGAGAAACATCTTTAAGAAAAAAACACATAAACCTTGCTATAGTGGAATTATACAAAAATCAACCAGTGAGTAATTGCTATCAACACACTATAGAACACCGTTTTATAAAATAATGTGAATAGGACAAAGAGCTATGTTATCTKGCAAGAATATTCACTTTTCATGGTAAATACAGTGTATGATTCAATTATCATTTGATGAAAGAGGAGGGTAAGATTTGGGCTTATTAAATATCATGATAGGTTTATGGCATATATAACATAGCTGTAAGGTCTAAGCAATTTAAACCAGAAAACCTGTATAAGGTACTTCCTATAGTTCCAAAAATAAGGGTAGTACCAGAATTGAAATACTTTCCACTAACTTCAAAAAGAAACAAACCAAACCAAAACAAGCAAACAAAAAACCAATAAGTGGCAAATGGGAGATAGCTCAATGGGTAAGGTACCTAGTACCTGCAAGCTGGATCACCTGCATTACATGGTGGCTCACTGTGTTCATAGGAAAGGAAGCAGAGAGGGCAAAATGAATGCTGTTACTAAGCAGGATTTCTCCTTTTACCTTTCACTGTCTAGAGTCACAGCCTATGGAGGGCTGCCACCTATGTTCAGAGTGGGTCTTCCCTCATCATTCAAACCTCCCTGGAAACACTCTTACTAACATTTCCAGAGGTGTGTTCATTAGGTCATTGTAAATCCAGTGACAGTGAGAATTACCTACTGGTCCAGTTAGATAAGGATCTAAAAATGTTGATCCCGTGAAAGTTGAGAATAGGAGAAAGAGGAAAAAGAAGAGGAGGTGTAGGATAAGGAGGAGGAATGGGGAAATCTTGACCAACAGTGACAGTACAGCTAGATAAAAGAAAGAAGTTCCCATGGGGAATTGTAGAGTAGGATAACTATGAACTATTTCCATCCTAAAATAAGTATTTGGGGAGATACATTAAAATTAATTTGAACATTATATAATGAATGTATATATGAAAACATCATGACCCCAAATTATTATTATATATTATATACTTTTATATATTAGTTAAGTTTTTAAATTTTAATCAGAAACAGAAAGGATAAAATATAAATGAGAATACAATTATTTTTCTTCCAGTAATCTTAAATCCATATGAAGAAAGGTAGCATTTTCATTCAGTTCTTGAATGACCAGAAAAATATAACTGAAAACCTGTAATAATGGTGTATATCTGTAGTATTTAGGAAGTGAAAAATAGGTCATTTGATCACAGGAATTTGAGATTGTTTTGGGTAATATAAGAAGCTTGCCTTAGTTAGGGTTTTATTACTGAAAGGAGACACCAAGACCAAGGCAACTCTTACAAAGGAACACATTTAACTGGGACTGGCTTAGAGTTTCAGAGGTTGTCATCATGATGAGAAACATGGCCTCCTGCAGGGAGACTTGGTGCTAGAGGAGTCAAGAGAAGGAGGCAATCAGGAGAAGACTATTATCTATAGGAAACCAGGAGGAGGATCTGGATCATACTGGTCAGACTTTAGTATGTATGTGCATGTACACACCCACCCATACACACACACAGACACACACAGAAGAATATGTGTGATGTTTGTGTGTGTGTGTGTGTGTGTGTGTGTGTGTGTGTGTGTGTGTGTGTATATGACTTCAAAGTCCACCCTTCCTCTAATACGACTACACCTTCTCCTATAAGGCCACATCTCCTAACAGTGCAGCTTCCCATGGCTAAGCATGTTCAAACCACCACATAGGTCCTCTTTCAAAATGATGATGATTATGAGGATCATGATCATGATGATCATGATTAAGTTGATAATTCAAACATGGAATCATTGTTGCATTAAATTAGTCTATTTCTTAGAAGTACAAATGAAGATTATTCCTGAATGAATAAAAACTGAATGAAACTGCTTACTAGAAATTTTTCCTAAACTCATATTTGATAGCTGAATTTTCGTGAGGCAGATATAGTGACTGTAGGATTTTTGGTGCAGCTACTCTCAAAATGTACATGGTAAGTTGTTGCCAATATCCATTCCATACATTTATTTTGTCCTGGGGTCTATGACATACATATACAATACTTTAACCAGTACCAGTTGTTTTTAACTCAGAACATGGCTTCGTAAGTTGAGCATACTTGTAGTTGTTAAATAGTATAGAATTCACCAATTGTTTAAACTCTGGTAAATTATTGATGAGGAACATGAGGTGTTAAAACTGTAATGAACCCATACCAATTGTCACCATTGCTTGACTTAGCACCTTGACTCTAAGAGTGACCACTGGTAACTATCAGTTTAATGGAAAACATTAAAAATGTAAATTTTAGTACTATCATCCTTTTTTTCTTCCAGACTGAAAATAAAAATCCGAAGCCAGGTGTGGTACATGGTAACCCATGGCTTAATAGGCTCTCTGAGTGATAATTCTAATGGGTGATAAAATAGAAGAGCTGGACATACGTTGGAGATCAAGTACATCATACCTTCCACAGGACTAACAGGCACAGATAGGACTAACAGGCACAGATATAAAACTGTATCTTGAATTAGCATTTATTAATGCCTTTTTCATTACTCACTTGTCACATAAGGCAATGACTTTTTTCAGTTTGTTCAAAACTTTACTTTTAACATGTGGCTTACATAGATCCTCTACTTTTCACAGACAGAATAAATAAAACACTGTTTGGCTTTTATTACAGTAGGATGAAAAAGTACATGACAATTCAAAATTTTAGGTATTTTTTGTTCAAGAAACTGAAAAAAATATATTCCATTTCACAAAGAACATAATTTTCTTGGAGATAAAAGAGAGATTGAAGGCTTTCCAAAACTATAGAATACTGAGTTGCAAGGGAATATTGTAGAATACACACAAAATGCAAAACAAATAAAAAGGAAGCCATGAGTTCCTCTTTGTCTCTTTGACCGGAAAGGACCCTGTGGGTTTATTTTGAGGAGCAGTAGGGGATGTAGTGATCACTGCAGCTGCACCAGCCAGATAAGAAAAAGGAAGGTTAATTTTTAAAAGTGAATTTGGGAATGCATTAGCTCATTTCAAAGAATTAATGACATTGTCTTTTCTCTCTCTTTCTCCCCTTAAATTTGCTGTTTGAAGGCACCTTTGGGTCCTTAAGCCTTAGATCCCTGAAAGAGTTGCCTGAAGTGAATAAGCCTGCGTTTCTTCTAGACCCGGACAAATACTTTAAGGAAGAGCCAGAAGGGGATGAATCGCAAATTCCAGAGCTTCCTTTGCTCTCTGAAAGTAAGTCCTCAGCCAGCCTACAATCACCTTCCTTTCTTTATACATTCAATTAAGGGAAAAGGAAGTAAAAGGAGACTAGCAGGAAAATAACACGTTTTCCTTGGAGGTTGCCATGAAACAGAGTGCTGTGGTTGTTAAGAGTCGCAGCTCTGTGCTCTCCAAAAGAGGAGCTAAGGGACGGCAGCACATGAAATGCATATTTCTATTGTGTCACTGTTCTGCAAGCAGACTGCCATGGATACCATGAATTTGCTATGGATGAATACCTCTCCTCTCTAAATAACCTTCATTTCCAAAACTGATACCAGAGATGGAAACATCATGAGATTCTAAAGATTTAGAGGAGAGTCTCTAGCAATCTGGCTCTGTTCTTCCCATGACTCTATAAATAGAGGCTACTTAAAGTGCATTGTCTCCGAGGCTCCAGCTGCAGTACAGGGCTAATAAGAGAGGACAAGGAAGCTTAACTTGAAAAATGCAAGTGAATGATCTCTGAGGATTTAGAAAGAACATGTGCACAAGTGTGCTCTATTTTTCAGACTATTCTAGCCTTTGCAGTTTGAGAGCATTTGACAAGAAAGATCTGTGCAAACATCTTTCCTACAAAGGAAGCCTTGTGGGAATTCTGGCAACATATCCTGAAAGTGGGAGAGGTACTGAGAAAGCATATGGGCACTGTAGGGAATCTCATTTAAAATAATTGATGGAAATACAGTGTTTTTAACCTGTAATACTGAAAACAGACAGAGCTCCACAGCAGTCATCTGAGACTCACAGTGTCTAAACTTTTCCAGTGTCTGACATAAGGTTCAATATCATTCTTGAACAATACCTTTGAAGGAAGAAGTTGTTTTCTTAGAGTCACAACAGGTGGCATTTAAGTTCATTCTTTCTTCCTAGTCCTCTGTGGAAAAAGAGAACCAACTAGTCATATATTATTTCAAATTTCAGTTTTTAATCTAGAACAACCGTCATTTCCAGTCTCCTCCTACCACTCTGCCAGATCATTCTGAAACTTCCTCTTTTCTAAATTTGTAATTTGCTTATTTTTCTTTAGTTTTTTTTTCCGCCTCATTTCTCGTAGAAGTATTTATTTATGTGTGTGGAATGGGCCTTCAAATCTGTCATCCTGTTATTTTTCATAAGGATGATTTAAGTTTAACAATGGATATGTGTGCTGGGAAGATGAGTCCCAGGATAAAATATTTGCTGTTAACTGGATTTTGGATCTCCAGGATCCATATGAGTAGATGGAGGATGCATGGTTTCAGTGTATAATCCTAGAACCCAAGAGTTAGGAGAGTCAGCCAGAGAGAATCCCCGGAGAAGCTGGCTAGCTAGAATTGCCTGTATGATGATCTGTGAGTTCATCAACCCTGCCTCAACAAATAGAGTGAAGCACGGACAGGGAAAACACCTGATAGCACCTTTGGGCCTCATATGGCCATGCATACTTATGCACATACACCAACACACATGCGCCTATACACGTGCACATATAGGCTCATTATACACACATTAAAAACAAGTATAGAGAATAATTTATCTTCTTGCGTGAACCACAGACCCAGAGAATCTGGGAGTATCTAGTCAAAAATAGAATCATGAATCAGGACAAAGCACTGGAAGGAGTATATGAGGACATCAAGTGGAACATGAAGACAGAATTCAGGCAAGAAAACCATGACATAGATTACATAAAAGGCACGGGACAAGTAGTGGGAGAGAGGGGCAGTCAGAAGCACAAACCTATCCTCAGCCTTGAGAGTCCCTGTATGTGGAGGGGCTACTTCTGTCTACAGTGTCAGGAAGGTATACTTGGTTTCTCCCTATGGACAGGGAATCTCTATTTTGAGTGGGCATGGGGGGTGCTTTGATATCTACATGGAAATACTGAAAATATATGCAATACTAAGAAATTTATGAAGGCCAGTAATTTATATTTTTCCATAATTCTCGAAAATTTAAAGACTATATAGTTTCTTTCAATTTTTCTTCCTTCTTAGATGTATCTAGCCCATTCTAAATACTGAGTGACTTCTCTTTAGGTACACAGTAATTCCTAAGGTAGAGATTGAATATGTTTGCATCAGTGGTAGATGTTGAAGACACAGAGATAATCTCAAGAGTTTCAGCCTGTAAATGTTGCATTTCTAATGGGAAAGGTATCCGGGCAGTCTGAAGCTAGGGGACACCACAAAAATCACACCCCAAAACAAATCTCACAGAAGAGATTTATTGGGAGGGGAAAACCCAGGAGGGTGGCAGCATCTGCTCAGGTCAGAAGATGTCAGTCAAATGAGCAGTAGTCAGGGCTTATATAATATTTCTTAGTGGTATACTTTTCAGGGTGGAGCTTTTTACTTCTGTTGGCATTTCAAGTCTTGAGTTTGGTGCTACTTAAGGTTTGGTTGTTTTTCCTGCTCTAGGGTTGGTGTGTTTCTCTGGCAAGCTCAGGGATTGGTGGGCTTTCCTGTTTAGGGACTGGTGGGATTTTTTTCCTGTTGGGCAAGGCCTGACAATTCTCCTACCTCAGGGCTGGGAATGACAGGTACAGACATTAGAAAATGACCATTAGGAAAGTCTTCAGGTTCGGCCTAGCTGATGGAACTTTTGGATCAGAGCCTGAGCACTTTCCTGCTTTGAGGATTTACAAAGTTTATAGAACTATACAAAGTTTATGTAGGAAGTTTGTGTCAGGGAAGTCTTTCTCCTTCCTTTGAGTCAGTTTGAATAAGCTAACATTCTCCTCAAGTTTTGTTTCCTACTGATTAACCTTAGGGATCAGGAAGGTGAACAACTTCATCATGAGACTACTTCTTGCTAGTTTTGGGGAAAGGAGCATCAGGACAGAGGTCTCACACCACTCATGCAGTAAGCAACTGAAGCTTAAGTACTGCAGAGAATCAAGGCATTGTGAATGTTTGGGAATACAGGTTTAGGTGTTACTACAGTCTGAAGACTCCAGTGTGTTCATAAAGTGTCTTTCTAAGGAATTAAGTGGTCTGTGATACCAAAGAGAGAGATGTGGGAGGGATAAGGGTAGTAGAGATATTTGGGTTAGAGCAATTGATAAAGTGAAAGACTCTAGTAAGACAATGGGTAAGGCCACAAATGGTGGTTGAGAATTTGACCCAGAAGGGACATACAACCAACATTCTGCAAAGTTGTCAGGTACAACATTATTCACTAACTGATATACAGAGGTTAAGGTCTAAAACAAGAGATAGTATGGCTTGCAAGTGGGATCAATATTATCTGAAAGGAATGATATAAGGGATATGAGGACCTTTGAGGTGCTTTGAACCAGTTCTTTTTACCATGTCTATACCTAGGGGTTGAGAGAATGGGATGTGCACCCTCAGTATTTTGATTGTGGCTTTTGGGCAGCTTTGATGAATGCTGTATTAAAGTTTACCAATGTCCCCCACCTCCCATCTGGGCTGCCATGTGTCCTTAATTAGAATATAAAAGAGTTTTTGGATCATTTGCTTGTGCAGTGACAGAAGTTGCCATCATTGAAAACCAAGAATGCCAGTTTTTGCCATTTGAACTGTACTGAGGCCAACCTGCTTGTGGTAACAGGATGAAGCTCTAAAAAAAAAATCTGAGTCAGTAGAGGAAGAGAGGATGGATTGCAAAATGAACTGGACTGGAGGGAGTTTCTATAAGCTCTAAATAGGAACTGAAAGCTACAGATATCCAGGAGGGCACAGAGAAACTCTGAGACTTCCAGGTCAGAATTGATAGGCATGAGAGACAAGGTCACAGAGGACAAAAGAAGCTTAAGGAAATTATGGGGTTCAGCAGGAAACTCGGTGTGGGGGCCAGGGGCAAGGAAAGGAAACCTGGAGAGTTCCAATAGAGAGAGTGGAGTAAGTATCTTAATAACTAGAGAGTTGACCACATGGTAGGGACACAGAGTATAGCAGGCTCCCTGGGCCAGAGGAAGGCTCCTTACTAAGCAGGAGAGGAGAAATAAATGGTTAGGCAGGTGGAGGGAAAAAGCTGCTGGAGAGGCAGACTCTAGAATTTGGAACTGAATATAATAGGTGGCCAAAACAAATGAGCTGCATATACTTTAAGAGAGGCAATTCAGTTACTTGAGTCAGTTTGAATATTGAGACATAAGAATGGCTGAAAGGTAAGTGTCACATCTTCTACTAATGCTATGTGAAGAGAGATCTCTGGAAGAGGGTGGTGTTTGGAGCCCTTGGTGTGTTAGGTGGTATAAGTGGTGAAAGGAAAAGACAGTGATCGGTGACCCTAAGGTTAACTTCTTTGATTCTTATATAAGAAGTTCAGCTGTAGCCAGAGAGCGCAGACAAGGTACCCATTCTTGGGTAGTATGGTTGAATTTTCAAAAAGGTTGTGACGGATACAAAGGAAGGTTCCAGTTCATGACCCAGGACCCCAAAAGCATATCCTTTTTCTTCATAGAAAAAAAGGATGAGTTAAGTCTAGAAGATGTATGCCTGGAGCCTGGATGGGCAGTGGGCTGTTGAAATTTACAAACTGGCTTAGCAGTGGTGCAACAAGGGCTTCCTGTGATGTGCCAAGAGCTACCTTATGTAGAGAGCAGTCAAGAAGAGATAAAGAAGGGATAAGGAATGTAAGAAGCTAGCTATCCCTAGGAAGGGTAGAATTTGTTCCTTCGTAGTAGGAACTGTTAGTGATTTTTTTAATCTAGGATAATTGTCTTGTGTGTTGCAGTGATAGCTAATCCCATAGAGTAATTCGAGGGGTGGACAACTGGACCTTTGAGGGTGAGATCCAATCCCCAGCTGGACAGAAAGTTTAGTAAGTCAGAGGCGTCTGCCTTGATAATTTTCAGGGACTGCAAAAGATCATCTACTTATTGTATTGTATTGTACTTGGCTTTTGGAAGAGGCAAAGAGAGTATGTCTGAGGCCAGAGACTGACCAAATAAATGTGGACTGCCAAGGAACCTCTGGGGAACATGTTCCCTGTGAGTTGGGTAGAAATGTGACTGCGGTGAGTTTCGGAGCCCGTCTAAGTAAAGGCAGGATTATTTTGTGACTGGGGGTCCAGAAGAATAGAAAAGAAGGTATCCTTGAGACAGAGAAATTGCAGGTCTTTGAAGGGTAGTAGAGAGGCAAAATCACGTATTTCCAGATGCATATAAACAAATAACCAGTTGTAATGAATAATCTGAATTAAATTCACTTGTATCTACTATAGCTGGGATAAGCATAAAAATACATTACAAGAACAATTCCATTTTTTGACGAAACTGGAGTTACAAGACCCTTTGCCTTGTTTTCTTGGAGTTTTCTCATAAACTCTCAAATTTTTCCTCACATGACTTCATTCTTGGACCATGATCTGACACAGGAAGATGTTTCTCTGATGATGGCCAAGGAAGCCACTGATCTATGAGTATAGCTGAATGTTGTTAGAAGTCATTTTATGGCTATGTTTCTTTAACATAGCATAGCATTCTGTTTTTCCTGGGTCAATGGCTGATCTAGTCTCAGGTTCTGGGCCATCTGATGAGTGTCAGGCATGGATTCCTTCCCTTGGGACGGACCTTCAGTCCCGTAAGATCAGTGCTTGCTTCCTCACACTTCTCATTGCATATGTTACTTATTGCTTTACCAGAAATATACATAGCCATTTATAGGAAGGAAAAAGATATCATGGCGACTGAAGAACAACACAGCTAAGACACACATATTTTAGAATTAATTTAAAGTTCAGCTTTGTTTTTCATCTAATTTTAAATGAAATATATAGCTATTACAGCCAAGTTTAGGGATGGAACTATGAAGAAAATAAGAAGGGGGTTTTAGGCTCATAGTCATTACCCACTGTGAATTATATAGTAATAATTTAAAAAAATAATTTGTATTTATAAAGGGAATAAAACATGGAAACAATAGAAAAGATTATTTGGAAATTGTACCATAAAAGGCATTTGCCAGGTATCTTCAGCATTCAAAATTATTACTTCGGAACACAGGACACTTTTGAACAATTCCTAATCCCCAGATAGCTTTTCCATCTTGGATATTGAGCTTTTAATAACCTTTTGTATTCGCTGTCTTTCTTTTTCAGTGTGAAACATCTTGTGCTTCCTCTCTTTCACTTACAAGTTGTTCCCAGTGTATTCTCAAACAGCTTGAAGCACCCCTTTTATATGCCTTATTCATAGAGCTTAAAGCTAGCCCAGGGTCAGGCTTCTCAGTAAACTCCCAGAACCATTCATACCAATTCCACGAACCTGTAAAACTTCAAATGTGGAGAATGTGCTGTATTAGTGATACCTCGGGCAAAGTGGGATTTGTTATTCTTGTTGCAATCTTTTGAGACAAATTACCATAATTATGGAGATGATTTTATTTTGGCTATTGTTACAGAGAGAATTATAAAGTCAGAGTATAAGAAGCAGGCCTGTGCTTCTGCACAAATGAAGAAGTCATTTGTGAGTCTTTGAAAACAATGAAGAAGGACAGAGATTAGAGTGTGAGTAATGTGAGAGCAGTTCGGCTCTTTTGTGATTAATTGGTTCTGGAGCACAAAAGACTGATGGGGTTTCTTAACCATTTCTGCATTGCAGACGCTCAGTCTCAGGTAAAAGTGAACACTGTCGATTTCAGGCCCTGTTTTTTTTTGGTGCTGAATGAGTGTCAATTACTACTGAACAAGCTAGAGGAAGCCAAAAGCCTTCTGGACATGGTGAAGTGAGATCTCAAAAGCAATCTTTCAGGAATCCTTGTTGCTATAGCTCCTGCAACACTCGCTGAACTACATGTTGCAAGACAGTAGTTTCAGATGGCTGAAGCTCTTAGAGTCTGGCAGTGTCTGAGTTGTTGGGATTTAGTTCTTAGGATTGTCATTGGGTGGTGTTGGAGATGGTGATAAATAGTAGTTGGAAAAGTTAGTTGGGAGGGTTGTAGCTTAACAGAGAAGAAAGAACTGAGGATTGGTAATGATGATCGGTACAGGGAAATCAGCTCTAATATAATTTAGATGCAGCTACCAAAACCTCTATCTCCAAAAAGGGAACGAAGTCACTTAAATCTCTACCTAACAGGAAAGTTATATATCCTCCAGTAACCTCCTGCTCTGGTCTGCTTTCTGATGTTGTGATAAATATTGATGACAATCAACATAGAGAGAAAATATTTTAGTGTATGGGTTCAGTGGTTTCAGTTCATGACTACACTATGTAGCTTTGGTATTCTGAGCCTACGGCTAGGGACTATATCAAGGCTGGAAGCATGTGGCAGAAGAATGTCACCTTACTTAGCTGGACACAATAAGAAAGTCACGAAGGACTTTCAAAGAATCCTTGTTGATATAGCTCCTGCAACACTTGCCGAACTACATGTTACAAGACAGTAGTTTCAGATGGCTGAATCCTTTAGAATCCTTCAGATTCCTGAAGAAATACAACATTTGCTTCTAAACAAGTTACTGGTGATCCAACCTCCTTCTAGTAGACTTTATCTCCTAAAGGGCCCATCTCCAAGCAGTACGATAGGCCAGTGAAAAGGATTCGTTATTGAGTGGGTTTTGTGTTGTACTTTCAAGTCACTCCACCTGCAAATTCAGAAAGAGACAAATTAATCTAAGAGCAGTAATCTTAGCCTGAACCCGATGACCTGTAAGCGTCTTCATGATAAAATATAATTTTCCACAGAAACACAAGATTTTTCTCTCTGGCTCTTATAGTGCAAATGAAAAGTATATATATGGGCTTTATGCAAAATCGAGTTTTATATTTAAATACTTCACCATATTCTATAGCTTCGTTTAATAAGGTAAGTCCATCATTAAACTCACAAACACATACATTCAGAGGTCACATAGGTTATCTGAATATATGAAAAAGATTGCCTGGGGCTGCTGAGAGGGGTCAGTGGAAAAAGTCACCTGAAGCTTACCCTGATGACTTGTTTAATTCCTGGGACCTTCATGGTAGACCCAGACAACTGACTCTCATAAGTCCTCCTCTGACCTTCATCTGTTCATTGTGGAGTGCATGCACCTGCCCACACAAACACGCACACATGCACACAAAAACAAATAAATGTGAAATAAAAATAGTTTACTTTTAAAAGATAGAACAGATAATGGCAATTTAAAAAGATAAACAGATAATGGCCTGTATGAACATTACTAGGAATCATATGAAAATTGTCGCTTTACTATGTCACCACCTTTTGCAGCCAGCCTGTTGTTTTCATTTTTTTTTAACTGAAAACACAATCTTCTCTCATATAAAATACATCCTGATCACAATTTCTTCACCCTCCAATATTTCCAGCTTATTGTAACCTGATAGAGGCTGAAATTGAATGGTCATTTGACAGTGCTGATCTGGAACATATGTTAAGGCATTTTCCTCAGGATGTCACCAGGAAAGCATAACTGTTAAAGAGGCAGAGACTCAGTTTCCACCCTTCATTGAGTCAAGACAGTATACCAAGATTCTCAAACAATTTTCATGTTCATCACCCACAGTGTAGTTAGATAAAGTGTATAGTTAGAATAGTGTGCATGATTTAGAATGTGGCTGAGAATCTTGGTGAGGGAGAAGGTTTTCACAAACCTGAACGTCCACAGATTATCCAGAGCTTGTTGTTATGTGCTGTTTAGAAAGCATCTTCCATGTTTCCGGCAATCTTTGAGAATGTTGCTATTGTTGTCAGTCTGAGGAAGTTGTCAATTAGTGGGAAAAACAAGACCAGAGGTCAGGAGATAAACCAACTCTGTCATTTGTTAATCAGGGCATCATGGTATTTTTGTGAAGATGTTTTTCAGCACTTCACAACCAGCACATACTTTATTTTAGTCACTTTAAAAAGACTTTGTGGTCATCATTATAGAAATGGTTGTCAGGCAGCCTGCTTGAAATGAAGTCACGAGTGGGTTAATACCATTTTTTTTCCATGTAGGAAAGAATGAATGTAAATGGTGACTGATAACAATAGATTTTTAAGTTTGAGATTTACTTTTATGGGTATGGATATGACCATTCTTCATTGGTGTTTTTAGAAGGCAGAAAGAGACACTGGATGCTTTGGAGCTGATGTTCCAGGCAATTGTAGGCTGTACATCATGGGTGCTATGAACTGAATACAGGTCCTAGGGAAAAACAGCAAGAGTTCATAAATACTAAAGCATCTCTCCAGCCCATACACCCCCCCTTTTTAAAAAAATATTTTACTGCAGCTTTGCTTGTTTCTCTCTCTCTCTCTCTCTCTCTCTCTCTCTCTCTCTCTCTCTCTCTCTCTCTCTCTCTCTCCCCCCCCCCCCTTTTTAAAAAAATCTTTTACTGCAGCTTTGCTTGTTTCTCTCTCTCTCTCTCTCTCTCTCTCTCTCTCTCTCTCTCTGTGTGTGTGTGTGATAGAGGCAGAGACAGAGTTCAGAGGCAGAGAGAACATGTCCATACAATGATGCATGTAAAGGTTAGAAGGAAACTTGTAGTTAGCTCTTTCCTTTGACCAGGCAGATCCCAGTGGGCATACTTAGGCTCTTACGCTAGTTTGGAAGTGCCTTTACCTACTAAACTATCTCAATGGGCCCTAGATTTTGATTTTCAGTGTAGACATTACAGTTAAACAATGAACATATGTATACCATGAACAACTACATTTTTATCATTATTACTGAGCTCCAATCTCCTCAATTGTGAGGATGTGAGAGTATGAGGAGTGAACAGCACCACTTGTTAAGTAGCTCAACAAGTGTGTGTGTGTGTGTGTGTGTGTGTGTGTGTGTGTGTGTGTGTGTGTGTGTGTGTGTAAAATATTTGATCTCCTTCCATTAACCAAAGACAGTACTGGATGCTAGGATATAAGGCGTTACAAGGTCAGAAAAAGGTTCTGCTCCACTGGGTTCATCAGTAAACAAGCTCTGTGGCTGGACTATGAAGAGTTTCTCATGCATTGACCGTTTGGTCCTCAGGTGTTAGAGCTATTGGGAGAGGTGGTGGAACTTTAGTGGAGAGTGAGGAAGCTGGTCACCGGGAAAATGTCTTTGAAAGTTTTCTCTTGTTCCTGTTCCTTTCTTTTCTGCTCTTCTACTGTAAGGTAATCAATGCCACATGCTCCAACCACCACATGCTCCCTTCCCACAGGCCCAGGATCAAAGGTATCAGTGTACCAAAGTTAATGATCTCTTGCTTTCTCTCAGATTTTTTCACAAAAATGAGAAAATATGGTAAGTAAATAAATCAGAGGGAATCTAAGCATGTACAGTTACCAGTGCTATGTAGAAAAATAAGTCAGTGTAGTGTACCTTCACATGTAGTACTCATGTATACATGTAGTATCCAGTTGAAGGATACATCCTCATTGTAATCAAAAGCAGTACTGGAAGGACCCAGAAGAGGCCTGACTGGAGAGGCAACAGCACAAGTATCTGGCCTATCAGGCAAATTCTGAGAGATGGAATCTACGAAGACGTTGAGACAGAATAGCCTAAGGACCATCCACAGAAGTATAAAGCCATTGAGATGGAAGCAAACTTGATGTCTGTCAGGGGCAGAACAAAGGTGACTGAATCTGGAGGTCATTGACAAGTCTAGTATAAGAATAGATTGATAAGTATCTCAGAGATAATTTCACATGAGACCATGGTACCTGTGTAGAGGGTTGCATTGTTTGAGAGTATAAAGGGAAGCCTTCTGATGCTTTAAAGGTCTATGTGATCCAATGGAGCAATAATGGCTGTTGCTAACAATTATTCTCTACGATTTTAAGCTATTAGCCTTGAAGACAGTGTTTCAGGTTCCAAAGTGGGTGTTACGCAGGAAACTTACTTTAAGATAAGCTGTATAATTGCTGAACACAAATTTCTTTCCTAGGATTATTCAACAGAAATCAGCCACAAGCCACAGGGGGCGTGACAAATTCACCTGTCTCTTCATAATCACGTTGCCACCATTTTGTGGTAAAGAACAGAATCGTGGCAATAAACTAGTTTGAACTGAATTGGGGAACTAGAGCCCTCGTGTTCCTATATTGAGTAGGATGTGTTTTAAGGCAGTGTGGAGTGCTCAAGGCAACTACAAAATACACAGAGCTCAGTCTTTAGGGGAAGGTGGGCACTGAGCAGAGGAGGATTTTCCTTCTCTTAGGTTCCCCAGTGTAGGGGAATGCCAGGGTGAGGAGGCAGGAGTGGGTGGGTGGGTGTTGGGGCACCCTCAGAGAAGGAGGGGGAAGGGAGTTATCTGAGGGGAAATCAGGAAAGGGGATAACATTTGAAATGTCAATAAAACGTCCAATTTAAAAAAAAAAAGAAAAACTTCAGTACTACTTTTATGTCTTCCAATTATTATGTCAAATTTGCTTAATTTATCTAGAGAGAGTAGGAACTAGTACTGGAGACGGAAATAAATTTCTAGGAACAAAGTGGAAGCCCCAGTTTAGTGAAATATGTGTGCACTTACCTACCGGATTTAACTAGAGCAAAACTAAACACTCTTTTAAAATCTGAAGCAATTTCTGTAAATCGAATATGTTTTCTTACAACCATTTTCTTCTATTGCAGTCCTACCACCATTTGATCATGAACAAAGTTTTTGTCCCTTCCCTGATGAATGATTTTTTTCTGCTGCTGCTGCTGCCACCTTCTTAGACTTCACATTGTGACATCTTTTTCTCATGTAACTTTTGTGGTCTCAGCTCTCAGCTATTTGGTTATTTTCTTTATATTTTGTAGACTACAGATTGCACATTCCCTCCGTGTTTCTATGAAAATGGCCTTTTCTTGCCAGAATAATTTTCCCTAATTTTTCTTGTTGCTATCCAACTTAAAAGATGGAAAAGGAAAGAATTTGAATTTTATAGCCATGTTTGTACTACTAGTAAGGAGTCTTCTGTTTTTCATTGTTTACTTGTTTTGTTGTTTCATTTTGTGCTTTTTAAATACTCTTTACCATGCTTTATATTACTTTTTAATATTTCTGGAGGGAGTATATGATGGTGCAGGCTCTGTGTATGTATGCATATGTGTGCATGCACGTGTGTGTGTGTGTCCAGGTCTATATTTATGTCTGTGTCTGCCTCTGTCTCTCTGTCTGTCTCTGTTTCTGTCTGTCTGTCTGTCTGTCTGTCTGTCTGTCTGTCTGCCTCTGTCTCTGTCTTTGTCTGTCTCTCTGTTTCTCTGTCTCTGCTTGTCTGTTTCTGTCTTTGTCTGTCTCTCTGTCTCTCTGTTTCTGTCTGTCTGTCTCTGTTTCTGTCTGTCTCTCTGTCTCTGTCTTTTTGTCTGTCTGTCTGTCTGTCTGTCTGTCTGTCTGTCTGTCTGTCTGTCTCTCTCTCTGTGTGTGTGTGTGTGTGTGTATGCATGTGTAGGGGAGCATATCTTGAGCATGTGGAAGTCAGAGGACTTCAACGTTGGTTTCCTCCTTTCACCTTGTCAAGGAATACATGAAACTGTCTTCTCCTGTCTCTACTTCCCCTTTCACTGTAGGAACAGTAGAATTATAAGCATGCACTGCTGGATTTGGTTTACAGACATTCTGGGGAGCCAAGCTCAGGTCTTCATGTTTGTGAAACAAGATCTTTAACCATTGAGTCATTTTCCCAGCCCAAAATACCACCACAGTATAGAGTGGTTTAATATTCCTTTTTTCTTTTTCAGTATTCTTTCCTTTGGTATTTAACATGCTCATCAGCTAATCTTTCATCTCCATCTTCATCATAAATAACTAAAATCCTGTCTGTATTTCAACACTATATCAAATGGTACCTAAAGCTTTACCTTAATCTTTATATGCTCTTACAAATTCTTTATTTATACATGATTTGTGTTCCCTGTTTTCTGTTAGCACCATATTCTATTGTTTATGATATTTATGACATAATCAGCAAACTTCTGCTTTTAATCACTTCAAAGAAAAGCCTAAGACTTAGCCATGGTAGTGTCCCATAGCCTTAGTACAAACCATTTTTATAATGTATTTCCAGTAGGCATTTGTTGATGATAGAGTTATACAAGAGGCCAAAATTATTTCCTAGAATATATGGTGCAATTTCCTCTCACTTCTGTTGTGCAGTATCACCAGCCATAGGAATAATTTGCCTCTTCCTTTTATTCCCCCTGTTTTGAAGCTACAGATCCCTGCACATCAGAGTGTTTTGTAAGGATGTGAATGCAGATGTATGTGTTTAGTCATTCAGACAAACTGTGTGCTGATTATTTTAATTGTAATTGTTTTATTTCAATACAGAATAATTTGTTCTGGGCTTTTTCATAAGCCCTTGATAGCTGTTAAGTAAATCAAAAACAAAAACAGAAAACATTAGCTTATTCAGTCCCTACCTTTAAATCACCAATCACTGTCATCATACCCATAAAGGAGTTGTACAAGCTATGTGTATGTGTAGGGTTGTATGTGTATGTGTGCATATGTGTGTGTGTTTACAAGCTGTGTGTGTATGTGTGTTTACAAGCTGTGTTCATGGGGAGGTGTTATGTGTGTGTATGTATGTATGCATATGTGTGTGAATGTAAGCTGTGAGGGGTATGTGTGTATGCATACATATGTGTATGAGGTGTGTATTTATGTATATATACAAACTGTGTGTGCACGGCCTTGCGTGTGTGCATGTGTCTGTATAAGCTGTGTGTATATGTGTGTTTGAGATGAGGGATGGTCCTTTAAATTTAAATAAAATGAACAATAGCTTAGAAAAACATCTCCCCAGTACATTGTTGGTTCTAGAAACATCAAATTTTGGGCCAAAAAAGTAAGAAAGAAAGGAAGGAAGAAAGGAAGGAAGAAAGAAAGAAAGAAAGAAAGAAAGAGAGAGAAAGAGAGAAAGAAAGAAAGAAAGAGAGAGAGAGAAAGAGAGAAAGAAAGGAGAGAGAGAGAGAAAGAGAAGAGAGAAGGAGAGAAGGAAAGAAAGAGAAGAGAGAATTTGAGATTTCTCTCTGCTATTTCATTTAACTGGGTCTCTTAATAAATGTAATTTTCCCTTTTTATTGGTTATTTCACTTATTTACATTTCAAATGTTGTCCCCCTTCCCAGTTTCTCCTCCACAAATTCCTATCCCATTCTCTTTCTCCTGCTTTTATGAGGGTGCTCACCCACCCCTCCAGCTCCGGCCCCCACCTCACCGCCCTACCATTCCCCTACTCTGAGGCATTTAGCCTTCAGAGGACTAAGGGCCTCCCCTCCCTCTGATGCCAGATAAGGTCATTCTCTGCTACATATGCAGCTGGAGCCATGGGTCCCTCCATGTGTACTCTTTGGTTGGTGATTTAATCCCTGGGAGCTCTGGGGGGTCTGGTTGGTTGCAATTGTTGTTCTTCCTATGGGGTTGCAAACCCCTTCAGCTCCTTCAGTCCTTGCCCCAACTTCTCCTTTGGGGTCCCTGTGTTCAGTCCAATGTTTATCTGCAAGCATCTGCATCTGTATTGGTCAGGCTCTCACAGAGCCTCTCAGGAGATAGCTATATCAGGCTCCAGTCAGCAAGTGCTTCTTGGCATCAACAATAGTGTCAGGGTTTGGTTGGTTGGTCAGCAGTTGGAATTGATCCCTAGGTGAGGTCATCTCTGGATGGCCTTTCTTTCAGTCTCTGCTCCACTCTTTGTCCTTGCATTTTCTTTAATCAGGAGCATTTCTGGGTTAATATTTTTTGAAATGTAAGTAAATGTAATTTTCATGTCATCTTCATCATCTTGTAGCTTTGAAAGTTGTATTTGATGAAAAAAGCCTATTCCCCAAAGAACTTCTCTATCATGAAAGACAAGACAAGCCATTGTGTCAAGAAACAAATGGTGAAATGAAGATAAAGCAAAACAAGAAGCAATTATAAGAAAATAACAAACACACCACTGTGATAGAGCACTCCAAAGGCTGCTGAGAAGAATCCAGAATTCCAGAATTTCTCTGTTACTTTAAGTGTGAACTTCAAGAAACTTTGTCTTCAGACTCTGCTTGTTCTGAATTCACTCATACTTCCCAACCTTGTTTAATCCAAGAATGAACATAAAAAAGATTGGTCTAAAGAAGAGTGATGCTAATTGTTATTGTGTAATTCAGAAGAAAGTATATCACCTAGTTGTACTTATAATTCCCCTGTAGTCAAACATTTATAATGTGTTTTACTAAAAAATCTTATTAAATATGTACAAGACTAAACAATTGATAAAAATTCATTTAAAATTCTCTATTTTAATGCTCCCTTCCCTTACAATTTGGTTTTCCACAACAATTTTGATACCGAAACGTAGATATTGACACAATATTTCATTCTTTTCAAATATACTTTTTAATTTAGCTGTACAACTTTATGGTGCATAATGTTACATTTTGGTACACACTAAAATGCATATCTAATTGGGATTATCAACATTTACAAGTCATTAAATATTTTCAAGTATTTTTAATTATCATGTGAACATTGCACAAATGGGTGTGTATGTAGTGAAGTTAATAAATATTTCAACGCACGTATCTAATATGTAGTAGTTAAACCAGAACAATTGCTATTTCTTAGTAATCATTTTATAGTTATACTCATTATTTTATGCCCGTAGTGGGAATTGGTGAGAGTTCATAAGCTTCTGTATAGTCCAGTGACATACCACAGCAAAGCAAGTAAAAGCCTTGGGAAAGAAACAAAGTGCCTGGTCCTTTGTAAAAATTTCACTGTCCAAAAAAGCCCACTAGGCAACGCTTAGCTCTGAAACATCCTGATTCTCCTTGTGCAAACGTTTCTTTATATATGCAATCTTCCAGGAAGCCAATATTATTGTGTTGTCTTTTGTTGTGGCCTTCATAAAGAATTAATAACGTCATTTCTACAGGTTCAGTTTATTTGTATATGTTTATATTTTAAAGAGGCCTTTAAAATAGTTGGACTTTAAAACTCTTGCAATAAATGTTAGTAAATTATTAATATATATGGATAATTTTGATCCGCAACAAAAGCATTAAATCTGTTTAAATCTCATATACATTTCTTTAAAATTTATGCATTTTAATGTTGAAATGTGACAATTTGTTCCATTATGAGATTGCCTAGTAATAAAATATCAGTGTTGGGATTACAATTCTGGTCTATTTCCCCCTTTGATCAAAGAATTTTGAACTCATGGTTTCTTATACTGCTTCTCAGGATATATTTAGTGATATGGGCTTTAATAATAGATTCATAAGCATCATTAGAGTAAACATTTTGGCTTGGGAATGGGTAGGGTATAAAGGTTTGCTGAGGACAGAATTATCTTCTATCTGTTTATATGAATAGTGAGTCAGATATTATAGCTCATATGTATCTGGCTTTGCCTTCTTACTGAATTGCAATTACATGTGACAAAGATACAGGAGATATGTGTGCGTGTATGTGTGTGTGTGTGTGTGTGTGTGTGTGTGTGTGTGTGTGTATGTTAAGGTAGAATGTATTCTTTACAGAAAATATATCATATGCAGTAGAATCTTTCTGTGTAATACAAAGCTGCAACTTGCTCTCAAATGATTAAAAATATTATGTGTTTATACAAAGCACATACACATCTGTGTATACATGCATGCACCGTATGTCTATCATTTATTTATTATCTATCTCTCTGTCAGCCTATTTATCTGTCTTTTATATTGACCCAGGATATATGTGGATATAAATATGGTGAATAGTAACTATTTGAGAAACTGAAAAGGGGGACATGGAGATAGTAGGACTTTTTACTAAACAGGCATATTTCAAAAGATTTCAACGTAAAATTTTAAAACTTAAAATATTACTTTGATATAAAGGATTCTTTTAAATGTTTAAACAGAAACAAAATACACTGAATGGAATACTTGATTGGATAATCCATCATTTCAAACTCAAAACAGCGATTTATGAGCCATAGGTTGATGATAGTACAGTGAACTGGAATCAGAGACACGGTCCCAGAAATACAAAGGACTATTCTGATGTAAACAAGATATAATAAAAATACCAAATCCTTTGTGACAGCCCTTTCCTCCACATACATTCTTCTCTCCACTCATGAGTACATGCATCCATCCATGCATTCACAGTCCAGTTAGAGAAGGCAGAGGCCAATTTACATGTGTACAATAAAAACACATTTTGCCATCAGCTTTCTCAAGTGTACTCACAAATAATATAATGGTTAATTAAGCTGAGATTTATGAGCAATTATTTTTTTCAGGTACAATTTAGAAATTCTTTCACTAGGCACATTCATTATTATTATTATTATTATTATTATTATTATTATTATTATTATTATTGTTACCTTTAATCTTTTTTGACATCCAGTCATTATCTACCTCCCATTCTGCCCTCCAACAGTTCCTCATCTGATTCCTCCTCTTCTGTCTCCAAGGGAATGTTTTAACCCCCGTATGAACTCTTTTTGAAGAGATTAGTATAATATAGCCTGCTCCATACAGAGTGACTTTCTCTGTGTAGATGTTATGTTGGCAGAGCACTTGATAGATGCTTTATAGAACTATAATTCAATCTCTAACGTACTTCAAATTCTGCTTTGTAAAGAGTTATGAGGAACAATCTCAAAGTACATTTGATGAATTCAATAGATGCTTCAAAGTTCCAAAAGTCTCTTTTGATGTAACTACTTCTAATGATTTTGCCAAATATACACAAAAGGGCAGAGAAATGTCACATTTAGCTATTACATCTTACTATTCTTTCATACTCTACAACATCTAATTGTGCTAAACAAGTAGCAGGGTTTTTCCTGTCAAATGCTAATAGACTGAAGAATTATAAACTATGCCTGAAATTAACATTTAGATACAATTATTCAAAAACCATTTTTCTACAGTGAAAGGAACTTGCCACATTGAAATGTGTTATGATTTCAAAAGTTGTTTGTAATATGTGCATCTACTCCAGCTATAATGTAACATTTTCTTTTCTTTTTGGGATATGTTCTTATCACTCAATAAATATGTACTATATTGACAGAATGAAAGCTGCCTGAGATTAATCTGTAGTCAACTGGAAAAATTAACTTCTAAATTCTTTATTGATGATAACATTTTCCTTTTTATAACTAAAGTTTGGAATTAAATATATTTTTATTTGAAATAATAAATAATAAAATACTAAGAAAAGGGATGAGATTATAACTCTAAGTCCTTGATAATGATTGTGCTAAAATTTATATGAAAGCATTTATGGTCTCATTTTTTTGACTCTTTAGGTGCAAAATATAGTTGTAAAAAAGAACAGATTTGTCAAAGTATTTAGATAATGTGCAGTAATATTTTAAGGGCAGTAATACTTTGTTGGCCACTAAACCACAGTAAAATTGGAGACAAAAATTTATGGTTATTTCTCTTTAGTCTGAAAGAAAGAGGACAATGCATATTTTTTTCTTTATTTCTTTTTATTGGATATATTCTTTATTTACATCTCGTTTCCCTTTTCCTGGTTCCCCCCCCCCCCAATATCCCATATGTCATTTTCCCTCCCCCGGTTCCCCTATTCACCCCTTCTCACTTTCCTGTTCTGGTATTCCCCTACACTGCTGCATTGGGCCTTTCCAGAACCTGGGTCCACTCTTTCCTTCTTGTCCACTCTTTCCTTTTTGTTTGAACTGTTCTAATTTAAGATGTCTACAGAAAAATCACATTGAATGTTCTACGTAAGATAAAGTGGCTGTCTACACCTTACAAGGAAGGAAAAGTACTGGCTGGTTCTTGGATAAGCCACATTATGGTCTGACTGATGTATAGGCACAATAAGGTGGCAGCTAACAGTGCCAGTGGTATACAGCTGCTAGTGCCACCACATGGGTGGAGAGTACTGAATGCTAGTCTTAGACATTCTAATCTGTGTCATATGTGGAAAACAATTTGGAAGATAGTCTTCATGTATTGAACAGATCCAGTTTGGAAATAATTATGGCATCATAAAATGTAGAAAAATGCTTAAAGTTAGAAAATGTAATGCTTAAGGAAACTCTAAGATTTTAAAAAGAAACATTTGGGAATGCTACTAAAATAAAATATCCTGGTTGATGGACTAAGACGTACATCAGTGACAGGGGTATTTGTTAGTGTGAAATTAATCTATAATGCTGGGACATGTAAAGCGAAGCTAGTGAGATGTTCACTAATACTTCAGGTCTGCACGGGTCATGCCACAGAAAATATTAATAAGGTCCAAGTCTGAAATAAATATTTTAGAAGCTGTATTCCTTTAAGGTACTCATTTAAAGGTGCACATGAATAATTTTATTTCCTTCTCATGAGGTTAACAGAAATACTATTAAATTTGATGATCAATAGTCATGTTTGCTTCAATGAAACCATACTGAATTTTCCATTTCTCAGAGGCGATATGGAAGATATATGTGTTTAATACCTTTCTGCCAGTGATATTATTGAATTGAACTACAAAAATGAGATAAAGTCCATTGAATTATGCATCTGCTTTTTTATTTGTGGGTGGTTTGCAAAGAAAGTTATGTAGAATGTTAAAATTGCATGTAATTAACCTCAATATTACTTTCATGTTACCTGTGATTGATAGTGTTTTCTTTTACGTATATAATTTGGTAAATCAATCATCTTAATCTGGAACTCTTGTAAAATATAAATATAAATTTTCAACATCTATTCTTTTTCCAATTATTAGAATGGGGCTCAGAGACACAGGAAATGCCTGCGATGTTTGCAAAGCACGAGGTGACAAATTGTGGCCATCCTGGAGTGGGTTTGCTTCAGCTCGTTCTCCTCATAAGCACCCTGACGCTTTTGTGATGGGCGAAATGTTCAATCTGACATCAAGTCCTGTTAGAGTTCGGCATGTTTATTATATCTGTCACATTTTCCAATCATTTATACTTTTAAAGGAAATAAAATAATAGATGTAATAATAATAATAATTCTTAACAAATTGTCTTACTGTTTTTCTTTTCACTTACATCATTTGTCATTAACTTGATCACATGACAGCATAGTGCGCACCTGCTAAGGCTGTGGAAGAATTAATCATTCAGTGTTTAAGATAAGTAGAGTTGGCCTTCACCAATGAGCGGCTTCATATAAGAGGGCTTTCCAGTAAGCATGTTTTAATCACAGCATTCGAGTAAATAACCAGAGGTTAATTTTGGGTAAGTTCCTTAAAATTGAAAAGATATTTAGTAACATGGACTATGTTTATTGAAACATAGAACTGGCACTTTGATTAACTTTGGTGTAAGAATAATTTGGTATTTCTTGTTTGAAAATAAAGCATTGCTTTCATTCTTCTTAAAATTGCTCATTGTAGAAAGGTCAAATTCTTACAGAACTGTACATCATGTTGTTTATTTCTCAGCTCTTTGTTTTTTTCTGGTAAAATATTATTCAAAACCAAATGAGTAAGTGAAGATTAAAACCAGTTGTTTGTTTGATGCTATAACTTATTAAGTACCTGGACAATTTACAATAGAAATGGCTGCTCGCAGATGTAAATTTTAATTATGAGAAGTGTCAGAACCAGTATTACTGTAAGACCAAGACTCTATTGTCAGGGAGAGTTATTCCCAATAATATTTATCATCCCATTGTTGGCCAAATACATAAAGATATATCTAATAAATTCCAACTTGTTTGAAAAGCACTGATAACATATTGATAACTTAAATAGCTATAAACAGGTCAGGAATATTTTGAGAATTCAATATATATGCATATACATTCATAAAAGAGTATATATATTCATAAAAAGTTCAAAACCAAGATATATATGGATATAATGTAAATATATGTGAATGTAKCAGAGCATGGTATGCAATCATTTATGTGTAAAACTTCTTTCACGAATTGTTTTTTACATTTGGATTTTTACAACCTAGTATATTGATTTAATCCTTAAAAAGCATCTACATGACAATTTACATCCTTATTCATGTCTTATCAACACGTTACTTTCTACTAGGTACTTTGTATTATATTTTGAGATTTATTTATTTTTTAAAAAATCTGTTTATTCAAATATACTTTTTCTATTTAAATTAATAAATCTGAAATAACAAAATAATACCTTATATGTTACTTTTCAAGGTTATTTGATTATTCTGCATACTTATACCTACTAATGCTTCTTAGTAATTCTTACCATATGACTCTAGCAAAGTAATATTTCAGGTCTTCCAGGCTAACATCACTATTCTAAAGGCTTCAAGTTTTGTTTCCATTGAAAGGTCACTTCCTACCAGCCAATTGGTAGCTATTATTATAAAGAAGAATTAGCATTACTGAAATTTATGAGAACTCAACATTACTATTCTATGAAATATTTAAAACTGCTTTCGCTGGACAAATAATCAGATAGGTGGCTTTCTTATAATTGTCTTAGCGGCCAGTTGACAACTGGGGCAATCTTGTGCATGGTTTCAGGTTTCTATTGCTTTTTCCCCACAGTTGTTAATTATTTAGTCAAAGCATTTGGCAATTTCATTTGTTGTTTTTATTTTACTATCTACATTTGACTATCATTTTATTTCCTTTCCATCTCTCTTTTTTCCTTTCTTTGCTTTGGAAAACCATGAAGTAAGGGTTGGGACATTTTGCTCTTAGATTCATAGAGTATAGAAGAGCTAATGTTGGGGTAACCAGACTGCCCACTGACTTAGAGTGCACTGGCTTGACTGTTCAGCCGCTCTCATTCTATAAACCTTTTGAAGTAACCTAAACACGTTTCCTTTGAGTCAGAGTCACAGCTGTGCCAGTAAATAAGTCAAGCAAAAAGAGAGAGGAAGAATCATAAAGCAGGTTAGACACGTTCATGTCTTATCATGTGCTTAGAGTAGAGCTTTACCATTGGTTTTAGGAGTCTCAAGGTATTCTGCTATATTTTGAAGGACCTTAGTACCAGTAGCATGTGGACTCTTATTAATAATACTTATTCAGCAAAATGCCACTAAATAGAGTCTCCTTGTGGTAGTATTTATATAGAATATTCTGTCTGTGTGTGTTTATGTTATATATATATATGTGTATGAATATGAATATGTATATGTGTGTGCATATATGTGTATATATATGCACAATAATCTAATAGATGAGAGCTCTATTGTTAAGCTGACTATGATAAAGTCTGATTTAAAAACTGATACATTTTAAATTAATACACAGAAGGCAAGATGAATAAGATCATATTGTGGAGTTTCCTACTATTTTTTTCTGGAAGTCAAACTTCAAGAACTACAGACCGAAAAAATGCTGAATTTGCAGTGGATCTTTATAAAGCTATTTCTTTATCCCACAAGAACAACGTTATATTTTCCCCTCTTGGGACCACTGTGCTTCTTGGAATGGTCCAACTAGGTGCAAAAGGAAAAGCACAACAGCAGATCTTGAGAACTTTAAGGATGCAGGAAACCTCAGCAGGTAAGCATCTTGGCTGTAACTCTATAGATTCGATCGCTTTAGTTTTTGGAAATCAGGCAGAAGCAAAACTCATAGAACTTCAAGAAGTGAAAATAAACAGAGACAGTAATAAATTATAACAAAAGATATAATTATAATGCATGTATTTTATTCACTTATAATTATTTCTTCCTAAAATATGTAGCAAAAATACTTTATTAAGAAATTAAGGCTTGTACAGAAATAAAATTTTCTATATATCTCTGTGTTTTTCTCTGAACTGTTTGTTTATTTCTAAGTACTGATTTTTAATATCACGGAACTGATTCAAAATATAATTTAACATTGCATTTTATTTGTTCTTGTGGAAAGGGCATTAGTTAGCAAACCTTTCTTCAGTAGCTGTTTCTCAATTTCCCTCACAAAAGTAATGCACCACTTCACCAAGAGACCACAGAACCATTAACATGTAATTTATAAGCTTATTAGTTTTACAAAATGGGACCAGGGAGCACTTAGATAATACATAGAAAGTTTGTTAATGTGTTTTTTTTCTTTTTGGCTTTGCTTTTGGAATCTCCTTATGTCCTGTGTGGGCAAACTGACTTCCCATTAGCTACTTCCACCTGGTTATGCAGCTCATACTTTTTCTTCATAGTGGTCTGAGTTTTAAGCCTTTATGTCCCCATCACAGAACATATCCTGAATGTCAGAAAAGACATCAAGACTTTTTATTTGAGAGTTTAGATATCACAACCACAATTAATTACAGTATATTTTCCTTAGCACAGTTTATCTGCATTTAGGAATTTATTTTCCTGAAAGTATTGGCAAGATATATATTGCTCCACGTTAAATTAAATGAAGTTTGCACAGAACGAGTACTCCTAATAAACTAAATGACTTTTCTTTTTGTGAGTAATGTATAATGATGCTACTGTAGTCATCTTGATTAATTCCTACAAGCCCCAACTCTCTACTCCCAGGTCCAGTACATCTCATGGTTCTGTTTTGAAAAGTAATATATTGTTTATGAATGTATGTAAAGCTGAGTCTATGATATGCTGTCAACAGAGGCCTCTGAAGTTAAATTCACAGATGGATACATCTTAGATGGGAACATAAGTGTCTTAAGAATGGTGAGATATGAATGTAAAAATCACAGTAACAATAATGAGGTATCACCAAACATAGATGTAGTCTATCCAACACTTCTATACATGTGCAAGCCATCTGATTTAATGTCTATAATTGCTCTGTAAGATACGTACACCCCTGCTGGACAGATAAGAAAAACAAAGCAAAGGGAGCTGAATACTTTGCCCAGTTATATTTCCTAATTCGATGAAGTGAGTYTTAGAAGGAAAATTTTGTATTTTCCTTGTAAGAGTATACATGGATGGCAAAACAGTGAGCAGAATTTACCAAGAATTTCTGCAGTTCACTTTCTAAGTGACAGAAAGACACAAAAAAAGATGACAAGAACTAAGAGAAAAAGAAAATTAAAAGGCAAAAGAGTGAAAGAAAAGTTGGAAAATAGAGAAAAGAAGAACTAAAAAAAATGCACATCCAAGAGGTGAGAAATAATGAGGGTCCAATGATAAGGAGACCAAGTGGAGTCCCCACACAGTCTGACATGAGAAGAAGTTGGTGACGTCAGAGTGCAGCAAGGGCTGAGATGCCAGCAGGCAGTGCCTGCAGTCAGGTGGGGACTGAAATAAAGGAGAAGAAAACACAAAACAGCACGTATCTTGTATTTATCTAAAATCACTTTATTTTGTTCATCACATTTTCCAGTTAGTTTTGATTTGTGTGTGTGTATGTGTGTATGTGTATTAACATGAGTGTATATATATATGTATATATATCTATATACATATATATATATCTATATATATATATATATCTTCTTTAGTTGTGTTCTACTTTTTTAGTTTTTATTTTATTTTTTTGAGATAGGACCTCTCACTAACCCTGGAGCTACACTATTTCTCTAGACGGGAGCAACAGGGATGCTCCTTATTTGTCAGTGCTTGGATTACAAGCACGCACTTCAACACCAGATTTTATGTGGATTTTGGAGTCAAAATCAGGTCCTTATACTTATTCAGCAAACATTTTATTGAGCCATCTCCTCAGGTCCCATTTTTACTTTTTAAAAACAATACTGTGTTGTAACATAATATATTTTGATTATGGCTTAACTCAGCATCTTCTTAGAGTTAATTCTCACTTACCTCACTGTTGGTCCTCTTGTCAGTCCCTCAATAATTGTATTTTTTATAAATTATGTATTATTTAAAATTATATGTATATGTGTGTAGTTTGCATGACAATAAGAGCTTGCAGATACTAGAAGAGGATATCAAATACTTTTCTTTCCTGCTACCAGTGTGTGGTCCTTGCTAAATTATTCCTTGTTAATGTCTGGTTTATTCTATAGACCTTGAAAGATAGATACAACTGCTAGCATCCTTGCACAACAGAGACTCCCAAGGTATTCACCACTAATACATTACCCAATCATCAAAGTGTATGCCAAAAACTTACCTTCTTCATGTGCTGAACATCTGATAATGCCTCTGAAAAAAGGCTATTGATTAGTTAAAGGCTGCACTGGAAATATTTCTATTTACTCAGTGTAGCATGAAAAGAAAATCTAAGGGTGGGTACAACTCAATATTAAACTGCCTTCCCAGCATTCTTAATGCACCAGATTTAATTCCCAACACTACAAATAAAAAAATATGTGGCATGAACTTCAGCCACATAACAAAAATTCCTTGTAATTTTGTCCAAGTCATGTTACATTTTGATTTTTCTCACTTCTGTGAATCTCATATTCTTTACTATAAGAAATGGAGTTTGTATTAGGGGATATGTGTGGATCATTTGGCTTAAACAGTCACTGTGTATGTGTGTGTGTGTGTGTGTGTGTGTGTGTGTGTGTGTGTGTGTACATTCACATATATATACATGCACAAATGTAATGAGCATTTGGAGGCCAGAAGATAGTGTTGTTCAAGAATTGTTAAGTTTTTAAATAATTTATTTTTATTATTTAAACTATGTGTGTTTGTTTGATTGTGTGTGTGTGTGTGTGTGTGTGTGTGTGTGTGTGTGTGTGTGTACACTTGAGTGCAGGTGCCTGTGGAGGACAGTGGTGTTGGACCACATGTTGCTGGAGTAACAACAGTTGATGTGAGCCCCTGACATGAGAGCTGAGAACTGAACTTTAGTCCTTAGGGAGAGTAGTATGAGCTCATAACTGCTAAACATCTCTTCAGTCTCCTACGCACACCCTCTTTTGAGATAGTCTCTGACTGACTAGGAATTTGATACTAAGATGTCTGAACAGTGAGTCCCAAGGATCCACTTGTTTTGTCTCCACTGTGCTGAGATGATAACAATGTGTTGAGATGCCTGGAAGTTTTCTTTTTTTGTTTGTATTTGGGATCAAACTCAGAACCTCATGATTCAGTGACAAGGAAGTGATAGACTGAGCCACTTCCCCAGCTCCTAGGTCTACTGTTTGGATCATATGCATACATACCTGACCTTTGGATTCTTGACAGCAGAAGAACAGAACCAGTATATTGACAATTTTGGAATCATTTGAAAACTGCATTAATATAATAAGAATGTGTCTTCATTTTAATTCCAGGTATGGGATATAGGGCTGCTTCAGATTGTCCATAGTAGTGGACTATAATTAACTTCATGTTCCATCAGGGGCATGATATTGCCAGCCGCAGAAAGTTTCTATGATCATGTGACGTTTGGAATTCTGGGGACTTTGTAGAGGGTATAAATGCTATGATCCCCAGACTCAAGGTGGTGGTGTGGTTGTGGGTGTAGGGTTGTTTGTTATTGGTTGGTAGCTGTTGGCTGTTGTTGGGTACAGTTTGTTAATTAATTGTGCACAAAAAATAAACAACAACAAGAAAAATTAGATATCCTGACAGGAAGAACAAACTTTCCTAAGGAAATTGAAGCCCAAATCAGCAGGAATTAGTCTAAGGATTCTTTTGCCTCTTCTGTCTAGTGGTAGGGTTTGAAAGGATGGAAAGAAAAGGGTAGAAAAGGGTAGAAGAAAGAAGAACTGACAAAGTAGCCAAAGGCAACTGCAAAACAGTGCTAGAATTTTAAAACAATTTCTAGACTGCTGGGACAATCCCACTGACTAGGCCATCATCTGGGCTCCAAGCCTCTATTTTAAGAAATTAAATGGTTTTGTCATTGCTGATTAGCAGTCATGCATATGCATTCCCTTTCGTCTGTGTTAAATGAGGTCATTAACCTATAAATATAATCAAGTTTATAAGGCCAATAATTTTATAGCCTCCTCCAATTGTGTGATAGTTGGTGATAGTTTTCCACTGACTTAGGTGCTCAGCAATTTATCAAAGGTCAGCTCTTCGTCACAGGTCTTAGACCTTAAGTACATGACATTATTCTATTTGCTCTGACAAATGATGTACAGCTATTTTTTCTCTTCCTCTTGGTTTTCCTCACCATTCCTTTAAAAGGTGTCCATAAATTATAAACGCCTGAAAATTAGTTTAGAATTCTTCCACTTTGTCTTTGTCATTAGTTCTTTTGCATAAGCTTTTGCACTTGTATGTGGAAAGTCCTCTCTGTTGCCATCCAGCTGCTGAAAGTTGCCATTTAAAGCTCCAAAGAGCAATGAACAAAACCATCCAGAATCTTTGCATAACTACTCAAAATAATTTAAGTCTCTCCATCTATTTGTACAAAAATACCCGGGGTTGTCAGGAACCATGGAGGTTCTGCAGTCTAATCATACAAAAGCCATCTTTATATTTAAAATCTCACATGTCTTTGTCTTCCAGTGGGTAAAAAAAATCCAAAGTTTCAAAGATAATGCAATAGTTCTAGCATGCCTTTCTGCATAGATGTGCACACTGTGAATATTCAAGAGCGCTGGACCATGGATGTGTGAGGGACCAAGCACAGCTTCCAGGCAGCTGAGCAAGATCGAAGCATGGGGGGCAGCTCCCTGTGTTAGAGCCATTAATCACACCAAGAGTTCGTTTTCTTTTTTTCTATATTCTTTGTTTACATTCCAAATGCTTTCCCCTTTCCCGGTTCCCCCTCCCCATAAGTCCCATAAGCCCTTTTCCCTCCACCCATTCCCCAAACACACCCCTCCCATTTCTCTGTCCTGGTACTCCCCTACAATACTGAATCAAGCCTTTCCAGGACCAGGGACCTCTCCTTTCTTCTTCTTGGGAATCATTTGATATGTTAATTCAGAGCTTCTGGGCTAATTAATATCCACTTATCAGTGATTGCATTTCATGTGTATTCTTTTGTGATTTGGGTTACCTCACTTAGGATGATATTTTCCAGTTCCAACCATTTGCCTAAAAATTTCATGAGTACTTGAAGTTCTAGCTAGAGCAATTAGACAATATAA
Source organism: Apodemus speciosus (assembly GCA_002335545.1). Lineage (NCBI taxonomy): Eukaryota > Metazoa > Chordata > Mammalia > Rodentia > Muridae > Apodemus > Apodemus speciosus. Next base: position 137,379 of record BDUI01000069.1, read on the forward strand.
GGAGGTCAAAGGGATACAAATTGGAAAGAAGTCAAGCTATCACTATTTGCAGATGATATGATAGCATACTTAAGTGACCCAAAAAACTCCACCAGAGAACTACAGCTGATAAACAACTTCAGCAAAGTGGCTGGTTATAAAATCAACTCAAGCAAATCAGTAGCCTTCCT
>BDUI01000069.1:144241-162142 GCA_002335545.1 Apodemus speciosus
AGATCTTTCACTTGTTTGGTTAGAGTCACACCAAGACACTTTATATTGCTTGTGGCTATTGTGAAGGGTGTCATTTCCCTAATTTCTTTCTCAGCCTGTTTATCCTTTGAGTATAGGAAGGCTACTGATTTGTTTGAGTTGATTTTATATCCATAGGCTGGAGATTCTAACATATGCCTACAGTGTGTCAGATTCTTTTATATAAAAAGCATCATGAAAAATGTGTTTATGTTATGTGTATAGATAAAAGTGAGTACCACATACAAGTAAATACAGAAATATGTTAGTAAATCTTACCTATACAGAACTTTACTTTTATATAGGATTACATATATGTCCATATATTGTGTCTATCTGATATGTCTGGGCCTATAAACATAAATCTTTGTGTGTAGACCTTAGAAGATAAGGTATCACTTCTCTCTTTGTAACTTGTTATTTTAATGTGTGTATGTCAAGGTGGCTGTTTTGTTATTCTCTGTCTGCCCCTTCTTTTGTCACAGGAATGCTGGGACTGTAAACACATCCTTTTGCATAGTAGCCTTTATATGTGTCCTATGAATCCATACCTGTGCTCTCATGCTGGTGAAGCAAGCACTTTATTCCATGAAACATCTCCCAGTCTTTGAATTTACATTTCACTAATAATGCCATGTTTTCATAGAATTGGTTTGGCTACTTTCATCTTTAAACAATTCAGGGTTAGCTAAAGCCTTTTGTATATATAATGGGACTTCAGATAATAGGGCAAGGACTCAGAGGGAGACATCAAGAGGTTTTAATTTTTCTCCATTTAATGAGAACACTCAGTGTATAGGAGAGGGAACTAATGACACAAATTCACAGTAGTGACTGATAACCATGACCAGACCCATCTGGGCAGAAGTTCAGATTTTCTTTTATTTTCTGTATCTTTTACCTGTGAGAGATCTATTTCAACTCAATGCCTAGAATTGGAAGAAAATTCCATGTGTAAAGCAAATGAACAATGTTTCATATGCTAAATAATTTATTTTGTGGTTATTTAATTTTTATTTATCTGACCAGAATTTTGTTGCATACTCTTTCACTTTTAGCAATTCTTTTGATAATTTTAGTTTAGATGAAGGTAGATGGGAGATGAAGCACGACTGTGATGAATAATGACTCACACTGTATATATTGATCAAGACCATGGTTGGAATTATATTTTGATTAGAAGACAGAAAGAGTAAGCTCATTAGCTTTGACCCAAATGGACCTGACTTTAAATCATAGCTCTTGTACTTACCATGACCTTGAGTTCAGAAATCAACTTTCTTACAATTCCTTTCTTGTATGTCAATGATAATGATAATGCTGACTTCCTAGGAATTTAGTAAACATTAAAAACTGTGGTTTATATTAAGTGCCTAACCACGGAAGTGCTACTTCTTCCCCCTGATTCATGGCTGCAATAATTATAGATAATTAGGTATTGGCCTTAGATTATGCTTTTATCAAATGCCTGAATGCATTTCTATTGCTTTAGGTTTCACTGGACTATTCTATGAGCAGGGCTATTATTTAAATGACTTTCTAGTGATAATTACAGATTATTACACACTGTAATAAGTCTTCAATATTCTTGTCATTATCCTGAAATTGCTGAGCTATTAATCTAAAAATAGTAGCTATATTAGAACATATAGTTTCCACCTTTACTGCTATTCAGGGTATAGTTTTAAAACAATTATACTTAATTTTTTCCCAGGAAGAAATTGCTAAGAAGTTAAAAATAGTAGCATAAAATGAGCTATTTTCACTAGAAATATATTTTAAGTTTTCACATTTACCACAATCCCAGTTACTCAAGACTTGGAACACCTAGCATATCCCAAAATACTTACAATTTTTATGAGAAAAATAATTTTAGCCTACTTCCACGGGTAATTCATTACTTTGAAGAATTACAGTGAAGAAATTTAATCAATACTCAATTAAATTTGTGATTGAATTAGACTGATTTATCATCAAATTTGTAGCCACTGACTTTACTTAGGTGTTAGATCCAGGGTCCTCTATAACTGTGTACATATCTTGAGACAAATGTCTGTCAGGGTATAGAGACACCTATTGAGGTAGGAGCCCTGGGGAATGTCACTGATATAGGAAACATAATTTTCCCCATTTAAGGATGCCACTTGCATTTTTTAAATATAGTTTTAATATTTTATTTTATGGTTATTTAATGTACTATTTATCTGACCAGCTTTTGTTGCATATTCTTTTACTTTTAGCTATTCTTTTGATGAGCTTACTTTAGATGAAAGTAGATGGGAGATGAAACACAACTGTGATGTATAATGAGTCACACTGTATATATTGATCAAGACCATGGTTTGGAATTATATTTTGATTAGAATACAGAATCAGCACATTAGCTTTTACCCAAATGAACCTGAGTTTAAATCAAAGCTCTTGTACTTGACCCTGAGCTTAGAAATCAACTTTGTAACAATTTCTTGTTCCCTGTTTTAAAAAAGCTTATAATATCTTTTAAAAATTAAAAAAAAAATTCTCTAAGCATCTATGAAATAAAAATGTACTAGTTCTTCCCTGCTTTCTATTTAAATGATACCTGGAGTAGAACCAATTTAAAGTTATCCCTGATTAGCTTAAAAATAATTGGGACTCAGTCTATGGTTGTTTAATTTGACTTTGACAATTACTGGGGTGGGTGGTGGGTGGTGGGTGGTAACATGTAACACCTAAATTACTCTTCTAACTGTTGGCCTGGCTGGCTACCTTCCTAGTATAATCCAGATACTTGCTGTTTCTCCTGGCCATATGTTCAGGGTCCATGTCCCCTTATGTGGCCTCCTCATCTCTTCTTTTTTTCCTTTCTTTCTTGATTTCTTTATTTCTCCCTCTCCCTCTCCCCTCCCTCTCTTTTTCCTCCCCCTCCCCTACCTCTCTGTTCCTCTCTTCTTCATCCCCAACCAGGTAATTCAAAACCCACCTGCCTCTAATCCCTCCTGTAATTGACCTTAGTCAGTTTTATTTAACCAAAAGTTTTAAATCAAGGAACAAGGTTTACATAACAAAAGCTTGCAGAAGTACAGAATTTAGCATTACAATACATTGCGCTAGACCAAACCTCAACTGATACCAAGAGATTCAGTGCCTGCAGTTATTTTGGAATCATGGAAGATCTACACCCAAGAGAATCTATGGGAATTTCTGTTTAGTTCCTTTTTCATAAATGAGGAACTCAGGTAAGCTGGATGCTTGAGTCTTAACTTATGTCCTGGTATTAAAAGGACTGTTCAGTTCTTGCTCCTGACCTGATCCATTTTACCTGGTTCCCTTACAACATTTTATGCACATAATATTTACACCTTAAGACAATTAGAAGAGAATTACAGCAAATGAGAGAACAAACAGGAAGAATCCTGAGTTATAAATGCCTCTCTTGCAACAAGCTTCCTCCTGGATTGGAGGATTCTGCTGGGTCTTGTTCATACTGTTGTAGTATCTGCCGTGACACATATTTGTTAGAACATCTTGAGTACAGAAAATTGGAGAAGAAAACCTCATTTCTTATAATGATGTTAAACAAGGAAATTCACATAGAACTGTTTTGTTGGGTAATTGTTATTTGAAAATCATCCCAATTGATCATCTCCATCAACAATATATTTAGGAAGTAACTTATTAGCAATGTGGAAGCAACTAATGGAACTGGATAAAAATGACTTGAGATATAAGAAAATGAAACTGGACTGGTGAGAGCCAAATATTCACAGTATAAGCTTTTCCAAGTCACCCATCTCATGAAATTTCTTTTCCTAGAAAATGTGCACAGGGTTTTAGTAATTTTTCTCTTCATCTTTTTGGAAACAGATTTAAAATAGAACAAAAATTAGACTTCAAAGAAGTATTATATTCATTAAATGTAACTGAGATATTTAGTGGTGGCTGTGACCTTTCCGGAATAACAGGTATGCTACTGATGAGTAATTTTTATATTGTCATGTTGACTTGTTTTCTTGGAATTATATTAGCAGACTGATCTGGACATGAGAGAGCCCTCAGTTCCAGTAAGCATATGCCTAGTGAATAAATGCCATACTATCGCTGAATCTCTTATTATTATGTATCTTCCAGGTAAGAAACAAAACCCAGATGCACAACTAGTTTTCAAAGATGATTTGGTAATATGGAAACATTTAATTCTTCATTCCTTGACAAAAATTAATAACTGAAAAATAAATAACTAAATAAAATAAATAAATAAATAGTGGCGTACACACCACATACACTTTTAAAGATTCAGTCTTCTCTGTTCTATATAGGGCATAGTGATATAAGCCTGCTGGCCCATTATGTATCACCATATAACATGTACACCATCTACAGTAGGAAGTCTTTATGGACTTTTATGGAAACATCTCGACTTGAAGAAGTGTTCATCAGTTTGCTCCTCACCAGTCTTTGAGGGACAGGGCTGGAACGGAGAAGGTCTCTGGGAGATGTGCATAGGTGCCATACAAGCTCCTTATCACCTTCACACATGAGCACCTCTTTGTTTCCACAGGGACAGTCCCATCTGACTTCTTGCCAATTGCTATAGTACCAACCTTAATAGTCAACATTAAACACTTAAATAAAATACTGTTTTAAGGTGCCCTGAACCATAGCCACCTCCACAACCAATAATAAACAAGCACTTCTCCTTAAATGTCTCCCTGGCCTTAGGAATCTCACTCAATACACCTTAGGCATTTAAACAGCTACTCACTGGTCAAACTCCAGCAATGTGTTGTTTCCACAACCCTTTTCCAAGATGATATATGAAAACACTTCCAAAGTGCTGCATAAAATAATTTGTGCCAAACAGTGACCCCCATGTGGAGAAAAAGTGTCTAATAAAAGTTCCTGGATTTTTATTCCCCTTCCAGGCTAGTTATTTAAATTATTTTCATCTTTTGGTTCTGCCTCATTAAAATAGATCCGCCACTTTCAACACTAAAGCTGGGATTATCAGCATAAGCAATTGTGTGCTGTACTTACTACTTTTAGGGCAGTGACCAAATGCTTATATAAACAAACAAAAGAGAAAAGGTTTATTTTAACTATTGGGTCAGAGGATTCAGTCTGGGGTGGTTTGGCCGTCTGGGTTTGGGCCAGAGAAATGGCTGCAGGAACATTTGGTAGAGAAGGTCATTTCATCTCCTTACAGAGAAGCAGAGAAAGGGAAAAAGGAAGGAGTAGGGCAACTTAAAGTCACAATGTCCACTATCTTCCTGCACCTATTTCTTACATTAGCCTTTTGAAATGATGATACTTATCCACCTCACAACACTTGCTATGCTCACTCTTTTTGGAGGGAGACACAGTCCTTTTTATTGACCAATTTAAATATAACAAATTATGGCAATCTTCCAGAATTAATCACTGTTTTTTTTTTCAAATGAATGGATAGATGTAAATGTGTTGGAAAAAAGAAACAAAACTAGTCTAATATTAGTGATTATGGGACATCTATAGGAAATTGATATTTTATACTGACAGAATTCAATAATTTTGAATTTAATATTTTATAGTTTTGAAACTTTGGGATTCAAATTTGACTTCTTACTATGTTTTTGTTCTTGTGCCATATTCAGTAATGCCTTAATTTTTAGGAGTCTCAACTTTCTAATCTAAATAACAAAATATGTCTTAATGACTTTTGGAAAATAGCAAAATTTATGTAGGCCACCTATTCTTCTAGCCCATGGAATGATAGTTTAGTAATTAAGACTCCTCACTACTTTTTCAGAAGACCTGAGTATGGTTCCTAGCACTCACATCAATTCACAAAACAAAAACAAAAACAAAAACAAAAACAAAAACAAAACAAAATAAAACAAAAAACAAAAAACCTGTCTGCAATTCTAGCTTCAGATGTCTGATACCCTCTCTTCTGGCCTTTTTCCATCAGCGCCTGCACTCAATTTATACACATACACATACACACACACACACACACACACACACACATACACACACACACATACACACATGCTAGTGCACGCAAACACACAAATATATACACACAAACTTAAAACAATAAATACTTGAATGTATAGAAAAACTAGAAGCATCGTAGACTCCTTAATTTAACAATTATAGATTTACCTTTTCATGTAAATTTAAAGGGAAGGATTATAACAAAGACAGAGATAGCAATGTATCTACAGAACTCATGTTCATTGTTCTAAGCTAGTGGGTTTCAGGTGTCATTGTTTTCCTAACTGGCAAGCCTTGTAGGTGAGGCCTATATGTCTAAGACCATATAGATTACCCAAATGATTTAGGAGTCATTTGGAATAGCTTCACTACAAACATGGGTGAAAATTTTCACCCCTGCCTAACTTGCACAGACTATTAGGTCTTATCTGACTTCAGGGAACTATTGGAGAATTTGGATAGGTGTCTCACTCAGAGTGGCTCTCTGGTGGCTTCCCCCTTTCTCCATGTTACAGTTTCTGAGCACGCTCATGTCCACTGAGTGAACTGAGTGGTGGCTATGCACCAGACACTTTCTAAGGCATGCATATAATGACCGTGGATATGCTAGATATATCGGGTGCTGCAAAGCTGACTTGCTGTGATGTACACGGCTCATGACTTCACTTTTCAAGATAAACTTTACAGACCACTCTGCTGGAAGCATTTCATGTCAGTTCTGCCAGTGGGCAGGAGAGGACCCTTCAGCACTCAGGCATAACAGAGCAAATACTGCAAGACACCAGCTTACACTAAAACATTTACTAGGGTTTTAAAATGCACTGCTCCAAAGTGATTTCTCTTAAAGTTGACAGAAATTTTAGACTTTTATGACCTAACTCATATTGAAGGAAAGTAAATTTTGTTTTCACATTAGATCAGAACTGAATATGCAATTTAAAAGACAAGTTGACTTTGAGGTTGCTTTTTCATTATTTCTCTAGATCATGGTGAAATGGGGGAACCTGCATGTTCATTCAAATCTTCCTTACAGTGGGATGCCTGATTTGAGGGTCACACCTTTCATGTCTGGGCAAACTTGTCCTTTTTGTATATCTATTTCATGAATTTTATAGTAAAGTATAGGCATCCTTATCTCCAGAAAACTAACTTGGAGAGAGTTCATTTGTTCAATGCCTGTTCCTGTATATTTGAACATGTAATTGTTTGTGGACTTAATAGCAAAGACTTTGATTTTAACTGTCGAAGAATCTGTTATGATTCCAACAGACTCATCTGAAGTGTATGTCTCGAGAGTCATGCAGAAAGTTTTCTTTGAGATAAATGAAGACGGAAGCGAAGCTGCAGCATCCGCAGGTAAAGCAAATGAGCTCTTGAGAAACGAGGAGGAAGGGTGGCGAGCAGCGTGGAGATTGCGGTGGTCTGCACCTTCCGGTCTTGCTTTTTCTCTTGTTTCTGTATTCACAGTGGAAGAGGATGGTGCATGTGTGTTTATACATCCATCTCTTCCTTTAAGCACAATGCAAAAGGAAAGGATTTGATAGTAACTGAGCTTCAACTATTGATATTTTCTCATCTGCAGATTGGAAATACTCCTAAATAACACATAGGTTCTTGGGAGAAAATGTCAAGACTCAGCTCTGCAATTTTCCTGGTTAAGAGTGCTTAGTATCACTTTCCTCTTAATATTATTCTTAATTACATTGACTTAGTGATCACCTTTTTAATTTCATTGTTGTTATTATCTCAGTGGTAGTTAAAATACTTAGCTGTCTATTAGAGTCACTTGGGAAAATTTTTTTAAGCAAATCTATACCAGAGAGAGCTTTAAAATAATTAAATCTGTGTTTCTGTAGAGGAGACCCAAGCTCTAAGATTTTAAGCTTCCCTAAGAGATCTCAACATACATCCAAGCAGAGCAAGCACCGGACTGTGACTTGCACCCTGCCCTTAATACTGCATATGCAGACTGGCAGCAAGAACTTTACATAGAAACTTCTTGTAAAACTGCAGAATTTCATGTCTCATTCCAGACCTGCTCTGGCAGACTCTCACTCTCTGAACTCACTAGGTGGCTTGTGAGTACATTCTAGGTTAAGAATAACCTTTCTACTGCACTTCATTAAGTAAATGGTATTTTGAATAACATGTTTGTTATGTGTAAATAGTACTTGCAAAGGCAACTGATGGAAAGCTTTGAAATCAAGCAGAAATAATAATAATAATAATAATAATAATAATAATAATAATAATAAAGAATTAGTGGTTTCTTCATAAGTCTGTTTTAACTTTCCCATATGACTTGGACTTTAATTAATGCTTTAAAATGTTCATCCTTTAAAGGGTATTCTTGCAAAATACTATCAATTATATCTACTTAATAATTTCCTTATTAATTCACGGTGCTTCATAGTACCATGAATTTGACATTTAGGTGGGACACATTGGGCTATCTTTACCAGTCTGTCATTTCTTGAAGAAAGTTGCATTACTATGCTCAAGAAACACAAATTGCAGGGCATGGACTCTATCAATCCTTAGATAAACCAGAACTATGTTTTCAGATGAGGTTAATGCTCATGAGCTCAAAATTTCATCTGACTTTACAAGATACTGAATGAATTCTCATCAGTTACTGAACAATTCTCTAATTATATTAGTGAAGGAAAATCCCCAGAGATGTAAAGTTGCTTGCCTGGGGTCATGCTGTTAATTGACCGAGTTTGAACTGATATCAGGTTCCCTGGTTTTAAGCTCAAAGCCATTTGGCTATTGCACACTGCCTTTCATTGTAAAGCTAGAATTCTCCATCTCATTAGGAGATGGTAATAAGAGTCGGCAGATATCCTGATGAATCATGCCCCAGAATAGCCTGAGAATCTGACTTTGAAGAATATGCTCTGGGGTTGTTCGAGAACAAGGGGAAACAAAAAAATAATATTCACTGAAAGTGGAAATGGAAGTAAAATTGACTTAACTTTTCTCAGGAGTTTAGATGTGAACTTATATCTACTGGTGCTTTGTGTGGAATTGTCATGATTATTCTGTATAGAAGAGTATCATTCATTACATTTTAGTAAGATTATGTTTTTCCATTTTATATATATATATAATTTTCCTTGCATCTGAACAAAATTTTAGAGGACCATCGAGACTAAGTTTCAGTTTGCCGTGAGACTAGAAATGCAGTATGGAGATGCGAAGCAAGGGCATCACATCGGAACTCCACAGAAATTGCCATTCTCAGGTCTTGCTCTGATTCAGTGAGTCAGAACTAAGTTGAAGGGAACCTGAGATGGGTGCAAAACTGTTTAATCTAGAAAACACTGTCTGACCACTGAAAATTTTCACATTATTGACAAACTCTACATAAGCTGAAATATTTTGGCTTATCATAATAAGCAATTGTAAGATAGCAAATATCTGCTCCTAGTTTTATAATAAAATTGTCATATAGAGATACTAGAACCTCTAGGCTCACAGAATAATTCTGGCAATGAAGGTACAAAATAAAATTTTAAACTCAGATGAAATTCTCACAGCCTGAAGTACCACAATGACACGCAAACATGTCTGGAAAGGAATTAAAAAGTGAAGCATTTTAAGACCAGATCATGAAATGTAAAGAGTGGACAGAAAATTACTATTGAGAATATGACATTTTTCATTGCTTTCACTAAATGAATCTACTATTTGGTGTTCTTCTTCACTGAACATAAATGTGAAGTCAGAATGAATTCATGAATGGTTGAATATTTAATCCTGAGCATTACCGCTTAAAATTAATTACAAATTTCTTTGTGTTTAAGATACATTATATCAAATTGCTTTTGTCTACGAAATTGTAATATATTTCTGTTATGGATCTCTTTTGTGTAAACATCTAAATATCTCCTATCTTTTATTCATAGGCATAAACATCCCTGCGATCATGAGTTTGACTAAAACTCAATTTCTAGCAAATCATCCTTTTCTGTTCATTATGAAGCACATCCAAACAGGTACCTCCTTATGACATTTCTTTGCAGGTAGTGCTTAAATTAAGCCATCAGTTGGTATACACATTTATAAAATCATATTTTCTTTCAATAGGCATTTGTACATCAGGTATGTTATTGTGAGATATGATGAGAGTCTGAAATAAGGTTATGAAAATGTGGCTTCTGGAAAGCTGCCCAATGTATGAAGCTAACATCACCCCCAGCAGTTGGAGATTTGATTCATAAGGATTTAGAACCTCAGAGACAGAAAGTACAGCTTCCCTAGCACCATACATTTAAAAATAGGCGGAGGGAGAAGTGAGCTTAGCTTGCCCTAATGACACAATGGGGGAGGATATTGGGAATCGTGGAGTTATAAGAAGAATGACTCATGGAGCTTCTGAATGAGAGTGGGGCCAAACATGATGTCCCCTCCCCAAACAAGATTCAGAGAGGTGTGACTAGGGTAAAGAAGTAATGATAGAATGCATGGCCATTTGACACAATGTCAGAATATAGAAATCCAGGTTATTAGGAGAGATTGTCAACACTTGCTCTTATGAAAAGATCTGCCAGGGTGTGAATGCCCTGGGGAAGCCATCTTTAGGGTATCCTCGGGACTAACAGCAGTGTCTTATGAGAATCACACAACACAGGGAAGCAGAGCAGACCTGATTCATCCAGAGCATGACAGTAGCCCTACACATTGACACGGAGGTCATGGGATCAGACCTCCATGCATATTCCAGCTCAATTAACAAGTCAATGAATGTTGCTCAACTGTCCTAAGTTACACTTAACCGTTTCATGCTTTAAAATATGAATATTTATAAAACACTTAAGGCTTATAACATCTTGCTTAGAACTGTGTAAGAATTATTACAAATAAATCAACAAACAAATAGTAATAAATGGAGGACAAATAATGGAAAGATTATGTAAACTGGGTTGAAGAAAAAGAGGTGTAGTTAATCTGAGAATGTGAACTTGTTATGTTAATTAGGGGTTTTGAATTTGGTACACTACCCTTAGTGTAGGGCCATTTCAAAAATGTTTAGTGTTAGAGATTTGGAACAGATTTAAAATTATTTGAATTGTATTAAAATAATTTCGGTTCCAGTAGTGGATGTTTTGGGATTAAAATATATTCTGAATATGCGGTTTGACCTATACATCTTAAACCATTGAATAATAATCATTTTTATAATTAGTGTATAGAATTATTGAATATGGATGACAGAAAATGTATGATTGAGTCTACATTGGACAAAAGCAAATAAGTAAATGACATTTAGGATCATAATATTTGATTTTATTTTCTAAATTGATGATTTGTTCTAAGGGCCATGTAATTTCATCCTGTATTGCAGTAGTGAAATTTTCAAACCTAAAATAATCCATCTACGTGTTCATTTGTGATAATGTTTAGTGATTAGTCCCTTAGTGACAATTTCTATGATCATTATTGTAATGAAGCTTTCTGAAATAGGGTTATTCCTTTAAAATGTTGCTTAATATAAATGCCCTCCCTCATTTACTAGGAGGTCTGAATTGTGACATAAAACTTAGAAGAGAAGTTTTTGTGAAGAGATTATTTTGTGGCAATATGCAGTTAGTATTCTTATAGAGGAACTGGATTCAGTTCCCAGAATATACACACTAATTTTTTTTGGCGCGCGCGCGCGCGCGCACACACACACACACACACACACACACACACACACACACACACACAAAACACAGAGTGCATAGACATACATGCAAGCAAAGACAAATGAGCATAAAGGAAATTTTTTTTCAGTTTTTTTATTAGATGTTTTATTTATATTTCAAATGTTAACACCTTTCCTTGTTTCCCTTCTGAAAACTCCCCTATTGCACCCCCTTCACTAACCCACCCACTCCTGCTTCCCTGTCCTGGCATTCCCCTACACTAGGGCATCAAGCCTTTTCAGGGCCAAGGGCCTCTCCTCCCTTTGATGTCCAACAAGGCTACATATACAGCTGGAGCCATGGGTCCCTCCATGTGTACTCTGGTCGGTAGTTTAGACCCTGAGAGTTCTGGGGGCACTGGTTGGTTCATAATGTTGTTCCTCTTATGGGGCTGACAGCTCCTTGGGTCCTTTCTCTAGCTCCTCCATTGGGGACCTTGTGCTCAGTCCAGTGTTTGGCTGTGAGCCTCCATTTCTGTATTTGTCAGACACTAGCAAAGCCTCTTAGGAGACAGCTATATCAGATTCCTTTTAGCAAGCACTTATTGGCATCCACAATAGTGTCTGGGTTTGGTAACTGTATGTGGGACGGATCCTCAGGTGGGGCAGTCTGTGGATGGTCTCTTTCTTTCGGTTTCTGCTCCACGCTTTGTCTCTTTATCTCCTCCCTTAGAGTCACACCAAGATTTTTTTTTTTTTTATTACTAGTGACTATTGTGAAAGGTGTTGTTTCTTTAATTTCTTTCTCAGCCTGTTTATCCTTTGAGTAGAGGAAGGCCACTGATTTGTTTGAGTTAATTTTATATCCTGCCACTTTGCTGGAGTTGTTTATCAGGTTAGGTGTTCTCTAGTGAAATTTTTAGGGTCACTTAAATGTACTACTATCATATCATCTTCACATAGTGATATTTTGATTTCTTTCTTTCCAATTTGTATCCCTTTGACCTCCTTTGGTTGTCTAATTGCTCTGTCTAGGACTTCAAGTACTATATTGTATAGGTAGGGAGAGAGTGGACAGTCTTGTCTAGTCCCTAATTTTAGTGGGATTGCTTCAAGTTTCTCTCCACTTACAAAAGGCTGTTTTCTCAAAGTAGTATACTTCTTGTGATCTGTTTATTTTTCTCTCCCATAAATGAACTCCACATAGCAATGAGATGTTGACTTGGCAGATCAGGAAGTGGCTTTAAGCTTTACAGAAAGTATATTTAGTTGACATTTTTTAAGTATGGAGACAGATTACTTTAGGTTTGTATAACCAATATTTACCTGGATTTAAATTTTTATTTTTATCAAATATTCCTCTTGCAAAAACTCTGTATGCTATTTGGATTTTCATCCTAAGGGGTTTGTTCATAGTAGTATATTTATCCACAGCTGTTAAAGTTATATGAGATAAGTAACTCACTTGTTTTCCTAAACCGAGGGAGTATACCAGCTCTATAGATTTCCGGATGAAAATTATTAGACTGCACATGAAGTGTGTCATATTTGAAGAAGTAGTGAGTCACAATTTTCAAACCCACAGTCATGCCCCCGCAAAACAAAGTTATTGCATTTAGAATTCTGAACTTGAACTAAGGAACAATCAGCTTGAATAATATTAATGACTAAATCTTGGAATCTAGCCATATGGTAATGTTGTGGATTTCATAGTAGGAGTTCTGAATGGCTTCCATGTGATGGAGAGCTGCAGTGAACATTTTACTGAAGTGTAATGAACACGTACATAAGAAGGAGGGGAAACAGAAATGGTATTGACTCTTGTTCCTCTTCATCTGTTGCTCTGTTGTTCAAGGGACATTTTACTAACTCCCAGAACTCAGTAGTGACCAGAGCGGTGGGTATGTAAAGACTCCATTCAAAGTACAGTTCTCTGTGATGAAACAGGGAGATAGAAAGCACTGGCAAGAGCGTTTGTGAAATGTTGGACAGGGCAGCATCCAAATTCTAAATGATTTTTTTTTTTACCTATAAAAGGTCCTTGAATCATAAAATAAAATACTTCTGAGAGGTATTTTATGCTAGAGCATTATGAAAACCCAAATCACTGATGCTTCCTACTAGGGCTAAATGCATTAGCCATCCTGGAAAAGGTACATCTTCCTTTATCAGAATAATGCGTGTTTATTTTCTTTCTTGTTCTTGACATAATTTTGGGATTTTGAAGAAAAATAAAAGGAAAACCATCAGTTGAAGATTGTTTCTCTATCCATGTGACTGGCTCCCTTAAGACTACATCTGTATCCCTCTTTTGAGATTATTGTACAATTACTATATTTCTTCATGCCCTTTCCTCTCTCCAATCCCTCCTATCTCTTCAAATTCATGAGCCTGTCACTTGATTGAATGGTAAGGAGTTAACTAAGCATAGGACTTTCCTGCTGTTAATTCAAATATATCTAATTGCTTTAATTAGCTTAACTTAAACAAAATTTATTTTGCCACTTTTAAAATTAACCTTCATTACACCTGCAATTAAGAGGTTTATGGCAGCCGCTGTCACTGACCCTCAGCCACTTCCCTTTCCCAGGTGAAATGCAAGGTGAATGGGTTTGATGCATCATTAATTCGTGGTCTGTGCTCTTGTTCTTTATTCCACATCACTGCCAAACCTAGAATGCCTGGAAGCAGGTGTTTGCATTTGTGTTCAATGCTGTATTGTTTTGGTGAGCACGTGAAAGTACTACCAATACGAAAATATTGTCTTTAGCACTGAAGTATGTTTTGATTCAGCACTGAAGGAAGTCTGAGAAACTGCACTTTTAACCCTGAGGCTCATATTCTGTGCATAAAAAAAAATGACTGCCAATTCTTCAGACTTGAAGTTGTACTGTGCTCATCACCATTTTATTATGCTGTGATTGCCTGGCTGGGCTCTATGTCTAGAAAAGCTCTCCTGGAACACAAGACTAAGGCAATTTCCATGACAAACTGTTGTAGGGTTTTACTCATTTCACAAACTACCAAAATGATAAATAATGGTCAAAGTGTTTCAGGCAAAGGCAAGGGTCCTGACATCAGAAGAATGAGTAAAGGATTGTTAAATCATGAGGAAAATAGTTATTGTCTTTTCCTCCAGAAATTTCTAAATTATTATTTTTCTTTTTTTTCTAGAATCAATTTTGTTTATGGGAAAGGTGACAGATCCTGACATCCAAACAGTGAAAGGAAGAGATTTAGATTCACTGTGAAAAAAATGATAGTCTTGGAATATAAGACGACCCTTGGAAAATGATTGATGGATCAAATATCATCATTTCGAAAATTTTCAAACATTTCTGATTAAAATTGTGCCTATAAAATAAGTAAAGACAGATATAAATCCTTTTCCTTTTTTTGGCTTTTCTTAAGGACTCTGATTTTTAAACCATAAATTAATCCTATAATGTTAAAAAATTCTAAGATAATTCGATATCAGGATTTTTTTTAGGAGCTGATAATTCAGGTGGTAAAGTGTTTGTCTTACAAGCTTGAGGATCTAGGTTCAGTTCCCAATGAGAAAGTGGACACAAGCAAAATTCAATGACACAAAAGCATGGAAATGTCATGAAAACCATCAGTTTGTATAATTGCTAAAAGTTTTGAGAAGCTTGATTCCAGTTCTCATTGGCACATATGTTGCTGTGATAAGACAGTGTGCTACAGGATACATCAACTTACTGAAGGAAATAAAGGCAGGAACCTGGAAGCAGGAATGATAAACCATGAAGGAACACTGTTTTCTCACCAAGTCTCCTGCTACAGCCCAGGCCTCCCTGCAAGGAAGATGGCACTAGTCACTGTGGCTTGGGCTCTGCTACTTCAAGTAGCAATCAAGAAACTATCTCAGAAACCCGACCGAAGCAGGTCTTCACGAGGGATTCCTTCTTCCTGGGTGTATCAAGTTAACGATGAAACTAACTAGGTCAGTCTTAGAATCTCAGATCTAATATCTGAACTTTAAAAGAAATCATGCATTGCTAAACATCAACAAAACTTAAGGGGCTTCACAGTTTTTGCCATTTTTTACAATAATGATTGGAAAAATTTTTGTTTGTCATGAGTATTATTGATGGAGAACTTAATGATAATAGTTACTCACATTGAACCCTAGTTATGGGTCAGGTAATGAAATAGGTAATCTACTGTACATTATGCTAAGTATATTCAAAATCTTTGGAAATGCTATTACCTTGTTTCCCAGTGGAACCTATGACTCAATGGCTTTCTAGAAAATAGTCAATGGCATGAAAATATTAATGTAATAAATGTGGATTTGCAGCAATCTTATCTAGAAAACTCCCTTTGTAGAATGGGAAAAGCAATTTATTTCTGACCTACTTAGTTTTACTTGGGACTTCTTGTAACAAAAGTAAAATAATAAGATAAAATAAACATGTATATTAACATATTTTATGTACATATAGGAGAAACCTATGGAGAAATGAGTAAATTTCAAGTTTGTGTTTTGAAAGATAACTTATGCACAGCATCTTTGTGAAAGAACAATAAAGTTTGTGGGAAATTGAAAAGCACAGAGTCTTGAGTCTAGAAGAGTTGGCATTATGTAGAAAGGTAGCTAAATAGTACATCCAGGCTTACTGGTAAAGTGTGTTATCTGTGATGTCTTCACTAGTCTGAATGTGTTTAAAGCTCTCTTCTATGATCAACGATGTCTTCCTGATAACAAGAGAGCAAGGTTCATTCTATAAATGTATTTTTTTCCTTAAGGTGAATGAAGGGGAAGTAGAGAGGTTTTCTTGTGTTTGCTTCTGAACTGTGTTTTAATAAAAATAACCCTTATGATGATTTTGATACTCAGCATGAGTAACTGAGCTCAGATGCCAGAGCCCACATGGAAAGTCTAAGGTTTTGCTGATGTGGAGGATAGATACAGGATCATCACCAGCCTGAGAGATATTGACTCAGCAGAATAAACTGAAGAGTGACAGAGCAGGATACCTGACGTACTCCTTTGAACCCTTGTGCATGGACAGGTACATGCACATACATGTGAATATAGATCATACAAATACATACATATAAAACTCAGGCATATATGCACATCATCACATGCATAAACCTCCAAAATAAAAAAAAATGCTCTTTTAGGAAGAATAGAGTTCAGTTGAGAATAGAGTTCTTTGCATTAAGGTATGGTATGTTTTCTATTTTGCCAGTATTACTGGAGTCCTAATCTTCTTCCAGGTTCTACATTTCAGCCTGGTCTGGGACTTCCTTTATTAATTTTTCAAATATTAATGGAGCTCCCACAAGGTTAAAGACACTGTTCTGAGCCCTAGGATATACCTGTGCACAAAACTAACAAGGTCTCTGACATCAGAGAACAGAGGTGTTGTTGCTGGTTGCTGACAGGCAGCAAACAAGGCAAATACAATAAAAAGCTGATTCCAAATGGTAAAATGAATGGCCTTAATAAAAACAATGATTAGGAAATGAGAGAAGCTTTAATAATTGAGGTGCTGTAATTAGGTGAGGCTAATTTTAAGTTCAAGAACACGTTTTTGAAAACAAAGTACATTTGCTTTTCTTCAATAAAATTTGCTAAACACTTGCCTTTAATTCTCTAGTATTGAGCCTAACTATGTTCTGTGGAAGATTGATTCCTTTTAACTTCATTCTCTTTACTGCTGTGTTATTTGCTTTAAAAAGAGAGAATTTTAGCTGCTAAAGAAGAGAGGCAACTTTCTGGTGTGGGTTCATGCTACATACACCCTTTTTGACTCTCACCTAGAAGTACTGTTGGCAATTTACTTCCCAGATTAGCATTTTCTTCTTTTTTTTTCCATTTTCTATATTCATTGTTTACATTCCAAATGATTTTTCCTTTCCCGGTTCCCCCTTCCCCCTAAGTCCCATAAGTCCTCTTCCCTCTGCCAGTTCCCCAGTCAACCCCCTCCCACTCCTCTGTGCTGGCAATCTCCTACAATGCTGCATTAAGCCTTTCGAGGACCTGGCCAAGGCCCTCTCCTTCCTTCTTCTTGGGAATGATTTGATATGTGGGTTGTGTTTTGGTTATTCTGAGCTTCTGGGCTAATATCACTTATCAGTGACTGCATTCCATATGTCTTTTTTTGTGAATGAGTTACCTCACTTAGTATGATATTTTACAGTTCCAACCTTTTATTTGCCTAAAAATTTCATAAATTCATTGTTTTTAATTGCTGAGTAGTATTCCATTGTGTAAATATACCACATTTTCTGTATCCATTCCTCCATTGAGGGACATCTGG
>BDUI01000069.1:165090-199399 GCA_002335545.1 Apodemus speciosus
GAGACAGAAAGCAGAGAGAGAGAGAGAGAGAGAGAGAAGGAGGGAGGGAGAGAGGGAGAAAGAGAGGGAGGGAGGGAGAGAGAGGGAGGAAGGGAGGGAGAGAGAGAAATTGTAAGGGAATAGAACAGATTAGCAGTATAGTTTTGAATAAGAAAACACAGGTCTGCTTGTAAGAGATGATGACTTTTGTCTTAGGGTTTCGATTGCTGTGAAGAGACACTACTACCAAGTCTACTTTTATAAAAGAAAAAACTTAATTGGTGCTGGCATACAGGCTTGGAGGTTCAGTCCATTATCATCATGGAGGGAATCATGGCAGTGCCCAGGCTGGAATAGTGTGGGAAGAGAACACCTTGTTCTGAAGGCAAACAGAAAACACTTTTCCCAGGCAACTAGGAAGAGGGTCTTAAAGGCCACCCCCACAGTGATACTCTTCTTCCAATGAGGCCACACCTATTGCAAAAAGGCCACACCTACCAATAGTGCCACTACCTGGGTTAAGCATATTCAAATCACCACGACTTTGTTTTGCTAATAATACTGGAAAACATATTTTTAAATGCATCAGAAAAAATTAAGAGCTGACTTGAGCAAGTTCTTTATGGGCATTTATAGAAACAGATTTTCCTTTGGATTATAGACATGTCAAACCTGAATCATTTGATTTTCTGTGATTTATGACAAGCTATTTTTATTCTTATATCCATGAAAATGATCAGAAGAAAATTTGTAAGAATGTTTCCTACATTGTAAGCACCACTAGCTTATTCTAGGGATATTTCTGAGTAATACAGAGTATCTGTATCTTACACTGTCTTTGTAAGTCTTTCACACCTTTAAGATTGAGGAAAGTTGAAATCTGAAACATTAAGGTGATTTTTCTCCAGGACCACATTTAGTAGATGGTAAATTTGGTATTTGAAATATGAATCATTGGTTCTAATTTATTAGTTACTCTTCTTAATCTGGTGACCTAATAGCCAATAAAGGCATGTTTAAGGAAGACAGGCTTATTTTAGACCAGTTTGAAGGAGTACATTCCATTATGGTAGGGAGTACATGGTAGCAGAAGTATAGTGGTGGGCAGTAATGCAGGTGGTCAGATTGCACCTCCCATCTAAACTTAGAGGGAGAAGCATTGCTGGCTTTCCAAAGCTCTCCTTATTCAACATGGGAGCCCAGCTCATAGAATGATGAAGTCGACATTCCCTGCTCAGTTAAAACCTTTCTGGAAATGGCCTCACTGATGTATACAGTGGGGTGTTGCCTGGTGATTCTGTATCTAGTTAATTCAACACTGAAGATTAACATCACATGACCCCTTATTTATTAGTAGTAGTTCTCACACTTTGATTGCATCAGCATTACCTGGAGGGTTTGTCAAAACACAAGTGGCTCGGTCTCAGTCCCTGTAGCCCTCATTTGGTAGAGTTTACTAGTGAGTGAGTTGGGAGCTTATTATTTATTTGGGAAATATATGCTGTCATACAACACAACCTGATCAGTTTGCCCTTGCTCCATCCACTCCTCCCAGCTCCATGACACTTCCCCTTTCCTCAAATCCCTCCTCCTTCTTTTTGGGAAAGAACAGGCCTCCAAGAGACAACAACCAAACAGGAGAAAACAAGATAAAATTAGCCAAGGTGAAAGCCTTCATATTTAGGCTGGACACGGCAACCCAATAAGAAGAGGGAGTCTTAAGAGCAAGCAAAAGTGATACACGTCGTCCAGGTTCTTTCCGGTGACTGAGCAGGCAGGTACAGCCAGGAGTCAGGGAACAAGAGCGGCAGAATAGCTGGGTCCATCCGGGCTCTGTCTGCACCCAGGGGCTGGGCATCACCATGGTCCTCTGTGCACTGATCCTACCAAGTGCATACTGCCAGGGGAGTACTGCTCTGCAGGGAATGAGTGAGTTGACTCCCAGCTTTGGAGGTCAGGCCACCTCCAGCTTCTCCCCCATGACTGAATGCACAGGTACAGTTAGGAAGCAGGGACCAGGAGCAACAAAATATCTGGGACAGTCAGTCCTGGCTCTACCTGCACCCAGGAGCTGGGCAGCACCAGAACACTCTGTGCCAGGGGAGAGCCAGTCACCCAGAGGTGCTAAGACAGGCTTGTAGGCCCACAGGAGGGACAAGCACCCGCCAGAGACAGCAGTACCAACTAACACCAGAGATAACCAGATGGCAAAACACAAATATATGAATGTTACCAACAGCAATCAAGGCAACATGGTACCATCTGAACCCAATTCTCCCACAACAGCAAGTCCTAGATACCCCCAACACACCAGAAAAGCAAGATTTGGATTTAAAATCACAGCTCTTGATACTGATAGAGGGCTTCAAGAAGGGCATAAATAACTCACTTAAAGAAATAAAGGAGGACCCAAGTAAATAGGAAGAAGCCCTTAAAGAACTACGGGAAAGCACAACAAAACAAGTGAAGGAATTGAACAAAACCATCCAGGATCTAAACATGGAGGTAGAAACAATTAAAGAAATCACAAAGGGAAACACCTCTGGACATAGAAAACCTAGGAAAGAAGTCAGGAGTCATGGATACAAGTATCGATAACAGAATACAAGAAATAGAAGAGAGAATCTCAGAGGCAGAAGATAACATAGAAAGCCTTGAAACAACAGTCAAAGAAAATGAAAAATGCAAAAAAGCACCTAACCCAGAATATCCAGGAAATGCAGGACAAAATGAGAAGACCAAACCTAAGGATTATAGGTATAGAAGAGAGTGAAAATGTCCAACTTAAAGGGCCAGTAAATGTCTTCAACAAAATTATAGAAGAAAACTTCTCTAACCTAAAGAAAGAGACACCCATGAACATACTAGAAACCTACARAACTCTAAATAGTTTGGACCAGAAAAGAAATTCCTCCTGTCACATAATAATTAAAACACCAAATGTACTAAACAGTTAAAGAATTTTAAAAGCAGCAGGGGGAAATGGTCAAGTAACATATAAAGGAAGACCTATCAGAATTATACCAGACTTCTCTCCAGAGACTATGAAAGCCAGAAGATCATGACTAGATGTCACACAGACCGTAAGGGAACACAGATGCCAACCCAGGCTACTATACCCAGCAAAACTCTCAATTACCATAGATGGAGAAACCAAGGTATTCTACGGCAAAAACAAATTTACACAATATCTTTTCCCAAACCCAGCCCTCCAAAGGATAATGAATGGAAAATACCAACAAAAGGAGGGAAACTATACACTAGAAATAGCAAGAAATTAATCATCTTTTAACAAAACAAAAAGAGAGACACACAAATATAACTTCATCCTCTAATAACAAAAGTAACAGGAAACAACAATCACTTCTTCTTAATATCTCTTAATATTGATGAACTCAATTCTTCATTAAAAAAACATAGACTAACAGAATGAATACATAAGCAGGACCCAACATTTTGCTGCATACAGGAAACTCAACTTAGACACAAAGACAGACACTACCTCAGAGTAAAAGACTGGAAAACAATTTTGCAAGCAAATGATTCCAAGAAACAAGCTGGTGCAGCCATTCTAATATCAAATATAATTGGCTTAAAGTAATCAAAAAGATAAGGAAGGACACTTCATACTCATCAAAGGAAAAATCTACCAAGATGAACTCTCAATTCTGAACATCTATGCTCCAAATACAAGGACACCCACATTTATAAAAGAAACTTTACTAAAGCTCAAAGCACACATTGCACCCCACACAATAATGGTGGGAGACTTCAACATCCCACTCTCATCAATGGACAGATGAGGGAAACAAAAACTAAACAGAGAAACAGTGAAACTAACAGAAGTTATGAATCTTTGAAGGTCTGATAGAACTCTGCATTGAACCTATCTGGTCCTGAGCTTTTTGTGGTTGGAAGATTATTAATGACAACTTCTATTTCTTTAGGGGCTATGGGATTGTTTAGATCATTTATCTGATCCTGATTTAACTTTGGTACCTGGTATCTGTATAGAAAATTGTCCATTTCCTCTAGATTTTCCACTTTTGTTGAGTATAGACTTTTGTAGTAGGATGTGATGATTTTTTTTGGTTTTCCTCAGTATTTGTTGTTATGTCTTCCTTTTCATTTCTGATTGTACTGATTTGGGTACTATCTCTGTGCCCTCTGGTCACTTTGGCTAAGGGTTTATCTATCTTGTTGTTTTTTTCAAAGAACCAGCTCCTGGATTGGTTGATCTTTTGTTATAAGAAGATTGAAATAATTCCATGCACCCTATCAGATCACTGCAGTCCATGGCTCTTCTTCAATAACAATAACAACAAAAACAACAGAAAGCCTATGTATACATGAAAACTGAACAATATTCTACTCAATGATAACTTGGTAAAGAAAGAGATAAAAAACTAAAGACTTCTTAGATTTTAATGATAACAAAGGCACAACATACCCAAACTTATGGAATACAATGAAAGCAGTGCTAAGAGGAAAACTCATAGCTCTGAGTGCCTCCAAAAAGAAACTGGAAAGAACATACAGAACAAAAAGAACTATACAAAAAAATCAACAAAAGTAGGAGCTGATTTTTTGAGAAAATCAACAAGATAAACCCTTTGCCAGACTAACCAGAGGGCACAGAGACAGTGTTCAAATTACCAAAATCAGAAATGAAAAGGATATAACAATAGAAACCAGGAAAATTCAAAAAAGCATCAGATCCTACTGCAAAAGCCTATACTCAACAAAACTAGAAAATCTGGATCTAATGGACAATTTTTAGACAGATACCAGGTGCCAAGGATCACATTTATAACCTAAACAGTCCCATGACCCCTAATGAAATAGGACAGTCATTAAGTCTCCCAACCAAAAAATCCCAGGACCAGATGCATTTAGTGTAGAATTCTATCAGACCTTCAAAGAAGACCTAATACCAATACTTTTCAAACTATTCCACAAAATAGAAACAGAAGGACACTACCCAACTCGTTCTATGAAGCCACAATTTAGCTGATACCAAAACCACACAAAGATCCAGCAAAAAAGGGAGAACTTTAGACCAATTTCCCTTATGAATATCGATGCAAAAATACTCAATAAAATTCTTGCCAACCGAATGCAAGAACACATCAATAAGATCATCCACCATGATCAAGTAGGCTTCATCCTAGGAATGCAGGAATGGCTCAATATATGGAAATCCATCAATGTAATCCACTATATAAAATAAACTCAAAGAAAAAAAACTACATGATCATTTCATTAGATGCTGAGAAAGCATTTGACAAAATCCAATTATCTCTTCATGATAAAATTCTTGAAAAGATCAGAAATTCAAGGCTCATACCTAAGCATAGTAAAAGCAATATATAGCAAACCAGTAGCCAACATCAAACTAAGTGGAGAGAAACTTGAAGCAATCCCACTGAAATCAAGGACTAGACAAAGCTGTCCACTCTCTCCCTGCCTGTTCACTAGCCAGAGCATTAGACAACAAAAGGAGGTGAAAGGAATTTAAATTGGAAAGGATGAAGTCAAAATATCACTATTTGCAGATGATATGATAGTATATTTAAGTGACCCCAAAAATTCTACCAGAGAACTTCTAAACCTGACAAACACCATCAGCAGTGGCTGGATATAAAATTAACTCAAACAAATCAGTAGCCCTCCTATACTCAAAGAAGGATAATGAAGCTGAGAAAAAAATTAGGGAAATGACACCCTTCAAAAAGCCATAAATAATATAAAATACCTTGGTATGACTGTAACCAAGCAAGTGAACCATCTGTATGACAAGAATTTCAAGTCTCTGAAGAAAGAAATTGAAGAAGATCTCAGAAATGGAAAGACCTCCCATGCTCATGGATTGGCAGGGTTAAAATAGTAAAAATGGCCATCTTGCCTAAAGCAATCTACAGATTCAATGCAATCCCCATCAAAATTCCAATTCAATTCTTAATAGAGTTAGAAAGAGCAATTTCTACATTTATCTGGAAAAACAAAAACCCCAGGACAGTGAAAACTATTTTCAACAATAAAAGAACTGGTGGAATCATCATTCCTGACATCAACTCTATTACCGAGCAATAGTGATAAAAACTGTATGGTATTGGTACAGAGACAGACAGGAAGATCAATGGAATAGAATTGAAGACCCATAAATGAACCCACACTCATATGGTCACCTGATCTTTGACAAAGGAGCTAAAGCCATCCAGTGGAAAAAAGACAACATTTTCTTCCAATGGTGCTGGGTCAACTAGCAGTCAACATGTAGAAGAATGCAAATTGATCCATTCTTATCCCCTGTTTAAAGCTCAAGTCCAAGTGGATCAAGGACCTACACATAAAACCAGATACACTGATTCTAATAGAAGAGAAAGTAGGGAAGAACCAGGAGCACATGGGCACAGGGGAAATTTTCCTGAATAGAAGACTAATAACTTATGCTCTAAGATCAAAAATTGACAAATGGGACCTCATAAAATTGCAAAGATTCTGTAAGGCAAAGAACACTGTCAATAGGACAAAACAGCAACCAACATATTGGGAATAGATCTTTACCAATCCTATATCCGATAGAGGGCTAATATCCAATATATGTAAAGCACTCAAGAAGTTAGACTCTAGAGTACCAAATAACCCTATTAAAAAGTGGGGTACAGAATTAAACAAAGATTTCTCAACTGATGAATACCAGATGGCTGAGAAACACCTAAAGAAATGTTCAACATCCTTAATCATCAGGGAAATGCAAATCAAAACAACCCTGAGATTCTACCTCACACCAGTCAGAACGGCCAGGGTTAAAAATTCAGGGGACAGCAAATGCTGGAGAAGATGTGGAGAAAGAGCAACATTCCTCCATTGCTGGTGGTATTGCAAGCTGGCAAAACCACTCTGGAAATCAGTTTGGCAGTTCCTCAGAAAATTGGACATAGCAGTACCTGAGGACCTAGCTATACCACTTCTGGGCATATAACCAGAAGTTGTTCCAACATGTAATATGGACATATGTTCCACTATATTCATAGCAGCCTTATTTATAATAGCCAGAAGATGGAAAGAAGCCACAGAGGAATGGATACAGAAAATGTGGTACATTTACACAAAAACTATTAAAAAATGAATTCATGAAATTCTTAGGCAAATGGATGGAACTTGAAACTATCATCCTGAATGAGGTAACCCAATCACAAAAGAAGGCACATGGATTGCAATCGCTGATAAGTGGTTATTAGCCCAAAAGCTTGGAATTCCCAAGATACAACTCACAGACCACATGAAACTCAAAATTAAGGAAGACCAAAGTGTGGATACTTTGATCCTTATTGGAAAGTGAATCAAAACACCTGTCGCTCACAGTCAAAGAATACAATGAGAATAGGGTCCCCAGTAGACCAGTTAGAGAGAGGACCCAAGGGGCTGAAGAGGTTTGCAGTTCCACAAGAGGAACAATAATATGTACCAACCAGTATCTCCAGAACTCCCAGGAACTAAACCACCAACCAAAGACTACACATGGAGGGTTCCACGGCTCCAGCTACATATGTAACAGAAGATGACCGTTTCACACACTGATGAGAGGAGAGGCCATTTGTCTTGTGAAGGATTGATTCCCCAGAATAGGGCAATACGAGTCAGGAAATTGGGTGGGAGTAAGCAGGGGGAGGGGGGATGGGATAGGGGGTTTTCAGTGGGGTAACGTGGAAAGGGGTTAACATTTGAAATGTAAATAAAGAAAATAACTAATAAAAAAGAAAAAGAGATATACCTCTCCCATGATTAGTAGTCCCACAAAAACACCAAGCTAAGGGCAAAAGCATTTATGCAGAGGACCTGTTGTACACCTGTGTGGAGGCTTGTTGCTTGTAGCTTCAGTCTCTGTGGGTCCATATGATCCTTGTTTAGGCCATTTGGTAGGTCATGCTCTCCTAGTGTTCTCCATCACCTCTGACTTCAACAGTCTTTCCTGCCCTTCTTCTGGGTTCTACAATATATGAGGTGAGGATCCCAATTGAGACGTTTAGTTTAGACTTTCTGCATGATGCCTGGCTGTGGCCATCTCCCATCTTGTACATCAGTTTCCCATCTTCTGCTGCATGAAGCCTCTCTGCTGACTGGACAAGGCTCCAATCTATGAGTACATCAGAATATCATCAGGAAGGTTTTTTTTTGCTTGCCATATCTGCTTATACCCGTGGATTCTGGCCTTTCCAGTCAGACCATCCAAGCAATGTGGGGCATCAAGTGAAAACACACATGGGTGGACCACAAGTTCTGTGCCACCATTGCCCTAGAACATCTTGCAAGCAGACAAATTATACATAGCAAGTTTCATCAAGGGGTTGGTGTCCAGGTTTTTCTTTCTGTAGCCTATAGAGTACCTTCCCATGTCAAAGAGATTAGAAATAGTGGTGAAGGATCCATACAAGCACCAGTTATGCCTTTCTATGTTCAATGATCTGTGTGGATATTGTTCTCATCAAGGTGGCCTTGCTATTAGTTTTTAGGGAATAACCTTGTGCCCTAGCATCAGGCTGGTTTATTTATGGATCTCCAGGGAACCTCCTTGGCCAGCCACTCAACTGAATGCAACCCAGTCCCAATACTGGAAGACTTGCTTGGCTATAAACATGACCAGTTTAGACTGTGTATCCTCCATCACTAGGGTCACCCTCAGTGATTCCAGGAAATTTCCACTGTACTAGGTTTCCACACTGCTCCCAAAATTGTGCTCCTCTTTCACCTGTCTCTCCCTATACTCTCTCTCTTCCTCCCTCCCTCCCTCGCTCTCTCTCTTCCTCCCTCCCTTCCTCTCTCTCTGTCTCTGTCTCTTTCTCTCTTTCTCTCTTTCTCTCTCTCTTCATCTGATATCCTCCATCCTGAGCCCACTGGCACCCATTGCAGCTGCAAAATCTATTCTATTTCCCCTTCTTAGGTAAATCTATTCCTGCCCCTATAGCCCTCCTCTTTACCTAAACTCTTTGGGAATAGAAATATGGAATGTACTTACTTATAAGTGGATAATAGCTGTTAGGATAATTATAACCAAGCATTTATATTCCTACAAGTTTATAGGAAGTGCTGAGGTAGCTGTCCACCTGTCATGCTTTCATGCTCTCTGAACAGTACTTTACCTACTATCTTTTCTGATTTTTCTATACTCAATGTTCTAACTATAAAATAGAAAAGAAGCCATCATATTCAATGAACAAAGAGAACAATGAGAAAAGATTATGGTAAGAATCAAAAGGAAAATGATATATAATTTACAAAGACAACTTTACCCCTTAGTACATGAAGAATAAAAACAAGATTCTAGGGTTCTAGATAATACTTATGGCCTTTCATAGATGCAGTATTCATTTCTAGCTGTCATTCATCAGTGCCTGACCATCTAGCTCTAATTGCCCATGTTCAGTGACTATTTAAAACTGCCCCTTGCCAGGGAATAATTTTTCATTCTTATCGAATCTGTCTACAGAAATTTTAGAAGCAGTATTTACTCTGAGACCAAAATCCATCCAGCTAGTCTTAAAACTCTACTCCCTTCTCATAATAGTACTTTGTGTGAGATTCTTATCCTGGAATGCACTTAAGACAAATTCTATATTTAACCTGATTTACAATGAAGTCTTATTCATTTTTCTGCTTCCCATAGGAACAAGCACTCTGTAACCTGGCATGTGCTCAGTGAGGGGGTCACTGGATTGAAGTACTCAGACATAAAACCAGGTCAAGTAAGGAAAAATTGTAAAGTTTAGTTCGATGTTAAAATTACAGATTATGATGTCAAGGCTTCAAATCATGGAATAAGAAGCTCACCTGCCAGTGTCTATGGCACACTTTATAAAGCATAAAGGTTTTTACCTTCTTTCATGATGGGTTGTTAATACACTAATATTTATCCAAGGCCAAAGAGTCCTTTAAGCTGATTTGTCTGATGATGATTGGTTCACTGAATTATGTCTAATAAGTATATGAAGTTTATGGATTATGGTTTCCAGTTAAGAGATACAGAGATCAGATTGTTTTAAATTGTGATTATGCAGCTATGGATAATTGTCCAGAGTTGTATCTAAACATGACTCCCATTTTTTTCTATAACAACTAAATGAAAGCTTAAAGTAACTAGTATAAATGCCTGTCTTTGTTAGGGTTGCTCAGAACAGACACCATGAGAATGCACCTCTTATTAGGGAATTGAGGCTGGCTTACTCTTTCAGAGGTTTAGTCCATTATCATCATGGCAGGGAGTATGGGAACCTACCTGCAGGCATGGCGAGGCAGGCAGACCTGTTACTGGAGAAGGAGCTGAGAGTTCTGCATCTGAATATGCCAGTGGTGGGCAGAGAATTTGCTTGGGCTTCTGAGACCAAGTGACATACTTCCACTAACAAAGCTACCCCTTCTCCAGCAATGCCACATCTCCTAATAGTGTCATGCCTTAACTAACAAGTATTCAAACACATGAGTCTGTGGGGGTTGTTCCTATTTAAATCATCACAGTGTCTGTTCAGTATTGTTCTGTAATGCAGTCATCAAGGTTGTAGATCATTGTGTGAGAGGATGGATTTCAACTGCCTTCATAATTCCCCAAATCTGACTCCTCAAATTCCCAGACAGAGAAGTTGAAAAGAATGACAGAAGTCTCCTCTTTGTTATAGAAAAGATTTCTGTTGACTGTCAATCCACGTCTGGAATAATGGTGTCCTATGCTGTCACGTTACTAATACTTGTTTTACAAGGGCCAGTGCTCAAACCCATATTTATAAGTTTGATGAAAGCAGAAAGGGGAAACTGCACATTTCCTTTAGGAGATTCTAAAATGTTCTACATGATCCATGAGAGTTTTTACTAATAATATCAGTCCTAGCTTTCAAGGCTAGACAAATACTAGGCTGAAAATAATCAACGTTTCATTAACTTGAGTTCTTACAAATGGGGATATCTGGAAGAAATCCCAACAGATCTCTGCCATGGTGCTCAAATCTATACTTCACCAAATTCAAGAACTGAAGAAATTTTCTCCCAAAATACAATTTTAATGCTTTGATCATTATTTCTCCAAATATCTTTTCTGTTTTTTAATTACATATATGGTATATTTCATTGACTCTTATCACAGGATCTTAACTTTTTAAATGTTTTTTTTCTATTTTCATGGATTGCTATAGTTTCTACTGTAATTTCTTACAGCATACTAATATTTTATATTGGACATAACTTGGATTTTATTCTATTATTTATTGTATTATGGTTTTGGTGATTTCATTTACTAAAGACCTATTGCCTAATATTTATTTATTTGTTAATAATTTTCCTTTTTATTAAACATATTACTTTCCATCAATCCGTATCTATATATCTACTATCTGTCTGTCTATCTATCTTATCTATCTATCTATCTATCTATCTATCTATCTATCTATCTATCTATCTATCTTCTATCACATATCCATCTAATCTATCTGTTTATTCTTCTCTCATATCTTAAATCCTGACTGCTGTTTCCCTTCCCGCCAATCTTCCCAGCCCCTCTCCTTACCTCCCGACTCCCTTAGATCCACTTCTTCATTTCACTTCAGAAAAGAGCAAGCTTTCCAGGGATATCAACCAAATACAGTATAACAAATAATAATAAGACTACTCACAAACCCTCAAGTGACGGCTGAATAAGGTAACCTGCTAGGAGGAAAAGGGCCTTAAGAGCAGGCCAAAGAGCCAGAGATCCACCCATTCTCACTGTTAGGTGTCTCAAAAGAAAACTAACTACCCAACCATAAGCAGAAGACCTAGGTCAGAGTCATATAGACTCCTCAATTGTCAATTCAGTCTCTGTGAGTCCCTTTGAGCCCTGCCTAGTTGATTCTGTAGATGCTTTTCTTGTGGTGTCCTTGACTCCAATGCTCCTACAATCTTTCTTCCCATCTTCTACAGGATTCCCTGAGCTCTGCTGTGTAATTCTGCATCTGTTCCCTTAAGTTTCAGGATGCAGCCTGAATCATTTCATTGACTTTTTTTCCCAGGCCAATTGTGTTTGGTTTTATCCCGGGTCTCTGGGATTTCCAGTCTCTGATTCCTGGCCAGCCAGGTAGTGAATGTCAGGCCTGGGCTCCATGTTGTGGCATGGGTCTCAAGTTAAACCAGTCATTGGTTAGCCATTCCCACATGTGCCGCCATTACCTCAGCACATCTTGTAGGTAGGACAAATTGTAGGTTGAAGGTTTTGGCTTAGTCGTTGTTCCACTTCCTTCACCAGAAATCTTGCAAGGTTACAGAAGATGACTGGTTCAATATATATATCTCCCATTACTGGGAGACTTCATTAGTGCCACACCCTTACAGATTTCTAGATTTCCACATAATGTCTGAAATGTTCCCCAATCCCAGTTGACTCTACCAGGACTCTCTTCCTCCATCCCCTGACCTGATCTCTTCTGTTTTTATCCTCATCCATCCCCCAGTCCACCCACAAAATCTATTCTGTTTCTCCTTCTAAAGGTGATCCATTACCATACTGTCCCCTTACCCCTCCTTGAGCCCATTTTGTTACTTGGCCTCTCTGGGTCTATGGGTCCTTGAATGGAGCTGAGTACACACCACATTTGTATTCTAGAGTCTGAATTACTATCTTAGTTAGGGTATCAACTGTTGTGAAGAGACACCATGACCAAGGCAACTTTTAATTGGGGCAGGCTTATAGTTTCAGCAGTTCAGTTCATTATTACCATAGCAGGAAGAATGGCAGCATCCAGAAAGACATGATGCATTAGAAGGAGCTGAGAGTTCTACATCTTGATCTAAGGGCAGCCAGGAGAGGACTCTCTTTTACATACTGGGAAGAGTTTGAGCACTAGTAGCCACCAAAGCCCCATACACAGTGATACACTTTCAACAACAAGGCACACCTATTCCAACCAGGTCACATCTCCTAATAGTACCAACTCTCATGGGCCAAGCATATTCAAATCACCATAATTTTCTCACTCAGGATGATTTTTTTCTAGTTCTATCTATTTGCATGGAAGTTACATGATGCCATTATTTTTAACAGCTGAGTATATCATGTAAATATGCTACATTTTTAAAAATCCAGTCTTTGAGCAACATCTAGGCTGTTTTCAGTTTCTGGCTATTATAGCTAAAGATGCTATAAACATAGTTGAACAAATATACTTGTTGTAGGACAGAGCATTATGTGGGTAAATGTTCAGAATTATACTAATTTCCTGAGGAAAAAACATATTGATTTCCAAAGTGGCTGTAAAAATTTTCACTCCAATTTCAATGAAGGACTATTCCTCTTGCTCCACATCCTCATCAGCATGAGCTGTCACTTGTATTTTTGATCCAAGCCATTCTGACAGTTGTAAGATGGAATCGCAAAGTAGCTTTGATTTGTATTTCTCTGATGGCTAAGGTTGTTGATCATTTCCTTAGGTATTTATCATACMTTTGAGATTTAACTGCCAAAAATTCTCTGTTTACATATGTATCCCATTTTAGATTAGATAATTTGGTTTGTTGATGTCTTTATATATTTTAGGTGTCTGTCAGTTATGGAGTTGATGAAGATCTTTTCACATTCTGTCATCTGCCATTTGCCCTATTGTTGGCTATGCTTTTTGCTGTAAGAAGTTTTTCAGTTTCACCAGGTCAAATTTATTAATCCTAGATCTTAGTGCCTGTGCTACAAGAGTCCTGTTCAGGAAGTTGTCTCCTGTGCTAATGAGTTCAATGATACTTCCCATTTTTAATTCTATCAGGTGCTTTGTGTCTGGTTTCATGCTGAGGTGTTTGAGTCACCTGGACTTGCATTTTGTTCAGGATACAGATTATTTTCTCTTATAGTATAATCTGAGTACAGTTTTCCTTCCCTCTCCTCCTCCCAGTTCCTTCCCACCTCCTCTATCTTCTTTTACACTTTGAGATGTAATTTTTTTCAAGTCTGTGAGATAAGCACAGATAAGGAAAGAGATAAGACAACACTATCATTTTGAGGTCTCTTTTACTGTTGATTGATTTTTAGGATCATATTTTTAGATTATTTTTAGTAACTTTTGTGTGAGTTCAAAAGTAATGTTTTTAGTAGATATTATATTGGCATTCTGATTTTTGGTATTTGCCTAAAAAGGGAATTAGGGGACTTTTTAGTCATCAGTGAAATGGTTTTTAAGACAGTTTTGTCTTTGCAAGATCAAACATAGAAAAATCTACTTGTATATAAATAATAATAATATGCAAAGGGTAAAATATGACTGGCATATGAATGGTTAAAGCTAAAGAGAAATTCTGGAGATCATTGACCAAAATTCTATTTTTTTCATATTGTTAAAGTAAATGTTTGCTTATTTATCTTTATGCTTATTTTCTCACCCTTTGTCTACACTGGTATCTCTTGCTGGAAGAAAAGGAAAACACAGAATTCTAAGAAGTACTAGAATGCGTTTTTCCCTCAGTGGCCTCCACAGTGGTTTCTGGTGACAAAGGACCTTTTTGGAAAATGTGTTCTCTCCTCTCTTCCCAGAAGGCTGTGAATGCCCACAATGGAGAGATAAACAAAGATTATACAGGCAAGAAATACATGGAATACAATCTCTTAAGTGGCAGACTATATTTAAATCACTGTATACTGGTTGTGGTGGTTTGAATATGTTTGATCCAGGGACTGGCACTAGGAGGTGTGGCCTTGTTGAAGTAGGTGTGGCCTTCTCTGAGGAAGTGTGTAACTCTGGGGGTGGGCTTTGAGAGATCATCCCCCTAACCATGTGGGAGCCAGTATTCTCCTAGCAGGCTTGAGATGAATATTAGTACTCTCAGCTCTTACTCTACCATGCCTGTTTGGACACTGCCATGTCTTCATGATAATGGACTGAACCTATGAACCTGTAAGCCAGCCTCAACTAAGTGTTGTCTTTATAAGAGTTCTTGGTCATAGTATCTCTTCATAGCAATGAAAACCCTAAGACACTCATGCCTTTTCAAAAGGCTGGAGAAATTGTTTAAATTATCTAGAGATCATTAAAGATAATTCATAAGTTGAGTAACATAGGCTTTTTCAAATCTTGACTGATATTCCACTTTCACTAGAGATTCATATGAATCTACTTTGATTTTCATCAAGTTTCATTAAATCAGTAGGTTAGGATTAAAGTATACCAAGGAGTATGGGTTGAATCTTTAATACTTCTCCTAGTTTCTTGTCTTGAGCATATGGTTCCTAGTTGGTAGCTCCATTTTGGAAGATGATGAGACATTTGTGTAGGGCCAAGCTGGATTACGTATGTGAGTATGTATGGGCCCTTGGAGACGATACAGGCCTCCATTTCTGGTTCTAGCTCTCTGATTCTAGTCTCCCAATATGTGATGAATGCTGACACACTCTTCCAGTACCATGACCTCTCCCTTGCCTTCCCCACCATGATGAGCAGAAAGAAACTCTTCTTTTTTGCTGTTAATGCCATGTTTATACAGGTAATATCATGGATTTAAGAAATATCAGTTGCTACCTTACTAATTTTATCTAATAATGATTAATACTTAAAATATTCCATTACATAGACCACTATTTATAAATATTTAAAATTTTAAATGTTATTAAAGTAATTTGTAATAATATACTTAAAATAGAATATGATTCCACCCAGAATATTTGATATAGATTGAATCAAATATGAAAATTTACTTGGCTCAGTTAAAATGAACAAGAAAAATAATTTTTGTAGACATATTAATTTTTTCTATTTTTGGTTACTACACCAATGTGATTTGATATTGTCCATCCACACTTGAAAAAGTTTGGTATGCAAACTCTTGAGGAAACTTGATATGCTGTAAAGCAAAACTGTCTATATAGTAATTTTTAAAGTTGGTTTCCTAATTTACATTTTAGAGACTCATAAGTGACCAGTAGCAAAATATAATGCATAGAAACACACAATGCAAAAACAAATACAAAGCTATCTCTTACTGAAGAATAATTATAGAACTATGAAAAATTTGAAGACATTCTACTTTTCTGTGTGATATTTTTAACTTTAAAATGGCATTTAGAAGAGTTATGTATTTATTATATTAGTTACTGCTACATTAAAGTATTTAGCATAAATATGTTTTGCAGTAGTTTTATTTCCTAGTATAAAGCATATTTGTCATTCACAATAATTCTATTCTATCTTTAGAAATTTTGCTATTAATAGAAATACCATCTGTTTGATATATCTGGATTATATCAGTTTTATAGAGACAGAAAAAGATAGCCTCTCAAGTATAGAAATAGTCCATGAAACCAAAACTTTTCACAACTGTTCTGTATGTTTATATAAGCTTCAATGACATAAGACAAACATTATTTTAAGATACGAGAAAAGTAAAGGAAATGATGGAAGTAGCAATCTGCAAAAAGAGGAGTATCTGACACTAGAGAAGAGACAATGCACAGCTCTTTACTGTAGGTAACTGTTCCCAGTACTGTAGCAACAGATATGTTTTATTATATGAGAGAAGAAAGCAGAATATCAAGAAAATGTTTGTATGTGACAACAGGACAGATAGAAACAACTAAAATATAGCAATAGGGAAGGTCTCAGAGATTCAAGGTACAAGTTTTCTAAATGTCCTTTTCACATATGGGCACAGATGGGTGTAGTTTGTTTTTAGAGATAATTTGTTCAAGGAAGAGGAAACATTATTTGATTTCCTCAGTGTTTATAGAGGTCTTTATAGGGTAAACTAGAAATTCATCAATGTTTATTCAAGGTTTTTGCCTGCAAGAAACTTATCCATGTTATACAAGAAAGAGGAATTTGAGCATACAGAGAAATGTGTTGACAAAGGAGAAAGTACACAGCTTCTGTAGACACCACCTGTAGAAATAAGCAACACAATGAATCTGCAGAGAGTTGTTAAATATCATCCTTCTTTGCAAAATACTGTGGATTTTTCTTCACTTCTTTTGGGGGGGTCTTGATAAAATTGATTTATCTTTGAAGATAGCCTTTACAGCTGCTTCACATATATATTGCTTGGTAGAACTTATGTAAGATCCCATTTTACAAGCCAGTGGTAGAGAATGGCCAGCATCTCTCAATGCCAACTCCAAGGGATTGAAATAAGTCTACCTTAGGATATATGTTCACTTTTGTTCACATTAGCCATTTTCCAGAGGATTTGGAGGCATTAATGCTGTGTTTTGTGGCAGTTTCCTCTAGGATTAGACCCTTTCATATCAGAGGGAAACTTCTTAAGACATAGGATATTAAAGGAAAGTGAAACAACAGCATACTTTAGGACAGGATGTTTTCAGGGGTGTTCTAGAGGAACAGGGTTGAAATACAACAAACAAGCTCCTTAAGACAGGAAACAAACAACTCCTGTTAGCCCAGGAAGTCCCTGAAATAGGCAGGATTCACTTAGCCCCTATCTCTCAAAGAGTAGTGACTACTAAGTCACTCTCAGACAAGCTGAGATGCTTAGAAGAGAACAATGGAGGATGCACAGACAAGTTAGGCAATCTAGAAGAAACAATTAATTAAGTTGCTGGGGATTGACTTATTGACTATCACATCTGTCTGGAAACTACATTCTCTAGCTTGTTGAGCTGCCTGCAAGTTGAGCTGCCTGCAAGTTGTACAATGTACTCCAGGTTTCAAGCTTTTATGAACAGTCACCTATGCTGGGGAGGGTTTTGGAAATACAGCTGTGTTTGAGGTATTTCTGCTCCTGCAAGTAACCTTTCACCTGTATTCCATACTGGCTTGCCACTTTGGAATTTTGTATTTATACTTTGATCTGTTGTTAGCTACCTATTTGGAATGAGTAGACATTTGTTCATAACTGCCCAGTGTTTAATAGTATGATGCAACAGATACTTATAGATAGTGTTAGTTTTCAGAAAAGTGGTTTCAGAGCTGTGTAAACATTGCTACTGCACAGAAATGACATTTGTAAATACAGTCCCAAAATAGCTGCCATTGAGTAAGTTATTTATCCTAATAGGTCTCAGCCCAAACAGATTTTATCATCTAATTACCATAGCTTTAGAAACTGCAATAAATATTCTTTATCATTGTAGATAACAAATTTCCTTGATAAAAGTCTTCTAAATAATATTTTTCTTATGAATTTTTGAAGCTTCTAAGCGATTGCTGCATTGAAATGTTTATAGCAGGAATGTCCCCTTTGAACAGCAGATTCTGGCCAAATTAATTCAAACTGGTATATAAATGTAAGCTAAAACAATTTCAAAGAATAATTGTGGAAGTGTTTATGCATCCAATGGGTACAATCTACAGATACAATAGCATTGGAAAACATGTTGAAGCCCTGTTTCTTAAATGCTGTATCTCCCATACATGAGAAGGCTAAATGCCATACCTCACTAACAGACTGCAAGAAGGGAATGTGTACCATTTGGTCTGATATGCAACAAATCCCTTTCATGCAATACCCCAAATATGGGCTTGATTTGTGGGGAATGGATTTGCTAGCCTTAAGTCCTGTCTAAAGAATATTAAGAAAACATGATTCTTAAGTTGGTTTTTTTCACCATACATTCATTTCACATTTTTAGTTTATGGGGTTTGGGGTTAAAAGTCAGATTGAGGTTTGTTGGTATCTTATATAGTATTTGTGAGTACCTGTTTCTGCTTAAATAACTTAATTGCAAGGGGAGAATCATTCATGTATTTTACTCTTCAGATTAGAAATGTACATCTTAATCAGACATATTTTAGCTAGGTCAACATAGCATACATTGCTAAAGTAGATTTTTATAAATAATCCACGTGAAAACTTTATAGATCGCTGGGAATGCAAGAGAATTTGGTCACATATTACAAACCTTTGGGCCTTGTTTGACAAGATTTTCCTAGAAGCTGAAAGCATGCATAGTTAAGGAGCTTATATACCCCTGATTTCTTTGGAGACTGAGTTGTGTCATGTGATACTTTTCTGGAAATGGTCTAATGAGAGGATATTTTTGCTGAAGCAGACACGTGGGAGGATGTTTTGCTGAGAACAGACACATGTTGCTGTTATTGTTGTTGTTTGTTCTGGAAGCATCCTAGAAAAAGAGATATTTTGCTAGAGTAGACACTTGAGAGAACATATGATATTTGGAGAGTGTATAAATATAACCCAACAGACAGTGGATGAGGCTCTGTGGTATTGGTTTGCCTTGCCACATTTTGCTGATCATAGTTTGCTGTGATTTTGCAGAAAGGAACACACCAGATAACTTCTGGTGATATTCCAGCAGCTTCTTGCCACTTCCTTAGCATCAGGCCCATTGGCATAACCTCATGGTTTCTTCTGGGCCAAACTACCATTGCTCATTCATGAATAGTGTTTTTGAGTGGATTAAACTACCATTATCAATTCATGTAAACTGAACTACTGATATTCTGAAAATGGAGAGTGGACTCACCAGAAGGAACTATTTCTACCTTTGCCTTATTAACTTTTCCTTTCTACTATCTCTGGAGGCTGATATGCTGGAAGGGAGGTTAAGGCATTTAAGTACACTTATTAATGTAGGTTTTGAAAAATATAAGCCTACACAATCTATATAATTATGCTTTGTATACGTTCAAAGAGCCCCACACCACCTTCAACCTTAGCTTAGTTTGCTTTCTGAAATCCATTGCCATTGTGTGTTTTCTACTGAAGAATATACTGCAAGATTCAGAGAAAGGACCATGATGTTGTGTGCATATAAGGACACAGATGGGGTTTGGACTTGGAGGTTAGATGGACATGCCACTGGACACAACAGTGTAGATCAGAAAGGCAAGTGTAGAAGACAAGGGTGTGCCCTGTGGGAACTAAGAGCTGTTTCTCTTAAACCTTCTACATTGTTAAAGAAATTCAGTGAATGCAAAGAATTCTCATAGAGCGACACTTACCAACTGTTTTGAAAGTTCACTTATTTAGAAAATGAGTGGCCATTATTTCCTTTCAATTTTTGGTATATTTTATAAATTTTTAAGGACTTATGCATGATATAAGAGACTTCATTTGCACTCTTGCCCAGGGCCATTCAAATATAATAAGTCAACATTTTAAATTCTTAGGAGTATCAAGAAAAATGCAAATGCTTCATTAAAATGCAATGCCTTATCTCAACTCTAAATTGTTTGTTCTGTAGGGGAGGTTGGAGAAACAGTGATAAAGGAAAATTCTTGAGCTTACAACCAGACATCTTAAGCTAGAATGAAAACAGACAAAGAAGCTTGTTTATGCCTCCCACAAGCTTACACCTACATTTAACCCTGTCTTATTTGATTTTCAAGAACTAGGGAATGTAAATTTAAGAAATGCCTTCTAAAGGAGAATAAAGGAGACATATTTCAATATAAGACCTGAGGAAAAGCATATGAAATACATCTATTCCAGGATTTTGATCTCTGAGATTTACCTAGCATCCTGATAGACACTTTCTATTTACTGGGTTATGATTTCTTAATGAAGATGTACCAAGTATTACTATGAGGGCGCCCTTTGTATTTCTGGAGAATACATTAGGTTGAACAGATATGGGTTGAAATGTTTATTTCTTTAGTCATTTTTCTGTTCTTGCTAAATTGAGATAGGAAAAAAAGAAGTTTGAGCCTTCTTGCATTGGGGTACCTAGACCTGCCAGCCACTCCTACAACTGTAGCTAAAATTTTTGTGAATAAAACAAAGTAGGGATTTCTCTCAAGCAACTTCCTTCACAGAATTATGATCCTTCAATGATATCACTATCTTCTTTTGTGTGTGTGCCCTAACTTGCACAAGCACAGCTTCATGTGATGCAACAGGAAGAGTTGTGGGTGTCAACTGGATGAAAAAAACCTTAGTTTCTTATCACCTTTCATCTGACAGATTACTTCCAGAGTGGTCATTCTCTTCGTTTTGCATTAAATCTTAAGACATTTCCCCCATTCGCGCAGTTTTATGAGATCTTATATTAACGCAGATATCAGTATATTAGTAACGTTAATATCATTCACTGCTGATCTAATGAAGTGCCACATTTTCTGGCAGGCTAAAATGTGAAAATCAAGCTAAGCATTCACAATGTGCTCTGTTTTTGAGCCTGATGTTCTATATAACTATTTCGAGAAGCTCTTTGTTATAAAGCTTGACATTTCCATAGCTGACTTTCTGCAGGTAAGGTAGTTTACCAATATGCCCAAGCTTTAGAAGCTACAAGCATTTTTGATCCTGTTTTAAACATCAACTGTGCAGCTAGCCTTGTACTAAAGCTTCACTCTGTTGGAAGTGGAAAGACAGTGTGTTTGACTTCAAAGTGCTGTGCGAATAGCAGATGTAGCTGGCTTGTCATAGAGGAGAAATTCTTATACAAGTGCTGTTCCTGGCCATTAAGCAACTAGAGCTCCATGCTGACTATGTTAAAAATTCAAATAAAGGAAATGGAATTCAATGGTCTATTAATGTCAGTACTAGTTAGGTAAAGAATAAGCTACTACTCTTTAAAAAGTAGATCTCATATACAGTAGCTTAATACAATTTGTGATTCCTTTGGCAATGTCTTTACTTGCATGATCAAAAATGATAACTGCTGGCAATTTTCTTGCAAAACTAATGAGGCAGGTTTTACACTTTTCACGTTCACATACATTTTCTTGAAGACAACTAAGTCACAGAGCAGAAATAAATAAGTGCAAAGAAGTCTGAAACATGTAGTTATTCTCTTAGTCACCTCATAACCTGTGAACTCTGTTATTTTGGGAGAATACCATAATAGACTTGAATAAACAACAGAAGTGTTCTTCACAGATTCACTCAGAACATTAAGATTTTCTGTACAGTTCAGTCAATAAAGTAGCTGTTGCTCCAATATGATGCTGCAGTTATAGGGCCAAGAAGGAAGTTGGTTTCTGTAGGACAAGAGCAGACTGGCTGTCTGTAGGATTGGTATGCCTCCTTATGAGTTGGATAGAGAGAGCATCTATAGTTGCCTAGGAGAACCTCAGATGACAACGACATGGCCAAAGCTTGACTTGGAGACACTAGAGGAAATTGCCTAGGGATACAACAGAGGTCCTTAAACAAGCCAGTGGCAAAACAGGGCAAGACCACGTCAGCCCTGACGACATCAGAAAGTATAAGGTTTTATATAGTTTTTTTCCCAACATAAGCATTTTGTTGATTCTTTGGAAATTTCACATCATAAACTCTGATCCAGTCACTTTCCAATCCTTTTATGTCTGCTGCCCCTGCCCCCACCCTTATGACCTCTCTGCTACTTACACACACACACACACACACACACACACACACACACACACACACACACTAAAAATAAGAATAAAAAGTACAATTTATGTTATCTATATACTTAGTGGAGCATACTCTTAGTGGCCTTCCCCTTAAGTAGAACGGAGTCGCTCCCCTCCCACACCCCGCCATCAATTGTGGAGAGCCATACTTTGGCATTCCCGTAACAGCTTCCTGTTTAGGCTGTTGGTTTCTTTGGGAAGGGCAGAGATGGGGGATGTAGGGAGTGACACAGAAGTCTTCCACTCTTAACTGCGAGTCTGTAGTCRTCTGTATCACAGCAACAGTAGCCTCTTTGCTCTTCACAGTCAGCAGATCACAGATCACAGTTCTCCACATGGTTTCCAAGGACAACTCAGACTACAAACACAACTCCTAACTGGAAGTAGGATCATGGTCTCCAGACAAGGTCCTCAAAGGCAGTCCGGTACATGGATGTCAACATGATCTCAAGTGGCAGCACAGGCCACTCAGACAAGTATGCAGTGTTAGCACAGTCCACAGAGGCCAACACTGCTTCAGAGGCAACCAAGACCACAGACGTCCACATGGACTTCAGTGGTAACACAGGGGCATCTACACAGACTCCAGGTGCAGTGGGACCAAGGTCCCAGACATAGCCCTCAGTATCAGCACAGCCTACCAACACCAACAGGCAGAACCTCAAACCACAGACATCCGCAGGGCCCTCCCTGAAAATGTGGGCCACAAACATCAATACAGTCCCCAGACAGGGGCAGCCAGAGCCTAGTGGCAGCTACTTCTGCTGTGCTCATCCAGCAAGGGACTTATATACAGTTTTGCAATCAAGATTGTACCTAAGTCTACCTCTTCGACTGGAAAATCACCACCACAACAATAGCAACAGCAATAACAAATAATAGTAACAACATAGATTTAAGTGTGATTTTGAGGCCTTTCTGCATGTAAAATATTTTTAGCATTGATGAAAGAAAAAGTCTTCCGTGTACTTACATCTGAAATATTTCTTCAACCAATTTTTTTTCCTAGCATCCTTACCTGGTTGTTAGAGAAACTTAAAATATATAACAAGGGTAATAAGCATGACTGTGCAGGGTGTGTGTGTGTGTGTGTGTGTGTGTGTGTGTGTGTAGCTACACACTTCAAACTTCGGAAATGATTCGCACTGCTGGGATCTTCCATTTATGTGAGGATCTGGCGCCACCCAGCAGACCAAATGAGCACTGACTGCTTTGTGTTCATTTGTGAATGGGGAAAGAAATGGGGTGACTTTGGCAGAAATAAAGAAAATATCCAACAAAAGAAAAAAATCTCTTTTTAAAAGTATAAAAAATATTTCAAAATCTTCCAATTAAATTTGTTTGAAAATGGAAAAAAAATAAGAATTCAAGTATCGGCTCTTTATCTAGTCCCTGGGTCTGTAGGCAAGCAGGCCTTTCAGAAATACTGTGAGAAAGATGGTTTTAAAAAATTAACTTGCTATTTTCAACTTCCAATTTCTACACATGAAAGCTCTGTGTTGTAAGGTTTCATTTCTTCTGTCACAGAGGCAGCAAGGACTGTGCTTTGCCTGGTGCCTCCTCCTCTCCTGAGTTTCCAACAGATCTCAGAGAAATGGGAATGTTCAG
The DNA here is from genome assembly GCA_002335545.1 of Apodemus speciosus. Classification (NCBI taxonomy): domain Eukaryota; kingdom Metazoa; phylum Chordata; class Mammalia; order Rodentia; family Muridae; genus Apodemus; species Apodemus speciosus. The sequence goes on from BDUI01000069.1 coordinate 188,973, forward strand.
TAGTTACCATGAGATATGGCCTGTAAAAATTTCTCCTGGGTTTATCCATGGTGGTCAAGACAGGATCGTTCAAAAAGGGGACTTTTTATTTACATGTCTGATTTAGATTTCGCGAACACTTTCACCAGTTTATACAACTTCCAAGGTCATGAGTTCCCTGGAAAATATCTCTAATTGTAAGCATTGCTGGAAGGGGGACCAAACCTACTCCCTGATTGCTATGAAAACCCAAAGTAGATTATGTTTATCATTTCATTTAGTAGATAAACCCTTCTCATAAAGCATGCACACAGACAGGGCTGCTCATAAAAATATGTGGCTAAAAGCTAATTATCTCTGAGATGTTATGTACACTGTATTAAAATATTCCAGAAGAAGTGGAAATAACCCTCTGTTTGGGAAGAATGTGAGTACATTGGTGGCTTAAGAACCTGCTGCATTCTTCTCACAGATCAAGTGTCAGGCTTTTAGATGGTGAGACACCGCTGTACTGGGAAAACGTGTCATGATGGATTTCAGGCCAGGAGCATATATTTAGTTTAATGTAAATCTATCTGTGAGAATACACTGCTATATTCTTACACAGCATCTCGTTTGTGTTCAGTTTTCAGTTTAACATGCTCAGATTCTCATCCTAATTCTTGCATTTGGGAGCAGATTTTATTCACCAGAAGCCTTATTGCATCTAGTGAGTATCTCTGCATTCCATAACTTGCTTGGAAGTAATGCTCTTTTTTGTTTTAATTTCTGTTTCTCATTGTTTTGTATACTGCACCTTTCTGGATACCATGTCATTTTCTCACACTTCATTTTTGGTCTCTGTTGCAATGTTGTCTTCTACTGTCTGCTGTGCTATTAGAGCCACGTCTATTTCTTTCTCTATTTTTTCACTTGGTATATGATAATTCTCTTCTAAAATTCCTGTGAGTTCAACTGTCATAACCATATGTAGCATGTTCTGTTTCTGGACTCTTACCCTACAAATTCTACTGTTCACTTGAGATTCCCAACAGTTCCTTACAGATATAGCAAAGGCTCCCCAAAGTGGAATCCATGGCATTTCTCCAACCACATGACTTTCTTCCTTCAGATTGCTTGATAAATCAAGATGTCTCTCAGATTTCCTATCAATAATTATTGATGATTTTAGACTTGACTTATTGCTACCCCTACCTAATTCAATTAAGCATGTCATGAAGCAAAACCATATATAAATAGTATATTTCATCATTTTGTACCATAAGCTACATATAAAACTATTATCAAAAGTTAAAAATCAACAAGACTTCAGCATGTAGCAGAGTATACATGATTCCATCTGTACATATGAGATACAAACACAATTGTTAAACAATAAACACTTTCAATCTGCTGCTACCAATGTGGCCATTTTGTAGCCTCTCAAGGTGCTATTGAAGAGTCTTCTCTATAGAGAAAATATATTACTGACTAGATTATCCTGCAATTCAGAAAATCATATTCCTTTTTATATTTGTTGGAGGCTGACACTTCAAGACAAAATACATTTGCATTTCAGCTGTTATCATCTGCTTTTCATGAGATAAAGTGGTGAAAAGAAAAAAATTCCACTAAGAAATCCTGGCACATCGACACATTTCTGAAACATAAATAAGGCGAGATTTTGAGAGCCTGCAATCAATTTCCCATTGTAGAGATTCATTATCATCTTGCTTGAGTGAAAAGTTGCTGTGACTAAACAAGAATTAGAGCTCATTCATATTTTTTTCTCCATATAGCAAGACAAAAAAGGACCAGTAAAAGTAGGAATACTACAGACGATGCATTTTTTTTCCTATCAGGAGACTATCAGGATTGATGTGCTCTGCTGTTGTCTCCATCCTCTCTACTTGATTTTACTTGTGTGCAATCTGTGATATTCTAAGCGTAGGCTAATTTTGATAAGGAAGCCAATTYAATCTATCTATCTCTGCTCTATATATTTGCCAGGGAGCTTGTTTAGTATTTCAAAAATCACCTAAAATTTACCCCCTCTCAAAGGCTGCTGACTCAGCAGGACACTTTTTTCTTTTGAAAGGCACTGCTGTTTCAAAGGTAAGTTCTAAGGATGATTTGTTTTTTCTTAGTCTTATAACTTCTGTCATCAGCTGCATTTCTCTTACCATAAAAGGCTCCCTCCTGACTTTTCCTTTTATTTATTGACTACTGTGCAAACAATGTTTTTTAGGGGGATGTAGAAAATTTTGAACCCTATGCCTTTTGCTCGTCAACACAACTCTATTTTGACAAGTTATGTTTGGGAGTGAAATATTGATATATAATACTAGGCAGTGTTTCAAGAAAGTTAAAGCAAGGAAATAAGACATACATTACAAATTTTTCACAAAGTAAGAAAGTCACTATGTTTACGTTTGCATATATTGATAAATTGCAGGGCTTTTCTTATGTTTGGAAGAATGTCATGGGATATCAACGCACTGTGCAGTAGCTGTTTGGGTAACCAGGTGCTGCTTCCTTATTAAAGTTTAAGAGTTCATTTGGTGACCATTGATAAATCTAAAGGAAGCCTGGGAAGAAAACTAACAGCGGAAAGGAATTCGTAATCAACATATTATGAATAATCAAATCGTTTATATTTATAAATAGAACACAAGGAATTTATTGATTAGGAAAGGAAAAGTAAAGGCAAACAATGCCATGCTTGCAATGTGAACAAGAGCATTCACCTTTCTTACAGTTCTTTATTCTCCAGTATTATCAAGATAAAACATTGTGATGATAATTTAAGTACTGGCAAGAGGGAAGAGGACTTGTAAACTTCTCTCTGCTTCTCTTTCACACTTTTGAAAATAGAAACACAAAATATTCTCTGCTTTTTTATATTATTTAAATAAAATGCCACAATAGGTATTTGATTTTGTTGCATCTCAAATTTCAATATCTCTTGTCCTTTGGAATAAATGAGCAAGAGACATATTAATGAAATCTTTATAAGTAAAATATCAATTGGGGTATGTGGGAGGGATGGCTCAGTGGGTAAGAACATTTGCTGCACATGACTATTTATAACTCCAACCCCAGAGGATATGACACATTTTATGGCCTCTGTGGGAACCTGTACTCATACACACAAACACAACTATTTTTATACAATAATACATGTATATATACATAAACAATATAATATACATACATACATACATGCACACATGTATACATACATATGCACATAGAATTGAAATTGTTACCCTATAGTGGGCCAATATAATGCTCCTATTTGACACCAATGGTTAACAAATAAAAAACCAAGTGCCAGAAACGATTACCTCTTTTGGAATTGTTGGCCAGTGAGTTCCTAGACTTCCAAATAGTTTCCACTCTTGTATATCCCCACAAAACTTGACTCTAAGACTCTATTGCTGAAAACACCATATATTTGAATTATAGAACATGAAGAAGCCAACCTGGTACTTCATCCCTATTAATTAGCTTCACAGTGCTATGAACAGTACATGAGGAGAAAAGCAATCATTAAGTTTACACAGATATGAATTCTACAAGCTATAATAATGACTTATTGAATAAGTCATGCACATGGGTACAACTGTGACCTCATCATCATGGTAACAAGCATCCACACTCTGATTTGAATCCTGATTTGATTTGAAACCATACCTAGTAACATTATCAGGCCAAGAAGCTAGAATTTGACAAGTCATAGGCTCTGAAGCTGGGAAGGGGGAAAGAATCTACTCCTATTACTTTGCTAAATGAACATAGTATCATTATATCCTTACATTAATGCATCTCTTGACCGGAATCAGAGAGGTTTCTATTTGCAGTAGATACTGATTAAAATAGAGACATATAATTTCTCAAAGTATAGAAAATAAGAGACTTCAGCGGGATCAAGTCTAAATGGAACATATATATTATACTACCTTTTCCCAAGGGTCAGGGATCATTGTGCGAAACATGGCAGAGACAGTTTATGAGACAGTACCAGTGGATAACTATAAGAAAACAATGTCTCTAGACACAGCAGGACAGATGCCGATATAAGTATACACAGTGATAGACAGTGGTTGTGATGGAAGGCAAAAGACCAACCCTGACCCAAGTTAGACTAAATCCCAGTATTGAGAGGGGAATTGGACCTAACAATTTCATCAATAGCCTTGGAGATCTTGATCTTTGTAAGCTGCTGGATAAGTAAAAGGCAAGTGAACCTAAGAGTCTCCTGGTGAATCATAGAGTTCAGTGGAAGGCCACACAACTAATGATATTTGGACAGTACAAATTTGTCTTAAATTGAAAAAAATAAAAGAAAAGTTGGGTTATTAGGGAAGGGAAGACCAGTAAGGGGATGGGGTGTATTAATCAAGTACATTGTACAAAATTCTCAAAAATTAAGAAAAAAATTAAAAATCTTCATAGAAGAAGCAGGTGAACTTGCTTGGCAGGTGAATTCATTTGCCATGGTGTCTATTTATATAATTTTAATCCTAAAACCTACATGGGAGAAGCAGATAACTGACTCCTAAAATTTGTTCTCAGACTATCCCATGCCCAAGGTGCCATGTACACAGCCATATATGTACACACACACACACACACAGAGAGAGAGAGAGAGAGAGAGAGATATGCACATATATAATAAGTAAATAAATGCAAAATAAATTAAAAAATATTTAAACAAACTTTGTCATTTGCTTTCTCTTACTCATAAAAATTAAATATTTATCACATACCAAGACACAATTGCTTCTTTAATGATTTTATCATTACGGTTCATTTCTCTTTCATATCTATAATAAAGTAATAGTTCTAGTTTTTCTCCTTTGCTCCACTCAATCTATAAGACTATTACCAAAACAGATTTTTTTGGTCCCTTTCTGTTTACCAATACTCCTGGCCTCATGTACTGATAGTGGATACAAGGGCTACTTTATGAGGAATTGTATTTTATTCTATTAAATACATTTCAGAGTGAGGATTATTCTCTAGAGCCATGCATTAGAGTGGCCCTGAATCAAACTCAGACTTAGAACCAATTGTATGTATATTCACCAAGAGAAAATGAAGAGCAGGTGACAAGAAACCAAAGAAGAAGGGCCTACAAAAAGCAACTCACTACTAGGGAGTGCAGAGCAGATAAGAAGTAGACAGACCAGAGGGCAAATGAAGATCAGCACAACTGAAATAATTTATTAGCAGCAGTGTTTTGAATGAATCAGAATGTGTCTTATTAAGGAAGTTTTTTTTTTCCAGAGGGAATGGTGTACTATGAAATCATACTAGGACAGTGATCTTCTTTCTCAAGTGACCCCAAGTGAAACAAAATACAAAACAAGCAAGTTGTTACTTTATATACTTTTCTTAGCTGAAATTTGGATCAAAATCAAAGTAAATCTTCATAGTGCTGTAATGACCATGCAGAAGTTTCCTTGTGTGCCTGTTTAGACAAACATTAAAACTGAAACAGCTCACAAGCATTCCTGTATTCATTCCAAACTCTGGGATTAGATCCTTTCAATCTGTAACTTGGAATATAAGAAAAGCAAATTGAACTAAGATAAAAGGAAAAGTATGAACACGTGGAACAGGTTTTTATCTGTGTATGCAAGCTGGCTTGAGCTGTCCCCTCAGTGGCCTCAGAAAAGGCCCATATGACTAAAATTTACAATTATGTGGCAAAAGAAAGATTACAATGTTGATGGGGACCTTCAGTCCTTTGACTTTGTGACATTATTCTGGGACTCTTAAAGTAGTAGTAGTAGTAGTAGTAGTAGGAGGAGGAGGAGGAGGAGGAGGAGGAGGAGGAGGAAGAGAAGGAGGAAGAGAAAGAGGAGGAGAAGGAGGAGGAGGAGGAGAAGGAGAAGGAGGAGAAGGAGAAGGAGAAGGAGAAGGAGAAGAAGAAGAAGAAGAAGAACAACAACAACAACAACAAGAACAAGAAGAAGAACAAGAAGAAGAACAAGAAGAAGAACAAGAAGAAGAACAAGAACAAGAACAAGAAGAAGAAGAGAAAGGAAGAAGAAAAAGAAAAGGAGAAGACAAAAAGAAGAAAAGAAGAAGAAAAGAAGGAGAAGAAGAAAAGAAGGAGAAGAAGAATAGAAGAAGGAGGAGGAGGACGAGGAGGAGGAGGAGGATGAGAAGGAGGAGGAGGAGGAGGAGATCAACGTCTTTAATATCAGGGGTCAGGAGGCAGGAACAGGTAGACATTCATGATCCTGAGGCACCCTGGTCAATATATCAAGTTCCAGGCTATTTATTCCTATGTAGTGAGAGAAACTGAGACTATGTACTGTCTCAAAACTGAGAAAGTAAATTCATAAAAATAAATATATTAGCAGTTATACTGCTTGCTTCCATCTCATATATATGGACTCTTCCTTACTGTTTACTGATTGAAATACTGATAAGAGAACATTTCTCTCTAGAAGAATGGAATCTCGGGAATGTTAATTCCATAACATTAAGTGTTACTACCTCACTGATACTGTGCCCAGAAATTTGGAATAAAATACTTAGAAAACAATTTCTACTTTTTTTCCTAATCACAATACTGCCTTGGGCAACAGTGATAAAGCACTAATATCAAACCTCTTAGAAATTCTTATGCAGTAAACCTGACAAAGATCAGAAAAGTGGAGTTTTGACAAGTCCCAGAATAAAATTGGTGTTCAGAAAAAATAGACCTGTAATATATCTTTCACCTTGAAGATGCTGTGGTTCTCTTGTAATCACTGAGACATCAAGGAATATGTGCATCCTTTGCTCCTTCCTTCATCTGCCTGTCCTCTTTTCCACCATTACTTTCTTCTTTCCTTCCTATTTCTACCCTCTTCTTTGGTTTTTTACTTACACTCAGAATCTCTTCTCTCAGTCTGACATTCAATTTATTATATAGCTGAGGTTCACCACAATGTTTCATCCTTCTGTCTCTACCTTCTGAGTGGTAAGGTTAGAGGCCAGAGCTACTACGCCTGATTTTATATGATGCTGGAAATGAAACTCTGGACTCAATATAGGTTACATAATCACTAAATGAGATAAGCTACAACCTCAACTGGTAAATGCTTTGTTAGTGTACTATTAATCTTAAAAAGTATTGTGTGCACAGTGTGTTACAATTGTGCATTTTCATATATCTATGTAATATACTTCGATCATGTCACCCCTTTCACCTCATTTTTCACCTTCTCTGGTTTTCTTCTTCTCAAAAAGTCCATCTTCTAATTTCCTATCACAGAGTATATGTGATGGTTGTGTTCCTGAAACAACCTTATTTCACATTTCTGGATCTTAAGTTAGCCCCCTTTTCCTGAAAATGACATGATAAATTTACCTTACAGCTTACGTGACACTTTTTTCTTTTTCCATTAATTTTCTGATGAATACATAGGTTGATTCTGTAAGTTAGATATCTTGATCCTTCAGGTATATACCCTTTGCGGTGCCAGTGCTAGCTCATAGTATCTCTATTTTTAGCCATTCCTCAGAGGATGTTTCAGAATGAGAAAGATAATTTTAACATAACTTTATTTTTTCCATGTTAGGTGACTGAGAAATATCTGATTTAAAACTAGGTAATTGTCATGTCAGGTCTTTGGGTCCTCTCATTCTGACTTATAAGTGTTGGTAAGACTTGAAGGTTTGAGAAATTGTCAGCAGACTAAGTCAGAACCTTAAGGCTGGATGCTTGATGTATACTTTTTAAGGCAGTAGTACATAATTAACCTGACTATGTAAGAAGGAAAAACTCTATGGAGTTAGTTCCCCTGTAAATATCAAACTTCTGGGAGCTTTATACAATCTCTGTTAGAAACGTTCAATGGTGTTGAAATTGAATACATCAGCCTTTGTCTCCATGGAGATGAAATATCAAAAGATCCAGATTTTTACTTGGGAAATAGCAAGCGAGTTTGAGATCTGAAAGGGCAAAAGATCATCTTTTCTGAATCAGTCATTATTTTCTCTTTAATCTCCTTAAGCTGCACATTTGGGAGAAAATGCACAACTATGTTCTTTGAAATGATTGTTAAATCCTACACTGCATCCGTGTCTATGAAGTTCATACCCTATGTAAGCAGAAGTCAAGTAACACTTAAACTAAGAATTGTTGAACAATATCTAGTGGGAATAAAACACTTTTAAAGGCTTCAGGGAGAATGGTTGCATAGTGATTATCTGTGTAAGGATGAGGGATAAAGTAAAATGGTGAATGCGGAAAAACATTTTCAAGTGTTAAGTTATAGGACAACTCCACCACATGGATTTCTACTGAATTTCACTTCTGTTGAGAAAGGCAATTATATGTTTATCTAATATACCTGAAATTTATGTTACTAATGACAGCCATGTCAAAAGTGCTTAGTGTTGACCATTAGAAGGTGCTGAATGAAAATATGATCTGATGAAATATGCCTTGGTATGGGAAAAGAACTACAGTAATACATTCCCTGTTTTGAATGTATTTTACATATTTTATTCCTATCTATCTCTGTATTTGTATTTATATAAACTTAGCCAAAGGGGTCCATAAATATTTTACAGGCAACTTTCCAAAGTCCTCCAGGCAGTAGTTGACTTTCTGCATGATAAAAGAATATTGCTCCTTTTGCTCTTGAGTCATGTTCATAATTGCTTGTGACCTGTAATCCAATAGTTCAATAAAACCATAAGTGAGATAATTGCATTTCACTTCCACCTTCTCCATTAACTCAGTGTGCTATTATGGGAAATAATTTAATACATCTACTTCAGTTTCCTCCTTAGTGAAATATTGAAAGCCACGTTAGATTTTTATTTTTAAAATTTCACCCTAGAATCAATAATTCACTGAGTCATTAACTGGAAATAATCACAAATATACCAAGAAAACATTCATTAATATTCTGCAATATAATAACAGAAGTTTAGAAATCAAATCAACCTAATACTTTCTGAAAAATGAAGCGAAGTAAGCAATGCTAAAAAACCAAACAAGATTGTGATAAATTCAATTAAAATGAACAACGTAAATGTCAGTGGAGATCTGTTTAGTTGAGTCTAAGAAATGATTGGATATACTTCATTAGTCAGTCAAGACAAGCTTTAAGCTATTAAATAAATAAAGGCCAAATACAGTATCTTAATATACATGTTAAGGCTTTCTTTTATACAAGATTGGTTGAGGGCCCATCAATGCACACGAAGAGACTATCATTAATATTTCAATATTAAGAATTTAAAATTCAGATCTATTTTGTTGTAATGGAAGCTATGATATGTAATCTCATATTATTTGAATACATTGCAAGAATACAGGAAAAGGGTAAATGGGGTTTTTATTTCATATTAAGGTACCTAAAACATTGGAGGGCAACTATAACATTCATTTCTTTTATTTGATTTTATTCCATGACTTTAAATCCTACCTATATGTTAACAATTCATTAACACATCTATATTTCCAACTTTGCTTCCCTCCTTAACCCCCAGATTGGTATAGTGAGCAATCCCCTGAAACCACCCTAAACTTAATATGTTGAATCAGTTACTGACACCGATATTCACACAGAATCTAGAATCCAGTTTTGATTCTTCTACTTCAATGAAAGCTAATCACTCACATCCCTCCTCTTTCTTATTTTTGATTAAAAACCAGTGCTGTCCATTAGAACCTCTCATCCCAGATTCAGGCTCTATTTCCATCTTCTTGGCAATCAGACATGTTTTAATGATTAAGAGCTTTCCTACTGGGACTTAGCTTGAAACAGTAGTGTACCTTCCAGGTCATATCCATGATAGAACTGGGCCAGCTACTGGTGGGAATGCCTTTGAAAAGTTTCTACTTTTAAAGTTAAAACTAAATTTACCCTTTGACCAAAAAAATCAGTCTGTTTTACTCAAATTAAAATTCTTATTCTCAACGAAAATAATTATTAACATAAAGATTGTGTAATAAATAAATATTACAGTGGCTTTATTCAKAATAGATAAATATTGGAACAATAACCATCAGCCAAAGATGAGTATAAACATAAATCATTGCATAGATCCAACAGGATATTCCTAGAAACAACAAGGAAAAAGCGGAAGTTATACAGATATTCTCATCTTAAAACTATTACTCTAAATGAAGAAGAGTTGGGAAGAAGTATAAAAACTGTATCCTTTATCCATTAATAACACGTATTTCAGTTTATTATTTTATTTACTTATATATCTACGTATTTATTTGGTGTGTGTTGGGGGCAAACATGCCATGGTGTACATGAAGAGGTAAGAAGACAGTGTATAGAAGTTGCTTCTCTCTTTTCTATTATGTGGGTTATAGGGAACAAATGCAAATCATCAAAATTAGGGACCAGTGCTTTTACCTACTGAACTTACTGAACCATCTCACTAGCCCTTTAATAATCTCTCTCTCTCTCTCTCTCTCTCTCTCTCTCTCTCTCTCT
>BDUI01000069.1:217620-259794 GCA_002335545.1 Apodemus speciosus
GAGGGGCCCTGCCAGAGCCTTACAAATACAGAGGCAGATGCTAGCAACCACTTATTGGACTGGGCATGGGGTCTGCAATGGAGGAGCTGGAGGATGGTCCAGAGTAGCTGAAGGGATTTACAGCCCCATGGCAAGAACAATGATTTCGGCCACCCAGATTCCCTAGGACTCCCAGGGACTGAACCATCAACCAAGGAGCACACATGGTTCCAGCCAAAAAATGTGACAGAGAATAGCCTTGTTGGGCATCAGTGGCAGGAATGGTCCTCGGTCAGGTAAAGGCTCAACAGAGGCCCCCAACAAAGGGAAATCGAGGGGGTTGGGAGGGGGTTGGGTTGAGGGGCATATATGTGGAGGCAGGGGGAAGGACGGGAGAGAGATTGGAACTCTTAGGGGAGGGGGGATATTAGTAAAGGTTTTACCCTTGGCAACGTAAGTGAAGATATTCAATAAATATTCAATAAAAAAGAAATTTATTTGCTGAAAATTTCTGTTATTAGTAACAGATGGAATTATAATTTTGAGAATACTTTTTAAAAATGATCTATAAGAGTTTTTCTTTTTATGTTTTTATTTTTTGAAACTATGATATAATTACATAACTTCTCCCTCCCCTTTCTTTCCTCTAAACCTTCTCATATACCCCTCCTTGCTCTCTTCAAATTCAAGAATCCTTTCTAATTTGTTTTATTTTCTTTTATCAAAATTAGGTTTTTAAAAAAGAAAATGTATCCTGATTGTGATTTGCTCTGTCCCAACATCTCCCACATAACTTTCCCCCTCAAATCTGTACCTCTCTCTTTCCCTCTCTTTGCCCCTCTCTCCCTGTCTCTCCCTAATGTCCAATAAGGCCATCCTCTGCCACATATATGGCCAGTACCATGGGTCATTCCATGTGTACTCTTTGGTTGACAGTCGAGTCCCCGGGAGCTCCAGGGTGTCTCTTCTATTGACACTGTTGGTCCCTCCATGGGGCTGCAAATCTGCTCAGCTCCTCCAGTCCCTTCTCTAACTCCTCCATCTGGGGATCCCTGCGCTCAGTTCAATGGTCAGCTGCAAGCATATCTCTCTGTTTTTGCCAAGCTCTGGCAGAGCCTCTCAGGAGACAGCTATATCAGGCTTCCATCAGCAAGCATTTCCTGGCATCCACAATAACATCCTGGTTTGGTAGCTGTATATGGGATGGATTCCCAGGCGGGGCTGTCTCTAGATAGTCTTTTCTTTCAGTCTCGGCTCCACACTTTGTCTCCATATTTTCTCCTGTGAGTAGTTTGTTCACCCTTTTAAAAAGCACTGAAGCACCCACATTTTGGTTTTCCTTCTTAGGCTTCATATGGTCTGTGAATTGAATCATGGCTATTTCAAACTTTCGCGTTAATACCCACTTATCAGTGAGTACATACTGTGTTTGTTCTTTTGTGACTGAGTTACCTCACTTAAGATATTTTCAAGCTCCATCCATTAGCCTGTGAATTTCATGAAGTCGTGGTTTTTAATAATTGAGTAATATTTCATTGTATAAATATGCCACATTATCTGTATCCATTCCTCTGTTGAAGGACATCTGGTTTTTTCCAGCTTCTGGATATTATAAATATGGCTGCAATGAACATAATGGAGCATGTGTCCTTATTACATGTTGGAGCATCTTCTAGGTATATGCCCAGGAGTGGTATAGCTGGGTCCTCAGATGGTACTATGCCCAATTTTCTGAGGAACTGCCAGACTGATTTCCAGAGTGGTTGTACCAGCTTCCAATTACAATTTTGTTGTCAAATTGCTCTAGCTAGGACTTCAAGCACTATATTAAAAAGATGAGGAGAGAGAAGGTAACATTGTCTAGTCCCTGGTTTTAGTGGGATTGCTTCAAATTTCTCTTCATTTAGTTTGATGTAGGCTATTGGTTTGCTGAATATTGCTTTTACAATTTTTAGGTATGGGCCTTGAATTCCTGATCTTTCCAAGACTTTTAACATGAAGAGGTGTTGGATTTTGTCAAATGCTTTTTCACCATCTAATGAAATGATAATGTGGTATGTTACATTGATTTTTTTTTATGTAGTGGATTACATTGAGATTTCTGTATATTGAACCAGCCCTGCATACCTGGTATGAAACCTGCTTGATTGTGAATGATGATTTTGATGTGTTCTTGGATTTTGTTTTTGAGAATTTTATTGAGTATTGTTGCATCGGTATTCATAAAGGAAATGGGTTTGAAGTTTTCTTTCTTTGTTGGGTCTTTGTGAGGTGTTGGTATCAGTTTAACTATGGCTTCACAGAACAAATTGGGTAGAGTTCCTTCTGTTTCTATTTTGTGGAATAGTTTGAAGAGCATTGATATTAGGCTTTCTTCGAAGGTCTGATATAATTCTGCACTAAACCCATCTGGTTCTGGCCTTTTATAGGTTGTGAGACTTTTAATGACTGCTTCTATTTCTTTAGGGGTTGTGGGACTGTTTAGATGGTGTATCTGATCCTGATTTAACTTTGGTATTTGGTATCTGTCTAGAAAATTGTCCATTTCATCCAGATTTTCCAGTTATGTTGAGTATATGCTTTTGTTGTAGGATCTGTTGGTTTTTTGGATTTCCTCTTTCTGTAGTCATATCTCTCTTTTCATTTCTGATTTTGTTAATTTGGATACTGTATCTGTGCCCTCTGGTTAGCCTGGCTAAGGATTTATCTATCTTGTTGATGTCCTCAAAGATTCAGCTCCTGGTTTTGTTGATTCTTTGTACAGTTCTTTTTGTTTCTACTTGGTTGATTTCAGTCACAAGTGTGATTATTTCCTGCTGTCTTCTCCTCTTGGGTATATTTGCTTCTTTTTGTTCTAGACTTTCAGATGTGCTGTCAAGCTGCTAGTGTATGCTCTCTCCAGTTTCTTTTTGGAGGCTCTGAGAGCTATGAGTTTTCTTTTGAACAGTGCTTTCATTGTGCCCATAAGTTTGGGTATGTTGTGCCTTTATTTTCATTAAATTCTAAAAAGCCTTTAATTTCTTTCTTTATTTCTTCCTAGACCAAGTTATCATTGAGTATAGCATTATTGATATTCCATGTTTATGTGGGCTTTCTGTTGTTTTTGTTGCTTTTGAAGACTAGCCTTGATCCATAGTGATCTGTTAGGGCATGGGATTATTTCAATCTTCTTATATCTGTTGAGGTCTGATTTGTGACCGATTATATGGTCAATTTTGGAAATGGTACCATGAGGTGCTGAAAAGAACGTATATTCTTCTGATTTAGGATGAAATATTCTATAGATATCTATTAAATCCATTTGGTCCAAAACTTCTCTTAGTTTCACTGTGTCTCTGTTTAGTTTGTGTTTCCATGATCTGTCCATTGATGAGAGTGGGCTTTTGAAGTCTCCCATGATTATTGTGTGAGGTACAATATGTGCTGTGAGCTTTAGAAAAGTTTCTTTTATGAATGTGGCTGCCCTTGCTTTTGAAGCATAGATATTCAGAATTGAGAGTGCATCTTGGTAGATTTTTCCATTGATGAGTAGGAAGTATCCTTCCTTACCTTTTTTGAAGACTTTTGGTTGAATGTGGATTATATCTAACATTAGAATGGCTACGTAAGCTTGTTTCTTGGGACCATTTGTTTTTCAGTTCTTTAATCTGAGGTTGTTTTTGTCTTTGACACTGAAGTGCTTTTTCTGTATGCAGCAAAAAGTAGGGTCCTGTTTAGGTATCCAGTCTGTTAGTCTATGTCTTTTTTATTGGGGAATTGAATCCATTGATGCTAAGAGACATTAAGTGATAGTGATTGTTGCTTCCTGTTACTTTTGATGTTATTTTTATGTTTTTATCTTCTTTTGTGTTTATTGAAAGAATATTACTTTTTTGCTTTTTCTAGGGTGCAGTTTCCCTCCTTGTGTTGGCATTATCCATCTATTAACCTTTGTAGAGCTGGATTTGTGGAAAGATAGTGTGTAAATTTGGTTTTGTTATGGAATATCTTGGTTTCTCCATGTATGGTAATTGAGAGTTTTGCTGGGTATAGTAGTCCAGGCTGGCATTGGTGTTCTCTTAGGGTCTGTATGAGATCTGACCAGGATCTTCTAGCTTTCATAGTCTCTGATGAGAAGTTCGGTGTAATCCTGATAGTTCTGCCTTTATATGTTACTTGACCTTTTTCCCTTACTACTTTTAATATTCTTTGCTTGTTTTATGTATTTGGTGTTGTGATTGTTATATGACAAGAGGAATTTTGTAGGCTTCTTGTATGTTTATGTGCATCCCTTTAGGTTAGGGATGTTTTCTTCTATAATTTTGTTGAAGACATTACTGGCCCTTTAAGTTGGGAATCTTACTATCTCCTATACCTATTATCTTTAGGTTTGGTCTTTTCATTCTGTCCTGGAGTTCCTGGATGTTTTGGGTTAGGAGCTTTTTGCTTTTTGCATTTTCTTTGACTGTTGTGTCAATGTTTTATATGGTATCTTCTGCACCTGAGATTCTCTCTTCTATATCTTGTATTCTGTTGGTGATGCTTGCATCCATAACTCCTGTTCTCTTTCCTAGGTTTTCTATCTCCAGGGTTGTCTCCCTTTGAAATTTCTTTATTGTTTCTATTTCCATTTTTAGATCCTGGATGGTTTTGTTTAATTCCTTTACCTGCTTGGTTGTGTTTGCCTGTAATACCTTAAGGGATTTTTGTGTTTCTTTTTTAAAGGTGTTTACCTGTTTACTTGTGGTCTCCTGTATTTCTTTTAGGAAGTTGTTTGTGTCCTTCTTAAAGTCCTCTATCATCCTCATGAGATGTGACTTTAAATCATAGTTTTGCTTTTCTGGTGTGTTGGGATTTCTAGGGCCCCCTGTGGTGGGAGAACTGGGCTCCAAATAGCCTTGGTTTCTGTTGCTTGTGTTCTTGCCCTTTCCTTTCACCATCTTTTTGTCTCTGATGTGAGCTGGTCTTGCTGTCTTTGATCATGGCGTGTCCCTCCTGCAAGCCTCTGTGTCAGTACTCCTGTGGGACCAGTTCTCTCCTGGAGGAATTTGGGTATGAAGAGCTGTGGTACAGTGTCAGCTCTGAGGTGCAGACAGAAACCAGAAGGATCCTGCCCCCAGCTGTTCCCTGGTTTCTGTGTCCTAAAGGGTCTGGGAGGGTTCTTCTTGGGCCAGGAATTTGAACAGAAGTGGTGGTCTTACCTATGCTTGCAGGTTTGTTGGCTCTTCTGGGAGACCAGCTCTCTCCTGGTGGTATTTGTGTATGTAGTGGTGTGGCACAGGATCAACTCCAGGTACAAATGGAAATTGGAAGCCTCCTGTCTCAGGTTGCTTTTTGGTTCCTGTGTCCTGAGGGTTCCAGGTGGGTCTCTCTGAGCAGCAGTGGTGGGTTTAGCTGCACTCACAGGCTTGTGCACATTCCTGAGAGGCTAGCTCTCTCCCAGCGCTACTTGGGTAAGGAGGCAGGCATATTCTTAACTAGTGATTAATACGGGAAGATACCATCCATTGTGAGTAGTGCCATACTTGGGCTGGTGGTCCTTAGTATTTTTTTTTTAAAAACAAGCTAAGAAAGCTATGGGGGGGGGATTGTACCAGAGAACTTCTCTACCTGATAAACAACTCCAACAACAGATGTAAAATTAACTCAAATAAATCAGTAGCCTTCCTTCATACAAATAATAAAGAAGCTGAGAAAGAAATTAGGGAAACAACTTTTTTCACAATAGCCACAAATAATATAAAATATCTTGAAATAATTCTAACCAAACAAGTGAAAGATCTGTATGACAATAACTTCAAGTCTCTCAAGAAAGAAATGAAAGATGATCTCAGAAAATGGAGAGACCTCCCATGCTCATGTATTGACAGAATTAACATAGTAAAAATGGCTATCCTACCAAAGGTAATATACAGATTCAATGCAATCCCCATCAAAATCCCAGCACAGCTATTTAAAGGCATGGAAAGAACAATTCTTAAATTCATCTGGAAAGGCAAAAAAACCAACCAACCAACCAACCAACCAACCAAACAAACAAACAAAAAACAATTCTTAACAATAAAAGAATGGCCGGGGGAATAACCATCCCTGATCTCAAGCTTTACTACAGACCTGGGAGGGAAAGTGCATGGTGTGTGTGGGGGGGATGGGGTGGAGAAAGGAACATGAGCTGGTATTGGGAGAGGGAAAATGACTGAATTCCTGAGGGCCAGCAGAAAGAATGGAAACAGGCAACCTTGGGGGATAGGAGGTTGGGGGGGGGGACCCTCCAGAATACACCAGAGACCTGGGAAATAAGTGACTCTCAAGACTCAAAGTGGGGGGTAACCTTAGATGAAATGACCAACGGTAGGTAGAGGGAACTTATAGAGCCCATCTCCAGCAGGAAGACAGGTCAGCAAATGAGGGAGAGGGGAGCCATCCCACAGTTACAAGTCTGACCCATAATTGTGCCTCTGTGAAAGAAATACAGGGATGGAAATGGAGAGGAGCCTAATAAAAGAAGTTCCAAGACAGATCCAAAGTGGGATCCAGCTCAAGGGGAGGTCGTGAGGTCTGACACTATCACTGAGGCTATGGAGCACTCATTAAAGGGACCTAGCATAATCTCATTCCAGAAGACCCAACAAGAAAGAGTTTTCTAGAGTGAGATCTAAGAGTCAGATGCTGATATTTGCACCAAACCAATGGACAGAAGCAGCTGACCCCTGTAGTTGGATTACAGAAGACTGAAAGAAGCTGAGGAGCAGGGCAATCCTGTAGGAGGACCAGAAGTCTCATTTAATTAGGACCCCGAGATTTCTCAAACACTGGACCACCAAACAGGCAATATACAGCTGGTGCTGATATGAAGCCCCCAACACACATACAAGAGAGGACTGCAGGTTCTGTGTTCATTTAGAGATGATGCACCTAACCCTTAAGAGACTGGAGGCCCCAGGGAGTTTAGAGGTCAGGTGGGGTAAGGGGTGGGGACATCCACATGGAGACAGCAGGGTGGAAAGGAGATATGGGATATGGAATAGTCAGAGGGTGGACAGGGGTGGGAGAGAATAAAATGTGGAGTATAATAATAATAATAATAATAATAATAATAATAATAATAATAATAAAAATAAGGACATCCAGAGTCCTGCAGGCAAATGGGTAGAACTAGGAAATATCATCCTGAGTGAAGTAACTCAGACCCAAAAGGACATGTATAATAAGTAGATATTAGGCAAAAAAAAGTACAGAATACTGAAGATACAGTTCACAGAACTAAAAAAACTGTCAACAAGCTGAAGAGCCAAGTGAGGACACCTCAGTCCCACCTGGGAGGGAGAATAAAGCAATTCGCAAGTGGGGGGGCGGGGAAGAGAGGGACCAGGATGGCAAAGGGTCCAGGGGCCAAAGAGGGGAACATGATCAGATTGGGTGTGGGAAAAGGACTGAAGCCCTGAGGACCAGCAGAAAGAATAGAAACAGGCAACCTCGGGAGGAAGGAAGTTGGGGGACCCTTCAGAATTTACCAGAGATCTGGGAGGTGAGAGACTCTCAGGACTCAAAGGGAGAGACCTTAGATGAATGCTCTACAGTTGTGAGAGGGAACTTATAAGACCCACCTCCAATAGAAAGACAGGGCTTCAAGTGAGGGATGGGGTTGCCATCCCACAGTCAACTCTGATCCATAATTGTTCCTGTCTGAAAGAACTGCAGGGACAAAAATGGGGAAGAGTCTGAGGAAAAGGAGGTCCAGTGACAGGCACAAGGTAGGATCCAGATCAAGGGGAGGCTCCAAGGCCTGACACTTTTACTGAGGCTATGGAGTGCTCACAAAAAGGGACCTATCATGTCTGCTCCTAGAAAGATCCAACAAGTAGCTGGAAGAGTCAGATACAGATATTTACACCCAACCAATGGACAGAAGCTGCTGACCCCTGTGGCTGAATTAGGGAAAAGCTGGGAGAAACTGAGGAGAAGGACAACCCTATTGGTGGACCAGCAGTCTCAATTAACCTGGACCCCCGAGATCTCTCAGACTCTGGGCTACCAACCAGGGAGCATACACCAGCTGATATGAGGCCCCCAACACATATACAGCAGAGGACTGCTGGGTCTGGGTTCATTAAGAGAAGATGCACCTAACCCTCAATAGACTGAAGACCCCAGGGAGTTTAGAGGTCTGGTGGGGTGGGGGGGTGGTGAGGGTGGGGGGTGGTGAGGGTGGGGACATCCTCATAGAGACAGGGGTGTGGGGAGGAGGTATGGAAAGGGGAACAGTCAGAGGGTAGATCAGGAGGGGGATAAAATTATGATTTTGAAAAAATATTGAATAAAATCATAAAAAGAATATTCAGAAAAAGCAGAAATAAAATAGGCATATTTCATTTCAAAACAACATAATAAAATAAAAATTTTTCTGAAACATGTAGAAAATACCTAGATACCATCATGAATAGCAAATTGAATAATAAAGTAATACCACAATCAATTCATACTAATGAAATAAAGCATTGAAGATAAAAATTGCGTGTTAGTAGGGTGTACTACTTTGTACAACTGGTCACTATAAGAGACAAGGAATAAAAGAAAAATATTCCCTCTGTCTTTGCCTGAAAAAAAATCTCTGTAGGCCCTAGTGGGTTTATTTCCATCACCTTTGTAAAAGCTCATATTTAGTGAATCTACTGATGAATGTTCTAATTTCTCTAGGAAACATAAATTTATCCAATTGAAAAGAGTTATCTAGCTAAGTGGGCCTTCTTATGGAAGCCAAGATATCAATCATATTCTTTATCAATTGTTCTGATAACAGCCCTGAAGGGATATCAGCATCAGGAACACATTCATTTTAATCATTTCAGGAATGTAGCCTGTGATGTAGAACTGTGCTTCTCAGTCTGAGGGTCTTGAACCCTTTGGCACAACTCTATATACAAAATATTTGCATTGTGTTTTATAACAGTAGAAAATTACAGTTATAAGTAGCAATGAAAATGACTTTGTGGTTGAGCGTCACCACAATATGAGAAATTATATTATAGGTTTTAAGCATTAGGATCGTTGGGAAACATTGAGATAAGGAATCTGAATTTGGAATTTGAATTGTTTTTAAAAGTTGAGATAAAATGGAGTTCTTAAATCGAAAATTAAGCAATTTGTAAGSTAGGTATTTTTAGAGTGAGGCACACAGTGTTAAGCCTTTAATATTTGCCTGTTTCCTTTTTCTTTTTTGTTATTATTGGATATATTCTTTATTTACATTTCATTTCCCTTTTCCTGGTTTCCCCGTCCCCCAAATGTCCCATATGTCTTTTTCCCTCCCCCTGTTCCCCTATTCACCCCTTCCCACTTCCCTGTTCTGTTTCCTTTTTCTTAAGGTATATTTAAAAGTGGTTAAAGTTGAAAGTATGAACAGTATGCCAGCCATAATTCTTTCTCCATGTTGGAAGTAAATATCTCTACAGATGTATAAGGAATGTCAAAAGCTGATATTTTCAGATGGTGCTAAAACCATGAACAGGCAATGAACAACCTCCTTAGAGACTTCATCTTCCCTTAACTATGTGCATACATAGAACACAAGATCATTTTTCAGCATCTGTCCCTAGAGCACAGATATATTTAAAGAGAACTACTTTTAAGCCAAAATCTCACCAAGACCAAAACCACAAGCTGTAAATGATCATATCCTTCAGTCAGTACCCCTTTCTCAACTACAGAATAAGCTAACCTTTACAAGTCTCATCTTCTTTAAGTCTGTTATTTCATGTGTATCCATGTTTTGGCTGTACCAGCTGAGGAGAGCTATGCAAACACAGTATTCTTGGATACCGCAGCAATGATCATTTCCCTTTGGACAGAGTTACATACAGTGGTGAGCCACGATATAGCGGTTGAGAATTGAACCCAGGTCTCCTGGAAGAGCAGCCAAAGTGGTCTTAATCACTGAGTCATCTTTACAGCCAACATTTGAACTTGTAAAAAACTATTATTATAATCAATTTTTCCTAATTAATAAACTGTGTGTAAAGTTTTGACAATGTTTTGTATTATACCATGAGATAAAACAAATTATTTCTTGGATAAATTTAAAAAGAGAGAGAGAGAGGGAGAGAGAGAAAGAAAGCCCGGGGGCACAAGCGTGAGCTGCACTCTTCCTGTGTGTCAGCTCCTGCCTCGAGCCTCCTCCCTCCTGGAGATCCTGCTTTTAGTGCTTTGGGTGATGACCTGCTATGTGTGGAACTGTCACTCCCACATTGCTTTTGGTCACGGTGTTACGTCACAATAGTGACCCTAAGACAGGGAGGTAGTAAAACTGCCCCAGGAGACTGGCAGGACAGGCATCAGCAGGTGGAGCTGAATGGAGCAGCAGACAGCCTGAGAGACAGTAAACCAGGATAATCTCTTTCCTGCGGTGGTAGTGAAGACAGTAACAGGACTGAAGCCAGACTTAAGACAAGAAACACAGATGAAAGCTTTTCTCAATGGTCCTGGATGGAAGGCTTCCCTAAATTCTGTGGGCTCCGCTGTTGCAAGGGGGAAATTCCTCAAAACTAAATCACATATGCAGTTAGTTAGTGATGTGCGAAGGCATTTGTAATATACATCCAGGAATTTTCATTACCTGTGACTAATCAGAAAGGTTCCTGGACCTGTCATAGGTGTCTTTGAGGCAGTGTTATACCAAGTACAGATGAAGTTACTTCTCCAGTGCAGTGTGTGTGTGTGTGTGTGTGTGTGTGTGTTCATGTGTATGTGTTTGTGTGTATATATATGATGTACATTCCTTTGTAAGTGGGAGAGAGACAATATGTCTTTTATGTAAATATCTTCTGAAATTAGCTAGTACATGTTTTTTTTATTTTACTATGAACTTTTACTATTATTGTCCATATGCTGAGTGCTGTCCATATTGTCTGAGTGCCTATTAGATTGGTTGTGTCATGGCATATTTATGGGGTCAGAGAACATCATTGTGAAATTGATTTTCTTCTGCTGATTATATGTATTTGGGGAATCTGCAGTAGTGACTATCAGTGCCCCTCTGTCATTTTACTGTTTATAAGTAGTTGCTATGGGTATAGCTTAGAGTTAGAAGCTCAATATGCTTGGTATTATTTGCTTTATTTAATGCCCTTCAAGGTGAATGGGATAGGTGTACTGCTATATTATTTGACAAATTAGACCACTTAGCGTGTACTGTATAATATGGTAATATACCAAATACATTTTTATAGGACCATAACTAAAATTCAAGTCTATCTGCATTGGTGAAGATGTTACCATAGCAACTTTAATGGGCAACGATACTTGTCCAGCATTACGATGGATGCAGTGGGGAATAAGTGCACAAGGTTACAGGGGAACTGGCAGAAGAATCAATCACATTTTCTACCTGGAGTATATAAATACAGAGATTTAATGAAACAAACCCCATGAAGAAGTCAAAGTAAAATGAACTGAGATCACTACAGCAATCTCTCTTTTTGAAACAATTACTTGATACTCAGATATTAGCATAGACACTTTTGAAAGTAGCCCAGAAGTTTCTCAAAAACAAACAAAAACTAGAAATAGAGCTACCATGTGATCCAGCCACATCACTCCTGAGATACTGGTACTCAACTTCCTACTGTAAAGTACTGGAACACCACTGTTTATGGCCACTCTATTCAAAATAGCTAAGACAACGGAAAAGCCTAGACTTGTCACTCAATGGATGAATGGAAAATTAAAGTGTATTAGGTGTTCATAATGAGATTTTCCTCAGTTGTAAAGAAAAATGATGTAAAGGAGTGGGAAAACATTATACTCAAGTCAGTAAACCAAGACCCAGGCACACAAAGGCCATATGCAGTCTCCCATAAGTGGTTCTTAGCTTCAGTCTTTAGGTTTGTTTGTTTAATTTGGAGCATCTGTGAGAGCCAAGATATTAGAAAGGGGGTCTTTTGAGGTGATTCCCTAAGGAAGGAGGAACCTGGAACAGAAGTAAATGGAAAGACAGGAAAATGGAGATAGAAAAATTTAAGTAGAAGAGGAGTAGGGAGTGGGTAATGGAGACAAGGAGACTTGTGAGAAAGTTAAACACAAATAAGACAGGGGTCTGGAGAGATCACTCAGCGGTTAAAGAGCACATCTGTTCTTCCAGAGGTCCCAGGTTCAATTCTCATCACCCACATGGCAGCTTACAACTGTTTATAATTCCAGTTCCAGGAGTTCTGACATTCTCAAACAGACATACAGGTAAGGAAAATATCAAAGCACAGAAAAGATAAAAAGGGAAATCAAAACAGTTAAAAAATAAAGGTATATGAACAACAATATGACATCCTACTATCTTATAATCTAACAAAAACGTAATCAAAATTACCATATAAAATGATTATAATAGAGACCATATACATCTGGATAATGCTGCTTCTAGCTATGAATTACTAAACTTAAATCCCTGTACTGGGTGTGTCATGTGTCTTTGTGAGTACTGCTTGTCAGGGAGATCCCAGATCTCTCACCACCACATAGTTTATTGCCATTCCTCTCAGTTGATAAGATTCTAGGGCTGCCGACATCACTCACCTTGTTTGCATGATATAGAGATACAGAGACATGAAACTAAACTGTTGGAAGGTTCCTACCCATTGGCCAGCTTTCAGAGTTCTGTAACGTGCTATAAAGGCAGTGGGAAGAAAAGGCACGAGGAGTCTTACTCAGTTCCAAACTCTGTAAATGAAATTACCTACTTACTCATCAAAGTATAGGCATCTGCGTAATACTGCTGTGACTGTCACAGAGATAACCAATAACCTTCTGAATAAACTTGAGGCTAGCTTCACAGGCGGCAACTCATGCTTGGTACTGTAAATCCAACAAAAACACACGTCCTGGAACTTCATTGGCCTTAGGAGGAACTCACTACTGTTTAGCTAAGTCAACATAGTGCCAAACTACCTGATAAATACTTACATTTATACCTATAGATGAATGCTACTCTCAGTCTTAATATCTTTCCAGCAAACAGCAGTGAATTCCAGGACTCACAGATGCTCGACATGCAGAGAGCAAGTGACAAATGAGAGTTCAGACCTAACAGGATATTTAAATAACTTTTTGTAGGGCTCAGAGAATGTGGTAGAAGAAAGGACTGGAAGAACATGATAGCTGGAAGATGAGAGAAGAGCTTTGTAAGCCATTGTCTGGGCCGACCATGGGCTGTCATTGTAAACGTGAACCCACAACAATTGTGATGATTTCGGTTTCCTCTGCACAAAACTGGTCCTGTCAACATATAGTCATAGTGACAGAAGGGTTCCTTTCTTCTATCAATTATTAACTACTGAGATTCTGGGGGGAGTGCAGTCATTGTTTGTAGTTCTGTGCTCACTGTGGGAGCTACCAAGAACCAGTGCATAATTTCAAACCCATAGCCACACAGATAGTCCGGGTTGAACTTCCTGTGTCACAAAACAAACCAAAAATGACATGAATATGGGTGTCAATGGGACTTCTAGGGGGCATTGGGAAGGGTAGGAGGAAGAAAATAAGAATGTGTTCTACATAGTGAATGTTAAAAAACCACTTTGAATGTTTGAGTTATTTGAGTCTATTTGTTTATTGCATGTAAAAATATACAGCCTCGTGTATCAAGTATTTGTTATATCAAGGGAATTGCCACGAGAACTAGCATCTTGTCTGTATTTCCTGGAAGCCTTTGAAAAGCAGTAAAACATTATACACGGGTGAAGTGATTACTGTAGTTAAATAGAGTTGATTTGTGACTCTGCTATTTGTTTTGTGCTATATTTTGGTGTAAATTACCTGTTTTCTGCGCTTTGATGTTCATAGATACAAATTGGGTTGTTAGGAGGATGCGCTGATCAGTACATGTAGAAATCTTTGATATGTACTTGCAGTGTTGTAGCAGATCAGTAAATGTAGATCAGTCCAGGCCTAGGCCACCAGAACACACGCACCTGTTAAATTTCATTGCATTTTCCTTCCCAGGGCCTTCCCTGTTTCTCACATCTATTAAGTAGACTTGACTCTCTTCTTCCCTCTGCAGGTGAAAAGCGGCAGTGCAGGGCCCAACCATTCTGGTTGCTATGGGTACCAATGTCGCGGTAACCAAGGAGACCAAGGCGGAAGCTCCGGGCTGTGGTGGCAGCAGCAGCTGTTGCAACAAGGGTCGCAGGTGAGTTGGAGGACTAAAGGTGCATAGAGCAGGTGAAGGGTGTATGAAGTTGCGGGTAAAGCCTGGTGATGAGCTGGGTCTGGGCTGTGCAGACTGTGGAGCGACAGGAGAGGAAGGAGACCTGGCGCGATTGGTAGGAGAGCACTGGTCGATCCAGCAGATATTTGTGAGACCTTTGACAATTCAGACTCCTGGGCTTCTAGACCTGGCTCTGGCTCAGGAGTTACACGTTTCTTCAAACAAACAAACAAACAAACAAACAAACAAACAGACAAACAGACAAACAATCAAACAAGCGGAGGTTGGTCAATGATATCCGTGCAGACAAGAACCTAAGAAAAAGCCTAAGATGGAGAAAACCCAGCCCCCATCCATTACAGGATCCCCAAGTTCCTTCTTCTCAAATGTCTCTTTTTTCGTTTGAAGTCATTGGTGCCCTGTGAGACTTGTACTTACTGGAGAAACCACTTCACATAATTCCTTTGGCGCTCTTTCTGGGTGTCTGTTCTCATTGACCCACTTTCCTCTAGAAGTCCAGTCCCATAGGGCTCCTGGTTCCCGAAATATCTGAGGCAGTGCGTGTTAATTCATTTTTTCCTCTTTGCTTTTCGTGTTATTTTCAAACAAAAACAGGCATTAGCAGAGACTTTGGCAGAAGTGTTTTGTGAAAGGGAAACTATATAAGATTAACACTGCAAATTGTATGCCTATGGTGATTTAAACTCTTTTCCTAATCCTATTGCTTAACCTTCTAGGCTACACAGAAGCCAGCCCCGACTCCCATACAGTGTGTACTGTACATTTTCTGTCAGTTGTATCACAAAGGAATTACCTGCAATGAGTTCCTATCTTTTCTACTTTCAAAACACTTACTATTTTTTATAATTATTGTGTTTGCCTTTTGTGTGTTTTTATTTCCTTCATCAGAACAAATATTCAGAGAGCTTAGTGTAATAACTGCATGCTCAGATTGTTCACTTGTACTTCATATTACACATAGATATCTGATATAACTTGTTGATTGATAAGCAATATCCTGTAGTAGGTTGTAAAAATGCAATCAGGTTTGTTTTGTGGGAGGGAAAAGTTAATTAATGGTTTTCTTCCCAGATGAGATTGTGAATTGAGTTAAACGTAGTAGAAAAATGAAATACTTACAACTTAGTGGATTATTATCCGTACTGTGAGATATGTAGATATGAGATAATTGATGGGTATGCAAAGATCAATGAAAGGATGCCACTCAAATATCTGGGCTACCCAGAACGCAGCACCAATTAAAGCAACTATGCAAAATAGAGACAATAATAGTAAATGAGCTTCACATACAGTTTCCAAAGAAGTCCCCCTCCCCCAATGGGGAAAACAGTAAGAAAGAGGCCTTCAAACTGGTCAATGAACAGAATAATGGAAACATAACAAGAGACTAAAAAGGGTGATGATGCTTAGTAAAAAATCTTAAAGGTCAGACAGAGTAGTTAGACCATATTTATTGTGATATAGAGAAGAATTCTTTGAAATCTTTTTTTCCTCTTTCAAGTCTTTATTGTAGTGTGTGTTACACATGGAGGTCAGAAAATGAATGTAGAGTAGGTTCTCTCATTTTACGCTGCAGAGTTTTAGGCTCAGATTTAGGGTCTTAAGCTTATTGACGAGAGCTTCTTTCTAATTGCTGAGCCACCTTATTGGCCCTACAGAACTAGAGAAGATACTTGACTCCAGAAAGGTATTCAATAATATTTCAGATACATCATTATAAAATTTAAATATGTAATCTTCTAATGTGTGAAAGATGATGACTGGGGGAGAGGAAAGAATATTTATCATTAAAACATTGGGTTTATTTAGATATACAGATTGTTATTTGAATTAATGATGTTGAGTCTATAGAACTATAATTAGAGCTAAAGTCACAGTATAATGGAACAAATAATAGAACAATTATTCTGTTTCTCTTACCAACCTTCCATGCTCAATTTTCTAATGCCAAAAACATTCTTAGGAAAACAGCTACGTAGCAGTGGATCATGTGAAAACACATGTTGCTGACAAAATTTATTTATTCCAATATTAAAGAACTTGGTTTCTGAAAGTTTTAATTTAATGATGTAATAATGTCATTGTTGATTGCAATAATCTAAAGTTTTTACTTGTCACTGAATTCACAATTACTGTCAGTTTCTTTCCCATTGTATTTTTCATAGACTCTCTAGGGAAATAGTGAAGAACTTAAGTGTACAAAGCCCTCATTATTTAAAAGGGTATTTTATCTTTGAGTCAGGTCAAATGTAAGATGCAGGTATCTTAAATTCATTATTTTTCATCATTTTAAAGACTATCGTACTTTGATATCTAAAGGTTCTCAGTTGTATAGAACAGAATTAATGTAGCTCATGAAATATTGGGCTATATGAATACCGTTTAGTACCACTAAACTATGTCTTGTCACATATCCTGAGTTAATAAGAGACCTACCAAAGACTTGAAGTGGCCAGCTGAATTCAGGGACTGTGCTGGGCAAACATGGCATGTGTTTCTCATGAGCTGCTCACACACTGGCTCTTAGACTGAAAATCCTGCGTGATCATTTCATCCCTTAAAAATTTTAAGATTCAACATGAATTTAGTAAATGTTAACATCAGATATATTTAAACTTTAACTTAACATTACTTTCATAATTTGAAGAAAATACTTTCTAACTAACTTTATTTTTATTTAACATTTCTTTCATGACTCTTGGATTTCCAAGCACTAATAGTTTGAAGCAAGTATTTTCTAATTAAATTAATTTTTTTTAACATTTTTCATGTGTCTTAGATTTCATGTACTATATTACTCAATGACTTCAGAGTTTTTAACTCTCCCCCAAACATTCTAATGGTTTTAAACTAAAAAACATGTCTTAAATTCCACTCCTACACTGCTGGTGGGACTGCAAGCTGGTTCAGCCACTCTGGAAATCAGTCTGGAGGTTCCTCAGAAAACTGGACATGATACTTCCGGAGGACCCAGCAATACCACTCCTGGACATGTATCTATCCAGAAGACTCCCCAGCATGCAATAAGGATACATGCTCCACAATGTTCATAGCAGCCTTATTTATAATAGCCAGAAACTGGAAAGAACCCAGGTGTCCCTCAACAGAAGAATGGATACAAAAAATGTGGTATATATACACAGTGGAGTACTATTCAGCCATTAGAAACAACGAATTCATGAAATTCTTAGAGAAATGAATGGAGCTGGAGAGCATCATACTGAGTGAAGTAGCCCAGTCTCAAAAGAATACCCAAGGCATGCACTCACTGATAAGTGGATATTAGACTAGAATCTTGGATCACCAAAGACACAATCCACTTACCAAATGCTGTCCGTCAAGAAGAAAAGAGTGGACCCAGGTTCTGGAAAGGCCCAATGCTGCAGCGTAGGGGAATACCAGAACAGGGAAGTGGGAAGGGGTGAATAGGGAAACAGGGGGAAGGAAAAAGACATATGGGACATTGCGGGGGTGGGGAAACCAGGAAAATGGAAATGAAATGTAAATAAAGAATATATCCAATAAATAAAAAAAGAAAGAAAAAAAACATGTCTTAAATTAAGACAGACAAAAAAGCTTAGTGGTAGCTCTTAAGTTTTCTGACATAAGACTGAGAAGAATCAACTCACTCACAAAACATTCTTAGTTAAGGGACTGTGTGTTCATCTCTGACCTGCTGGCCATATGGTTCCAAGGATATCTATTAGCATAGTCTAGAATTGTAAGCACACTTAAACTATTATAAGGAGTTTTTGAGTTTCTGTTGTCTTAAGGGCACAGTTCTTGAGTGTTAAATTATTGGATTATCATATTGTTTCTCAAGGTCAAAGTCTGGACAATCCTGCTGTAGACAGGTATCAAAGTTCTTGTTCTGCCAGTGGAACAGAAGTAAGTGCTCTGGGTACATGGGACACCTCTAGCACATCATTTTCTAGCTTCATAGATCATTCAATGTTCATTTCTTCCATTCAGTGACAAAAGAGTGCTCTTTTCTGAAATGAAAACATGTGGGTAACCAATATTAAATTGCAATAGTAAATCTGAGATCAAATTGTTTGCATATGTATGGGTCAAAATGGATCTAGAGTGAGAAAACTATAAAAACAACCAAACCAGGTAAATAAAATACATGTTGGGTGGCTTTCAACCCCCTGTCACTTCAGTTCTAGGATATTGATGACTTCTGGTGAGCACGGCACAGATGTGGCACACATACATATACTCAGGCATACACATCCAAAATAAGTAAGTGAATAAACAGATCGTTAGTAAAAAGAAGTTATTTGTATTCTGTAATTTTATTTTGTGCCTCAAGCTTTATGCTTTGCTATTTATGATTCAGACATTGTTATAGCTTTGCTGTCCTGAGAAAGATGACTAATCCTCTGTCGGCTTTACCCAAAGAAATAGACAGAACAGCATGACTCACCATTATTATCTTTCATTTTTATGCATACAATAAATTGGCTTATGTGCATGACTTGATAAACACTTAATTGAAAGGAAGCTTCACTAACTGCATTCAGTGAAGTGAAGTGCCCTCAGAATAGGATTGTTTATTGGTTAAATCACATTATCATCAGAGCTGTGAATCCAAATCATCTCATTCTAATGGGATTTACTTGCTTTTCTCACTCTTTGTATAGATAAAATCAATCCTTGTGAAGAAGTTAAACTTCCTGCATATGTACATGCATAGAAAGCTGCATCACATACAGATCCCAGTGTGCAAAGGAAATTAGGACAACATAGATTATTTTGATTAACCAGAAACATTAACTCTGGGGATCTTCTTGCGTTATCTTTTGGATGATAATTGCAAAGTATAAGCTTTTATAAAGTTATCCAGTGGGGATAGGAAGCCAGCAGTTTGATTTCCTGATTAGCATCAGAAAGGGAGATAGGCACTATCTCATCTTCTGCGAAAATTTCTGAAAGAAGCCCCTTTCCTCTCTCTCTCTCTCTCTCTCTCTCTCTCTCTCTCTCTCTCTCTCTCTCTCTCTCTCTCTCTCTCTCATGTGATAAATATATATTTGCATGTACTAATGCTCATTTTCCTCCCTATCACTTCCCTACAATCAAATACATGCTTGTTGGACATGACTGACACTGCAGTTTTTTAAATTAATGAATTTATTTGCATTCCAAATGCTACCCCCTCCCACTTCCCCCTCATACAGTTCTCCCATGTCCCCTTGCCTTCACCTCCGAGGAAGTAGGCAGTCCCTTTATTCTCCCACCCTGGGGCACCTCTAYAGGGTTAGACACATCCTCTTCCACTGAGGCCAGACATGCCGGTCCTCTGCTACATAYGTGTCTAGGGTTTAGACCAACCGTTTATGCTCTTTGGTTGGTGGGATAGTCTCTGGGAGCTTTCAGGCGTTCAGGTTAGTTGATAAAGCATTCCRAAGTCACTCTGATGGTGGTCACACTGGCGATATCCTAAGACATTTCTGCAGAGGAAGAAGCTGACAAGTTGTGTTGAGTATGTGGATTTCCACGTGGGCATGGAAACTACCGTGGTGGTGCTTTAAGCCATCTGAGCTCAAAAAACTAATTTCCTTAGGTCTTGACTCTCTTTACCTCTCTATACAGTGCCATGAATATATCAGTCTTGGTATATATGTTCTGGGGTCCTGGAACATCATTTCTTTGGACATCTGAAACTGTGGCCACTGCAATATTTTAGGTTCTGGAAAGGCCCAATGCAGCAGTGCAGGGTAATACCAGAACAGGGAAGTGGGAAGGGGTGAATGGGGGAACAGGGGGAGGGAAAAAGACATATGGGACATCTGGGGGGTGGGGAAACCAGAAAAAGGGAAATGAAATGTAAATAAAGAATATATCCAATAAAAAAGAAAGATATTCTAAAAAAAATAAATAAAAGAGCTTTTGACATTTAGATATTCTTTGAGACAATACCTTAGCATGGACTGGCCTTGAACAAACTGTGAAGCTGTGGCTGACCTTGAACTTCTGAGTCTCTTGGTTCCACCTCCTGAGTGTTTACATGACTTCATCTCTTTATATAGTTCTTGGGCTCAAATTCAGAGCTTTGTGCATGTTAGGCAAGGAGTCTTCCGATCAGACACATCTCTAGTCCTGGATAATAACAATTTTTATTGCTATGAAACAGTGGTGGTGTATGGAAATCTGTAGTTCAGCATTAACGGAGTAAGTTGTTTCAAAATCAGGAGTATTTAAGATAGTCAAAAAAGTATGTTTTGAATAATTGAATTTTCTGGCTAACTCTGAGGTAGAAAGGAAATTTTTGTATTTATTTCTCATTGGAAAATTGTTTTTTGAAGTATTTTAATGTCTAGTCTTAGCAAAAGAGTGCTACTAAAGATTCACACACACTTATATGAGAATATCAGAATATTTATCATATATATATATCAGAATGCCTTTAGGAAATTATTACACATCTTAATTTTTGTTACATAATAATGTATATATAAAAATGATATGTGGGTTGTGGTTAAAGGGTTCTTTAAAATTTTCAGTATGTTAAGCATGGTTTTTTATTTTTAAATAAGATTCTCTGATAGAGTTATGCATTGTGAAGATGGAAATACATTTCAAGATATGCATATCTAAGTTATTGGTCATTGTGAAAACATCATATACAAACTAATATAGCTATGGCATCAATAAATGATATAATTTTAAGGGACTGTGGTCAAATATAGCTTCTTTTCTGGACCTAATGTTGTTCTGATATACACCACTTTTTTAAATTACCTAAATGTAGAAAGAACCAGAATATATGCCTTATTTATCGAAAAGAATGGATTCTTTACTTTTAACTAATACTTTCTGTCTTTCTTTTCTTTCGAGATGCAGGGGCTTTTTATGTTAACCAGGCTGATTTTGAGGTCGACTTCGGATATCTGCCATCTTGCCTGTCTTAGTCTTTTATTTACATTGATACCAATGAAATTTCACTTTTGTCAAATGTTATATTTATGTAACTATAGTATATGTAAATACATGTATACCTATAGTATATGTAAATACATGCAGTGTATATGTAACAGACATAAATATTTGTATTAGCTGTTCAACTTTTGAAGCTTTCTCATCCTAAAGATTTTGATTGTCAACATTTTCTTGGGGGTTTGGGCTCATGGATCAGTAAGCACATGCTTAGCACCTCAGAAGCCTTGGCGTCAATCTGCAGCACTGCWCAAACAAACAAAAATCATAAATGTTTTCTCAATCTGTGTGTGCAGTTTAGAATTTACAAGTGCTTTAACTTTGGGATGTTTATTTTTGTTATTTTTCAGAGATTTTCCAAAGTTACAATAATTTGAAGACAACATTAAGAGACAAGTAATCATGAATACCAAAGATTTTGTAGTCATTCCCTGGGGGAAACCTGGAAGTTCTGTAAAACTAAAATATAAGTAAGTATATAGGTTTTTTTTTAAAGCAAATTTTTTGCTAAAGTTTCTATGTGTGGTATACAAACATTTTTTTTTAAAACAGGAGATAGGTAAAAGTTAAATTGCATAAAGTTTTACTTCTATTATTTTACATTGCTGTTTTAATCTATAATAAATTCATTTTAATAATATACTAATTTTTAAATTCTAGGTCTTTCATAGTTTTGATTTTAGTTCTAAAATATTTAACAACTGATTTATTAACTATTGACGTGGTATAAGAAAAGGTTATATTTTTTAACTTTTTTTAGCGTTAAGAATTTAAAATAAGATTAAAGGGTCAATTAGTGTCAGAGATCTTTGAACATGAGCACTAGAAGTCTTCTCAAATACTAAGCCATAATGTGCTGGGGTAATGCTACCCATTCAAAATTCCTATTTCTGAGTTTCCTAGTTCAGATCAACAGTTTTGCAATAATCTGGTGTCTGCAGAGCTTTTTAAAAGTCACACTTTGTTCACTACTAAGTCACTGGGTAAAAAAACATTGAAGAAATAGGAACATGACATGCAAACACATGGTACTACCATATTTAGATGTATTGTTGTTTTGTTGGTTATGGAAGCCATCAAACTTTTAGTGCCACTGTTTTGATTTTTTTAGAATAAGGAAAGGAGATGTTTATTATTTTACTGCAGTGATTTTTCTTCTCTGTATCTATGCCTGCAAACTATTCAGTTAGCAAATGCCTATCATTCCTATACATACTCTGAAAGCAAGTGGTGACTACAAAGGGAGGAAACAAGAATTCTCTTCAAATGGCTTGCCATGGGTACGATGACATACAAGTATAGTGAGTGTGATATGTGGTCTGACATGTAAGCCTAGGGGCCTGGGGGAACATAATCTGTGTGAGCACATGAAAGCAGATACCCAATTTCTGTAGGAGGGATAGAGTTACTTTGGTAGCTGTTAGATGAAACTTTAGCAGAGGTGCATAAAACATAAACTATTTTGTTTGTTTTTAAGACTCAGTTAACGTGGGACAAGCCTAAATAACAACTAATGGGTATGCCATGGTAAAATTGATACCTACCTTCAAAATGAAAAAGGCACTGCCTTTTTGCCCTATGTCTCACAGACCCATATGTGATCCATAAACTCCCAAGAGCAAGAAGGAAGAAACACTGCAGTTATTGCACTGGGCTTCTCTATTCATGTTTTCTTGTTTTAAGAATCCATCCTGTGTCACCCTTAACCATGATCTTTGTATTGTCTGACAMTCTGATGCTGGCCAATCCCCAGCATCTCC
Organism: Apodemus speciosus; assembly: GCA_002335545.1. Taxonomy (NCBI): domain Eukaryota; kingdom Metazoa; phylum Chordata; class Mammalia; order Rodentia; family Muridae; genus Apodemus; species Apodemus speciosus. Next base: position 240,493 of record BDUI01000069.1, read on the forward strand.
CCAGCATCCATCACATTTTAGACTTGTTTCTATGTTCCATCATGGCTGCATTCATATGGTCTCTCCAGGTTTGGCCATGGTGGTCTGCTTAAGGCTCTTCCTGAAAGACTAATTTTTGTGACACCCGTAAAACCAAGAACAGAACATGCCAACTTTTCAGTCCTTCCTATTTTCAGCTTTGCCTAATTTATCAACATAGTTGGGACTTTGGAAATAATGAGCATGGCATCACCAGGAGACTAATTTTGAATCTTAGCTCTGTTCTAGTTAGGAAATCACAATTGTATAATTCTAGTTGTTCTAGTCACTTGTCTGAGATTATTTTAGATTCCCCTTTTGTTCCTTTGTGTCATCTGTTACCTTTCAATCTACAAGGCTAGTTGATTCTGTTTTCTTATTATTATTGGTTGCTCTCATTTTCCCCCAATTGTCTCTCCTCATATTAGCATAGTTTTTTTTTTTTTTTACTCATATTATAGTTTAGCTTTCTGTATAGTTTCCAAGTCTTTCTACTTCTAACTTGAGCTTTCAGGGTACAACAGAGTGATCTTTATAAACCCAAGTCTGATGAAGTTTTTTGTAATCCTGTTGTGATGCTCACTGTTCACAGAAAGCCACTCTCAATTCCTGATGATACTCCTGGGTTCTTTGCGATCAGGCCAATAGCCACCCAACACACCCACTTCTTGTTTTCCCATTTTGCACCTAAGTGAGTTGCAGAAGGAACTTTCAGCTCCTTGGTTCACATGTTATCTTCTCTTTTCTCTGCCCACACTTTTTCTTTAATCCAGTAGATCTTAGCACAAATTTTGTTTTTCCCAAGAAATGTCTTTAGTCTGATGGCACTGTATATCCTCTGACTGGAGAACTGGGCAGTCCAGCAGTTCCTTCCCCAGTAACAGTATAGTCATACCATGCCTGAGTGAATTTCCTGTTAGTCTGTATCCTTTCTGAATTGTGTCCTGCCTCCTGTCACCCCTCAGCTCTGTGTGTAGTAGCATGAGCCATATCTTTCAGTTGTAATTAAAGTTGCAGGTTTCTCAATCTGTACTTAAGTCATCTGGACCCTTTGTCAGCCTTTGCCTGTCACTTTGAGATATCGCTGTGGATTGTTTCGATTTGAGGATAAAAGCTTGGTGCATCGGTTCTTTAGTGAAGGCTTGTCACCTCTGCACATTCATCTTCTTTCTTATCTCCATGATTCTGTAGTTTGGATCAGGCCATAATGACCACAATTATGAAGGGCATTATGAAGAAATTCATTTAAGGTTGTGGAGATGGCTCAGTTAGTGCATCCATGATGGGGCTGAATCAGTCCTAAGAAGCCACAAAACAAAAACTGGGTACAGTATTACGTGCTTATAATTCCAGTGCTGGGCAAAGCAGAGACAGGCAGAGCCCTGGGCTTCTCCGGACAGCTAGTGGGTCCTACTCAGTGAGTTACAGGTCTCTGAGAGATTCTGTTTCAAAAAACAAACAAGACAAGAAAGAAGAAAGGAAGGAAGGAAGGAAGGAAGGAAGGAAGGAAGGAAGGAAGGAAGGAAGGAAGGTTTCAAGTTGCTGGTCCAACAGAATGAGTTTCTGTAGAAAGAAACACTTGTTTTAGGCTTAGGATATAAAATGCCTCAGTGGTAAACTGCTCACCTGGCAGCTACAAAGCTTCCTGTTTAATCTCTGTCCCAGCATTACATGAATGACTGAGTTATGTGAATGAAGAATAATAGTTTAAATTACAGTGCTGTGATCTATGTGAACAACAAAATGAGTGAAAAGCCTGAAACTTTCTTCTATTTGCCACAGATATTTTTGTATATATATAAAGCATGGCTCCTATGTAAAGCAAACATGCTTTTAAACTTTTAGACTTGAAGAGACACATTGCTGAAAGAGAATATTAATAGCAGGCAAATACTGACTCTTAAAAATAGACTTCAAAAAGTGCATAGGCAGCGGATGAACCACGCTATCGTTTAAGCCTTACTAATAATTGCAACTTAAGAGCAGACACTTCTATAAAATTTGCTTGCTTTGAGGTTTGTTTGTTTGCTCTAAGTGACTATTCAAATCTTGCATCTTTAGACGTGTGCAGGAACTGCAAATGGAGAAAATTCAGCTAGAACTGGAGAACCAAAAGATGGAAAAGAAATTACGAGAATTCCAGTCCACATGGAACAAGGGGAAGGAAGAAATTATGTGAGTGAACGCGTCAGAGAGCCTTAGAAGAGTAATACAACATTCCTAGTATTACGCTGATTTAAACGTCATGCTAACTTTACTGAATTATAGAAAAACTGTTCTGCATAGTGAAGACATTTGGTGGATTGATGACCCTTAACAGTTTCTGGAGAATATGGAATATTGAATTCCTTGACTTTTTTTTTCTTTCTGTCACTTACATGTAGCACAGTAGTTTAAAAAATTGCCAGGGCTTCTGTTTACTCTCAAGTTTTCTTTTCACGATTTCCTCTAATGTTATAATCCCCAGTGGCTTAAAGCCTGGAATGTACAGGAAATCAATGCAAACTTGACTCTTTGCTATGAAACCACTGCCACCAAGGCCAGTGTTTAGGGCATTGTTGCATATTGTGACTCTCAAGGAACAACTGTGTCCATATACTACATCAGAATTATTTAAACCTGTAGGTATATGTAAAATACCTTCAGCAAACAGGAGTTGAATTTGTTTTATTTTATTGACAAAATCTCCTTAGATTGTGCGTGCATATTTCCCGTGCAAGTTTTATTTTTTTATAACACTAACGAGTAAAGCTGATATGTGAAAAGGAACTGACAGTTACATGATTGAAAAAAACATCTTTTTTCTTTAAGTCTAGGCTCACAACCAACCCACTTCCTGGAACCATTTAATGATTAAATTTTTTTTCCACAAATATCTAATATTTATACAAGTTTTTATGGAAATATATGGTTGTGTTTGGTGTCTTTGTGAATGAGTTAATATATAAGTTATTTTACTTATAGCTCTCCCAAAAGGAACGAAACAATGCATTTCATGTATATTTTCTTATATTAAATGCACTATGATCTTTGCGTATTAAATTTAGTTCTGTTTGGTCTTCAAAGTGATAACCATTCAATATCCAAGAACCATCATTAACCATTGCTATATAATCAAATGTATTAATTATAGCTCAGTAATATTTTTAGTTTGACTTTTTAAAGAAATTTGTATGACTTTTTTTTATTTTTTTATTGGATACATTATTTATTTGCATTTGAAATGTTACCCCCTTTCTTGGTTTCCCCTCTGGAACCCCCCATCCAGAGCCTCTCAGGATACAGCTCTATCAGGCTCCTGTCAGCAAGCACTTCTTGGCATCCACAATAGTGTCTGGGTTTGGTGTCTGTATATGGGCTGGATCCCCAGATGGGGTAGTATCTGTATGGCCTTTCCTTCAGTCTCTGCTCCACACTTTGTCTCTGTATTTCTTCCCACAAGTATTTCATTTCCCCTTCTAAGAAGGATTGAAGCATCCACACTTTGGTCTTCTTGAGTTTCTTCTTGAGCTTTATGTGGTCTGTGAATTGTTTCTTGGGTATTCTAATGCCCACTTATCAATGAGTGCGTACCAAGTGTGTTCTTTGTTGACTGTGTTACCTCACTCAGGATGATATTCTCTATTTTTATCCATTTGCCTAAGAATGTCATGAATTCATTGTTTTTAATAGGTGAGTAGTACTGTGTAAATATACCACATTTTCTGTATCCACTCTTCTGTTGAAGGACATCTGGGTTCGTTCCAGTTCTTGGCTATTATAAATATGGTTTCTATGAACATAGTGGAGCATGTGTCCTTATTAGACACTGGAGCGTCTTCCAGGGATATGCCCAGGAGTGGTATAGCCTTGTCCTCAGGTAGTGCTATGTCCAATTTTCTGAGGAACCACCAAACTGATTTCCAGAGTGGTTTTACCAGCGTGCAACGCCACCAGCAATGGAGGAGTGTTTCTCTTTCTCCTCATTCTCCCCAGCATCTGCTGTCACCTGAGTTTTTTTATTTTAGCCATTCTGACTGGTGTGAGGTAGACTCTCATGGTTGTTTTGATTTGCATCTCCCTGATGACTAGAGATGTTGAACTTTAGGTGCTTCCCAGCCATTTGTTACCCCTCAGTTGAGAATTTTTTATTTAACTTTGTACCCCATTTTAACAGGATTATTTGGTTCTTTGACGTCTAACCTCTTGAGTTTTTTTGCATATATTGCATGGTATTTATGTAACCATAAATGAAAGTAAAGCATTGATTTAATCAAGACATTTCAAACTGTTTGTCATGAAGATTCCCAGACCAGTGTTTTTGTTTTAATAATAATGATCGATAACCATTTCTTTCCAGTTCAGTGATGACGTTTTTCTTTTACTTTACTTTTCCTGTGAATTCTGGTTATATGTATGTGTGAGTGGATGCAAAAGTGTGTGTGTGTGTGTGTGTGTGTGTGTGTGTGTGTTTGCCTTTCTGTTCGATCACTTGTCAGCTGTAGGAAAGTCCTGGGTATCAGTTCTCAGGGGTGGATCACGGGTTCTTTTTGAGGCAGGATCTTTCACTGGCCTTGATGTCACCAAGCAGCCAGACAACCCCCTAGCACTGGAAGGACAAGTGTGTACCGCCATGCCTGACTTTTTCCTTTTTCTTTTCTTTTTTATCTCTGGTCTCTCTGTCCCTTCCTTTCTTCTTCCCTCTCTCCCTTCCTTCTTCCCTCCTTCTCTTTCTACCCCTTAAAGAATTATGTGAGTCAACCTGGAATCTTTATGAAATTAACAGCCTGGCTGACTGCTGACTTACCTACCTTATGATTTCTAATTTGGACTTTTTAATGGACGGCCATTTTCATTTGCATATGGGGATCTATTGAGTCAACCCCCCTTCCCCTGCATTGTATTTTCTGTAGCTGTGGAGCCTTTACTAGATGGCCTTTTAAAACATTCTTTAACTTGAATGAAATCTCAGAGAAGTAACATTCTCTCCTAAGGTCTCAGAGACAGTGAGTCTCTAAGAGAAAGTAAAGACTTGCCACAAATTGACCAGGAAAAGCGAGGTCCACGGTTACAATTTGGGGTTCACTGTTCATTGTCTGTTTGACATTGGGCAAGTTGTCCAATTAAGTTTGATTCTTTTTTTGTACTCTCACAAATTGTGCGTGTGTGTGTGTGTGTGTGTGTGTGTGTGTGTGTGTGTGTGTGAACAAATCCCAGTTTTAAAACTATAAAATTACAACTTGCCTTCTTTGTAATCTGTTATTTTCTATGTGGAAACTTGTTAGATGTCTTTCAAAAATCCATCACCCAGCATGCATATTCGGGTAAAACAATTTGGTTTTTCTCCTGTTTTTATTTGTGGATACCTGGTTTTAAAAACTGCACAATAGGATGATGTGTAAATTTTTCTATAAATTGGTAAAAGTTGGTCATTGCAAATGCCAGGCAATGGAACTCTTCACCTGTACTTGCACATTTCACTCTGAATCACCGCTCCATATGTCACAGATATACAGGAGATGTAAAGTGGTACTCTGGAGATAAACATCTTATTTCCAGGTTGTAGTAGTTTAGCATGCTGACTCCTGAATTTATATTTCCTAAACACGGGTAAATATATTTGTTTTCACTAACAGTGGGACTGTTTTCAATAATTAGATTTTGTGTTCTGTCTGTTGAAGGGCAAGTGGATATCACTGGAAATCTGGAAATGTGAGCAAATTGCGTATCCCATCAGGCATAGCATCACAAAGTAAAGGAAACACTACCAAGGTAAGGAAGATCCCATTTGCTAAACAAAAGCGCATGGAGTGTGTTTTCAGGCTTTGCCTTCACTTCTCTTGCTTTAGTAACCCCCATTTTAGGCTCCCTGTCTTCCAGTTACTATGAGGCTTTAATTATTCAGATAGCCTTTGTCCTTCATACAGAAAAATTTTATATACATAAACTATTTCAGAAGGTTTTTAAAAATTACTTTGGGGAGAAATTGTGTGTCCTAAGTTTCTCTGAATTTCAGATACAACTTTCTATTCATTTGAGGATTAAAGGATATAAAATACAATGGCATTGTTCTATATTACCACGAATACTAATATTATATGATATAACGGATTGTAGCCTTCAGTCCCGACTTCATGTTATTTCTTATTTCCTTAATATTGCTGTATTCCTCTTGAATAATAATAATTTATACACTCTTGGTCTCATGAATAAAGATGTTCAAGGAAATATTTGCATGGCACTTCCCACGCTACGGATTTACTTTATCTCTGTTGTGCATTGTAAAAGGTTACATTTATGATTGCAGGCAGGAAGGTGTCTTTATATAAGGAAAACTTTTTCTCTGGACTTCTTTGGTACAGGATTCGTGACTTCGTGAATTTTAACTTGCACAGCATTTTATTTTTATATACCTATCATTAAACTTTCATTGGGTCATTTGGCACCTACAAATATCTTACTCGGCACTTCTGTACTTTTTGGCTTCAGAAAAAGCATTTCATTACACAGTGCCATCCCTTTCACGAGGCAGGTTTCTTTCATTCTGGGGTTAAAAATTTATAAGCCACTTTTAACTGGTCATTATCCCCCCCACCCCCCACAGTACTGTCCTGTGACGCATTTCAGATATTTTACTGTAAATATGTTTTAAAAATTTGCTGTGAGCAGTCATGGTAGCTCATACTTGCATTCCCATCACTCAAGATGTTGAAGCGAGGGGTCTGGCTTGAGTGTGAGGCCAGCCTTGGTTATGACAAAAAGAAAAGAACAAAGCAAAACAAAACAACACTGAACAGATCAGAAAATCTGCTAGTTTTGGTTTCCAAACTTATCATCATGGACCTGTGTGCAATGGCCTCCGTGAAGTGCTATTGAGTGGTTTACTCCTTGTTTTTAAGGAAGTTCTCATTTACCATAGAAAAAGCATGGTACAACAAATACTCTTAGTAAGAGTCAATATAAAACATTTGTCATAAGTATTTTGTATATGAATGATGTATACATGCAAAGTAATAGTTTAGTTAATGTGTTTATGTAAGGAAATACTTGAAGAATAAATAAAAATCTTTGTTTCCACAAAAATCCTAATTACAAAAGTGCGAAGTATGAGGGATAGCTATTGTAAAATTAAAGGCTGGGAAGGAGGTAGAAGCTTCTGATCCCAGTCTCAAGTACCTTGATGCATTTCACTTGATGAATAGGGTTTTCTCTTCCCCTGTAGAACTTGACCAGTAGGATGGCAATGATAGAAGAATGGTTTACAATGGTTTTCCTAGGACATAGTTTTGAAAATGAAATTCAGCAGAAGTTACTAGACTTTGAAGATGGACTTTCTGCATATATACATCTAGTTATTTATGTGCATACCAATTTACAGCACATACATTATAATATTAATTGTGGAAATTAAGGGAAAGGTAAACAGAAGAAGTAGGTGTTTCCCTTCAACTTCCCAGTCATTTTGTGAGATGCCAGTATTATATGTCCTTGCTGTTCTAGAGACCAGTGGGCTCAGAGGCGTAAAGAGTCATAGTGGCTCAGAGGGACTAGAAGGTAATAAAAAGAGCATAGATTTCATAGGAAAGAAATCCAAATTGAAATGGAGACAGGAGAAATGTAAAGAAAAGCATTGCATGAAAATACAGTGAGGAAAGAATTAAGCAAAGCACACAATAGATAATGCAGGCTGTACAGAATAAGAGGGAGCCTGAAGGAAGAAGGAAGAAAAGTTTGTGGTGCAAGTTTCGGATTTTGTGCGAATTCACCTGTGATAGGTAAAGCTGAGTAAACGTATCCCTACAAATTTACATAAATGAGAGTGTGACAGAGACTTAAACCCAAGGGAAGTCTGTGTGCAGTGTATGGTAGGTATCCCTCAAAATTTCATATTTACTCAGTATAGTTTATGCTCCTTGTTTTCTTTGTTTGTTTGTTTGTTTTGTTCCTGCAGCAGGCACTTCTATCTCTCACAGATTCAATTTATAATTGTGACTCCACAGATGAAGTAATTTCATGTCAGAGATACAAACTGGCTCTGTGTCAAGCATCAGGTTGCTAGCCTTGTTCTAAAATGTTCTCCCAGTTTTCATCCAGTGAGGAGAGCCTTGATATAAACGAAGGGCAGGAATGGAGTCAAAGTCTTAGGATTTTATAGATGATTAAAGGGAGAAAGAGTTAGAACACGTGGACATGCTAATGACATCCAAACTGAAGGCTGGATCCAAAGAAACTTCAGTTCAGAGCAGTCATTCTCAATGAAACTATTTTGTTTCCCTGGAGACCTCTGGTAATGTCTGAAGTTTTTTTTTTTTAACACTTTCACCATCAAGAGAGGTTTTCTGCTTGGTTCTGCTGAAGATGTATAACAGAGCAGGCCCAGGACCAAAGCTGCTTCTGAACTTGCTATAGTGCACTGCAGAACCCCTCGGTGTCAATTGGGCTGATGGCGAGAAGCTCTGTATGGGTTTTATAAATTAAAGTTCTCACATTTAGTCATCATCACTACACTCATGAAACTCAACCACTTTGAATTCCTGCCATGCATTCATAAGACATTTGTAACATTTAGAGTTCTAAGCAATGTAAAGGATACTACAGATGAACCCACTTTGAATTGTTTCAGTGAATATTTTTGGGAAGGGGGAATATTCAAAGTCTGGAGTTTAATTAGTTAGTTATCATTAGAACAGTGCAACAATAGGAGATAATAACAAAACCTACTGTAATGAAGACAAGAGCAAGAACACACAAAGTTTCAATGGGCTCAAGGGCAGGGTTAAGTTCTCTTGACTAAGTCGGTGGACTGTCGTCAGTTTTGGCTGAGGAGTGGAAATGGGAGGCCAGGAATTGAAGATGCAGATGACAGAATATGCTAGTGGTTGGGGCTGAGGTTTTGAGGTGGTTCGTTAAAGATGCCTTTACTGTGGCAGGAAGAATGCATTGCCCCTGGCAAGCAAAACGGAAGAAAATAACACAGATGGTTGTAAACGCAAATACTAGAACTTGGGTCTGACAGGAGACACTGTTACAGACTTTCAATATCCTCACTGAGTTGAAGGTGACAGCACTTGCTGTCAAGGGTGAAGCACAGGAAACAGGATAGTAGCACAGTGGCAGCTGCGGGAATCATGTCTGGGGCTGAGCAGCAAAGGATTGAAGTGACTGCTAGGAATTCCTAGGTGCCCTTGGGGGTTCTTCAGCATGGGTTTCCAGGAAACCCCATAGCATTATTTCATCACAATAATAGCCAGAAAGGGAGAGCTGAGAGTTGGAAAAGTGATCATGCTTGACACTGAGAACATCTGTGTCTGGGATTTTGGAGGAATGGATATTTAGAATGATGTCTAGCTGCGAGATTTGGTTACAATGGTGGGGCAGCTATAGGAAGTTAGGGGCCGGAGAGTTGGAGGATCTTCCATGCTGGATGTCAGGTACGTGGGCACTGAAGTAAATGGATAGAGAGAAATACTGAGTAGATTTCTGATATTTAGTGGAAGGGGAACCTTTCGTATTCGTACACTAATAAAATATAGAGAGAGCAGAGATCTTCAGTAGATGTGAATTGCTGAATGATGACAGGGTAACAGTACCCTGAGTAAAAGGTGTATATCCTCCTCACCCCTCCCCACTGCAGTGAGTAAAAGGGAGGAAATCGGGAACCAGTTGGTCTGGGAAATGGTTCAGTTGGAGAGTGCCTACTTAACATGCAGGTAGCTCAGGGATTAGTCCCCCACCCCCCATCTCATAAATGGCCTGATAGCACTCATCTCACCTGAAATGGAGCTGGTAGATCAGGTCAGGGCAAACCTCAGCTCTACAGTGAACTGGAGATCAGCCTGCCAAAAACAAAACCAAGAACAAAACCCTCAAAAAGGAGCTAGTTTCTGTGGATATACTTCGCAAGAAGCTTTGACTGCCAAAGTGAGCTTCAGTTAACGTGAACTTCATGGTGAAACATTTTTAGGAGAGATATCAAGTGCAGATAATGAAGCGGAATTTTACATAGGATTGTATGGAACAGTGAGGGGGTCTGCATATATGGATTAGTAGCAGAGATGGCAAATTTTTAGGAGGTGGGTTGAGCATGAATATCATTGAAAAAGCGCCTCTGAGGGCATTCTGGATACACAACAGCAGTGGTGCCAGGTTGCAGGTATTTGTGATGCCTGCAGACAACAGCCTGTAGCTTAGACTAACCCAATTGCTCGGTTGTTATGAATGGCAGAGCCACTTAAACTGCCCTGGCATTGGGAAACTCTTGTTCAACGCCTTCTAGCACAGCAGTAATTGTATTAAATTCTTGTTTCAGATATTCAGAAGCATGTAAACATGCATGTGTACATTAGTATCCGCCCACTAATGCTATTTTATCACTCAATTATTTTTTCAAGCATAAAAATCAGATTTAATGACAAAATTTAATTAGAYTGAAACTGGGAACTTGTAGCTCATTCACTCAAATATTTTTATATAATTAGGATAATTTGAAGTAAATATGAATACATTTATAGAACAGACAAATATTACTCATAGTAATAAAAATAAATTATAACATTTCCTTAATAATTACTTTTATTTCCTGACATGTCTATTCTTCCTAAGGAGCTCATAGCCAGGCTGATCTCATTGCAATTCAGTTGTATCATTAAGGTAATCATACTGGATAATTCAGTTATAAAAAGTGAGGTTAAATTTATCTGCAACTTGTATAACCCTGCCAACTTAAAAAATAAAAGTGTGATTCATGTAAAAGTTGATGATTTCAATTCTATTTTCTTTTCTGCTGTGTTTGGTAGAGAAAACATCTGAACAGCCACTTCAAAGAATACGAACAATAAGCGCCTCATTGAAGCAAAACCACAGAGAATAATTAGGCCTAAATTTTCAAAGATGACTGCAGTTGGTGCAGCCATAGATATAGAGGCAGCCATTGTTCTCATATCTTCATGTACAAATTGGGCAATTGAGCATGCAAATTGCAAATTGAAAGCTGGGCATGAATTGGCAGTGTCTATGTAAGTGCACACCAGCCTCTGTGCTCACTTGTGTACTTTAAATGCTGGTTTTAATAAGACCCGGCGAGTGTGTTCGGTTATCAGGTTTCTTCTGCTGCCTACTATGTTAAGATCCAAAGGTTTCAAGGGATTGTTTATATTTAAATACCCAGTATTGGCTTTTACTTTCTCAAGTCTATTTAACCAATCACAGACAATTCAGGGATCATAAATAATACATATGACAGGTAAGGCCGCAATGCTTAAATGTGATTCTCTAAATTGTACAAATAAGATAACACTATTGGCTTCTGCAGATATGAGAACAAAATTATTCAGTCAGAATTCAGTGTGTATTCAGTCTGTACAAATACTAGACTCTTGTGTTTTCAGGAGGAGGAAGGGACTTCCAACGCTTCACAATATGAATGATAATATTTTCTTAAAACCATTCATGCTGAGATATAATAATTTATGTTATACTCAAACTATTCATATACTTGCATGAAAATGGGCTTCTGAAACTTTATATAATAAGAAAAATATTCCTGGTATTGTTTGAAAAATTTAATCTAAAAACTGGGCATGGTGGCTCATGATTTTAATATCAATTTATTTAGCAGGATCATGAGTTAGAGGTTAACCTGGGCTACCTAGTGAGACCCTGAATCCAAAACAACAAAACCCGAAGTGATTTATATGTATGATGTTTGTTAATTTAGTTTTCCTTTAATGAAAATTTAACTTAATATATTCTTTTAATTATCTTTTTAATTTTATATTATTTCAAATAATACATCTTATATATGTAAGATGCACTCAAGGTGTATTTAGCATTCTGTTAATAATTACACTTTCTTTGGATAAGAGTGCATAGCTGAAAAATAACATCTGTATCCTTCCTTAATGCAGCTCTCTGCTGGAAAAGTGAAATTGAAGTTGCTTAAGGAAGAGATTCAAGGTGAGCACCTTTCTGTATTATATGCTAAAATTAAGCTTCTACACATAGCACATATATTCATATAGAGTCTTCACATAGATTTTCTATAAACTGCAATAATTCATGTAGAATAAAGCTCCTCAGTTACCAGATGATAATATTTTAGCTTTCAAAATAAGTTTTTTTTCAATATTTTGCATCAAAATGCCATTTAGAATATCATTAAAACTAATAATTCTCTCCAAAAGCTAAACCTATTCTTTATTAATTTCAATATAATCTTTAAACCAAGGAGCAATTTTAGCAGTATAAAATTATAAATTATGATACCATTCTAGGACGTGAACAAATATTCAAAAATTGCTTTACATCTTTAAAAAGTATTTGAATTTACAGTGATCTCAAAGCAAACACAATATTTTTCTTGAAGTTAAACCTATTTATACATAGATATTAGCATAATTTGATGGAATAAATGCTAGAACCCTATCCAATGCATTATTTATACAAACATATCGTGAGTTGATCTCCATTGTCCAGTTGATGCGACTTCCATGGAAGCATACTCACCAAGGCTGGACATATCATTGATGGATTATTTAGATTGGGTTAATTGATTTGGGAAGATGCACACCAAATATGGATGGCTCTGTTCCATAGTCTAGTGTCATGGACTGAAAAAGTGGACAAAGGCAGCTGGCTGGCAGCAGCATGTGTCTTTCTCTCTCTGTTTCCCGACTGTGAACAGATCATGAGAAGTTGTTTCTCACCCTTCCACCATGACTTACTTACCACAACTGTATTGCCTAGAATAAAAAGTCAAAAACAAAATGCTCCATTCCTTAAATTGCTTTAGGCAGGTGTATTTACTTGTAGAAATAAGGGAAGTATTTAAGTATTACAAGTGTATACCATAGTCTGTTTAGAAGTTTTCCAAATGGACTTCACTTGTATTTAGGGAAAGGAGAATACATAAGAAATCTGAGCATAGGGTCCCCAATGGAGAAGCTAGAGAAAGGACCCAAGGAGCCGAAGAGGTTTGTAGCCTCATAGTAGGAACAATCATGTACCAACCAGTACCCCAGAGCTCCCAGGGACTAAACCACTAACCTAAGAATACACATGGAGGGACCCATGGCTCCAGCTTCACATGTAGCAGAGGATGGCCTTTTCAGACATCAATGAGAGGAGAAGTCATTGGTCTTGTGAAGGTTTGATGCCCCAGTGTAGGCGAATGCCAGGTCAGGAAAGTGGGAACAGGGGTTGATAAGCAGGGGGAGGGGGGATAGAATAGGGTGTTTTGGGAGGGGTAATAGGGATAGGGGAAACTACTTGAAATGTAAATAAAGCAAATATCTAAAATAATAATAATAATAATAATAATAATAATAATAATAATAGAAATCTATCAAGAGAATATTCCCAGTATTGTGTAGTGATGGATGTTGTGGTCAATGGGGTCAAAGCAAAGTAGACAGAAATTGGATACATGCAGCCCTGACTCATGACAGCCTGCAAGGGTTATGACAGGTTCTACAATGAACAAACTCATCAGACATGCCTGTATCCAGTTTTTATGCTGCTACTGCCTAAGTGCTGTGTGAGAATTTGGAAATGCTCATAGTTCCATTACACTGCTAATCAAGAAAGCAAACACCATACTTTGGACTGATGATCCTGATATCTTTTCCTTCTAGCTCCAGCAAAACAGCAAGTTGGTTACAAAATGGCACATTCTACTGGAAGTGAAAACCCTAAGACTAAAAGGAAAGTTTGCGGACAGTGTGAGAACAAAGCTGCCCTCCTTGTAAGTACACCACGGTACGGTGCAAGAGGAGAGACCTCTCACAGCTCCTTAGGCAAACCTCTCCCTCCTCAACCCTTTAGCACAGCCCTATACTGTTTCTCTCTGTGATAGCATGTAAGTTTAACATCTCCATATATTCATTAAACATCATCCTCTCAGTCTCACTTAATAGCATCACTTAAAAATCATATCTGCTTTCTTCTCTTTTCCTTCCTGTGTTCAGTTGCTTACAAAATTTGTTTACTTCCCAAATGCCGGCCCCCTCCCGGTTCCCCCTCACAGAGTCCATCTCCCTATTTCCCCATCCCCTTCTCCTCTGCGAGGGTGATCCCCAGGTATTCCCTCACCCTGGAGCATGTCTGCAGGATTAGATACATCTTCTCCAGCTGAAGCTGGACAGGGCAATCCTGCTGGGAAACAGATAACACAGTCAGGCTACAGCGCTCAGGGGAGAATCTACTCTACTCCAGTTGTTGGGAAACCACCACGTGGAGACTGAGCTGCACAAGTGCCAGGAGAGAGACAGAGCCTAGCCTGCCTGACCTCTGAGAGGTTCTTAACAGAAGCTGACGGAAACAGATCCAGATATAAACAGTCAAACACTGGATAGAGGTTGGGGACCCTTATGGAAGATTTAGGGGACTGATTGATGACAGGATGGTAATGCCACCTGTCATGAAATGCCTTTGTCATGAAGACCAAGAGAGCCAACTAGCCTGGACCCCTGGGAGCTCTCAGAGACTGAGCCAGCAACCAAATAACATACACAGGCTGGATCCTCTTTCTTTTCAATCATGCGTAGCAACACACGCATATGCAGCAATATCTCTAAAGTAAACACAATGTCCTGTCATAATTTTGAAAGGTTGGACACCTCGGTCACCACTTCCCACATGTTTCTTTTTAGTAGGTTCCTATCCTACCTGTTTTACCCTGATAAGATTAAGTGGTTTTCAGTTTGGAATTTTGCAGGTCACCTCTACCTCTCCACCATGGAATTTTGCATGTCATGTAAAGTACACGACCTTAGTAAATTACTGAGTCTTTCTGGAGATGATTTCTCACCTGCGTCTTATGCCAAAAAGGCATGGATGATTATAATTTTAATAAAATGCTAACCATTGCATCTGACACATACAAAGGAGACAATAACTAAAATGATTTTGTCACTAGCTTATCACCTTTAGAATTTATGCATTTACAAATATTGGCAAAATCCAACATTTCTGAATGTATAATTTAAAATGACCTATCAGTGGCTTTAGAATATTTCTTCACGCTAAGATTGGAAAGTCAAGCAACATATTAATTAGCATATGTACATAATTTAATTAGATTGAAATGAGTTATTGCTTCTCGGCCTTTTGGCTAAGATCAAGTGTAGTTTGAAATGAGTTGTGAAAACTAATATAGCTAATTTGGAATTTGCCAAACCAACCAGATAGTTTTTAAAACTGTTCCCCGGTGCTTGAGGAAGCTATGCAACAGAATGGAATCCTTATCTATAAGTTAGTAAGTTTCTGCCAGGTGCATAAACTGCCTACAAAGATTTTCCACTTGGCAGTCATTTTAACCTATTTAAATCTAAATATGCTTGTATAACAAAATATGTGAGCTAACTTGGCAACGTTAGCTTTGATCATTCAGTCTACAAATATCTGTTAGGCTGCTTTCTTTAAGCATCTGTTAATAAATACTTGGCTTAGAGTTATATGTTGCACACGATTTGAAGTTTTCTGCATCATATTATGTAGTAGAAACTGCCAAAGGTTTATGAGAAATTCAGTGAAATATTAGGAGGTATATTTGAGAAAATTGTGCAGAATACATTTTGAAATAGTTATTAGTATAATAATGCTACCACATAGCTATATCTTTAACACTTATGTGACACTTCAAATTGCACAATTAAAGACTTTTTGTTATGACTACTTAGACTTTAGGGGGATCCAGGAGAAGGTGGAAGTTAGGTGGGTGGAGAAACACCCTCATGGAAACAGGGGGAGAGATGATGGGATAGGGAGCCTTCCAGGAAAGGGGAAACCAGGAAAGCGGATAACATTTGAAATGTAAATAAAAAAATATCCAATGAAAAAAATTAAAAAGTTCCAGCTTTATTTTCTAACTTACTATTGAAAATATATTTAATTAATAGTGGACCATACAGTCATCTAAAATATCAGTTTTATTTTCTTAAGGATTTTTTTTTTAGTTTTTCAAGCGTGAATTCCTTTGGTAGATCACACTTGATCTGCTTGAACATACAAGATAATGGGGAAGCCACGATAATATCCACACTGTACAACGTAACACTCCAGACCTGAACCATGATAAACACTGATGTTCACTCATTCACTGCCCACTGTCAGCAATATCAATCACTTCTTGACATAAACCTTCTGACACATGTGCTGTTCTCACACACACTACCTTCTCTTTCACGTTTTCAGTCATGGTTCTCAGCCTGGGCCAAACTGAAACAGAGGAAGTCTCTAAGTCATTTACCCTACAGCTCACTGTGTTGTTAAAGTGTTGAAGCAAAACTATAGCTCCACAATAGCTATAGCTTCAATCATAGTAAAATTCCCCGCCCCCTCTATCTGAAGGGATTCCTACCAACATCATGGGTATCAGTCTGCTCCATGCCCAAACTTTGCTCAATTCAAACATCACATTTTCACACCACCATGAAGTTCCATGCTGAGTGTCTTAATGACCATGGCCTGAGACCATCTTACTTATCACTAGCATCTTGTTCTTTTGTGTTCTTTGTGGACAAATCTGACAACTTTTTTGAAACTATACTATAAGGAAATACAAGGAATATACATGCAAGGTGTACATTTGTGGAAGTATGTTGAAATTTTTGAATGGGACATTATACATTGTTTTCAGCAAGTGTCAATATCTGTAAAAGTAAAACATATCTTAAAGTGAGAGATTTTCACTTGTAATGTTGTGTTCCTTACACCAGCTCAAGGAGAGTCCTAGTTGTCTTATTGTCATCATGAAGTGGTTCATGTTTACATGCATATAATATGTGTAACCCAACTCATCACTTCTATTTTACATATTTGCTCTGAGGGTAGACATTACATGTTAAACATTAGTAGTCCGAATGACATCTGTAGTTTGAGGAATAAATGTGAAGACAATAACACCATTGTGCAAATCTTTTCTGAAAATCATGCTGTCCTTGTGCAGTATCAAATGTTCACACGTGTGTATCTTCAAAGGTTTGTCTGGAATGTGGCGAAGACTATTGTTCAGGTTGCTTTGCTAAAATGCACCAGAAGGGGGCGCTGAAGTTCCACAGAACAACTCTTTTACAGGTAGGACTCTTCGGCATCTTTTCTGAAGATGTTACCACATAACAAAACATGCATTTAAACATACCTTATTAATTAGAATTCAGAAAAGGTAAATTAATTTCTAAAATCCTGCTATGTACACTCATCCTTGACATGTATCTTAAAATTATTTCACTAAGTGCTAATCTAGATTCTATTCGGTATTTAAAGTCTTTTAATAAAGACCCTCAAATAATTAGATGAATTGCAATATTAAGATTAGACAATATTTTTATCTATCAGAGTATTAGGTTAGGAGTTGATTTATTTGAAGTACTATTTCCAGCTAGTTTATGAATAGAAATTTGTGTCCTTTTATGTTATGTAAACATCTGTTCATCTTCCTGCTCTGTCATTTAAATAAGTTCATCTCTCTATGGCACCCTTTTCTTTCCATACGGTAATTTTTTGTTTTAAATATATTGATTACTTTGTAAAATGCCTCAACTTTACCCCAACAAACACCTTTAGAACTTTTACATGTAAAATGACATGGTAAGATATAGAGATGGCATTACACTGGTTATTATTAATGTTGTAATCATTTGTCATAAATTAATTCTTTAATTGCTGGAGTGAGTGCCTTCTAGGAAGCTGGGTCTATGCTAGATAGTGACATTAATATTTCTAGCATCCTGATGGTAAAAAGAATCTGGAGATAAAATGAGAATCAAACATATGATATAATAGGTAAAGATACTAATAATCCATAGAGAATGAAACGGAAAATGACCAGATTTGTGTTTAGAAATGTATTTGTGAGGTTCCAATCTATATTTCAATCTACTTCAAATCCATATGTCCTTTCATCTCTCTCTCTCTCTCTCTCTCTCTCTCTCTCTCTCTCTCTCTCNTCTCTCTCTCTCTCTCTCTCTCTCTCTCTCTCTCTCTCTCTCTCTCTCTCTCTCTCGTGTGTGTGTGTGTGTGTGTGTGTGAGCTCATAAAGATTCTAACCCTTTATGATGTGGAAAACAAAGTATCTAAGATTAAAGGAAGAAGCTGTGGCACATCTCCTCATATGTGCCAAATTGCATACATATATTTTCTCTCCTCTCTGTCTCTGTCTTTGCCTCTGTCTCTGTTTCTCTCTGTCTCTCTCTGTCTCTGTGTGTGTGTGGGGGGGTAGCTGAAGCCACGATTCTTAATGAACAGTCAACAGTGTTTTTGTGCCCTTGTTTCTTCCTAAGAATTTAAGCTTGCTGCTTAGGCTAGGCTGCCTGACCCAGGAGTCACAGGGATCTTTTTCTCTCCACCATCACAGCACCCAATTTACAAATGTAAACCATGCCTGGCTTTATATGAGTGCTGGGTCTTTAGCTTCATAGGTAAGCATACTACTTAAGGAGCTACTTTCTCATCCCCTGCACTTTTGAATTATTATGTACTGTTTGGAGCTTGCAAACAGAAAGGGCAAATAACATGGAAAACAAAACATCTCTTACCTTGGGGGTAAATTAACCGAATACCTCTAGAAATCAGAATTAATCTATGAAAGGGAGTCTAACTGTTCAAATGTAACTACTATAGAATTCCTCATGATGGATGTAAACATCCAATGACCTCACTGTAAGTTACTAATATTTAAGTTTCCCCTGGATGGTTTCTTCAGTGAACACAATTCACTCAGTGAATTGAAATATTAGGAAGCTTTGTAATGCTGATAAAGAGGAGATGTGCCACAGCTTCTTCTTTAATCTTAGTGCTTGAGCTTCTTTTTTTCCAGTTGTCTATTTTGATAGTATTTTTATTAGATATAAAAACCTATTTATATTTACATTTACTTTATTTATATTTCAAATGATTTCCCCTTTACTGTCCCTCCCCCTCCTCTGAACCCCCCAAAACGGAATGTCCCATAAGCCATCTTTTTTTTTTCAGGTTCATGTCTTTTCTTTTCTATAATCTTTGTTTACATTCCGAATGCTTTCCCCTTTCCCAGTTCCCCCCTCATCATATATTCCATAAGTCCTTTTCCTTCCGCTCATTCCCCAATCACCCCCTCCCATTTCTCTGTCCCGGTACTCCCCTACCATACTGGATCAAGTCTTTTCAGGACCAGGGCCCTTTCCTCCTTTCTTCTTGGGAATCATATGATTAGCTAATTGTGTCTTGAGTATTCAGATCTTCTGGGCTAATTAATATCCACTTATCAGTGATTGCATTTCATGTGTATTCTTTTGTGATTGGGATAGCTCACATAGGATGATATTTTCC